>OU343218.1:37082509-37487659 GCA_910596185.1 Chrysanthemum makinoi | reverse complement strand
GATCTAAATTGCATTGTTTCTGAGCTGTTTGAAGTTTATTACGGTTGACCATTCACAAGTGGTTAGCTTGTGTGATAAACTTGACTGTTTCGGACCCGATCAGGAACTTAGTGAGAGAAAGTGAAAGATATTATTATGAGCTCCAACTCTCTACCTTGGGAGGTAGAGAGTATTTATAGTCTTACATAAAACGCCACACAACGGGCTGTGGATCAGGCATACAGTGGGTAAAGACCCGTCCGTCCTCCACGGTGTTACATAACTAAATACTACTTAGCTAGAAATAACTACGACTACGAGCTTTCTAACGATAACATATACATGAGGTGACCGACTCTTTAATACCTGGAATTTCTAATTCCTAACACTTCAAGATTCGAAAGCGTTTAGCACATATGAGAGAGCAGCCTGCACAATTGAATCAAAACGATCACCTTTTATCAAATTTCATTATTAAATCACAAATTCTCCCCCGATCAAAAATATCAAACCCTTTGAGATTTTGGATCCCAAGTGATTTAATACGGTTTAGAAAACATGGGAGAATATGTGGCCTGGTTTAAATACCTATCATGTTTTTGGATAAATCCTCCTCTACAACATGTGCATTGTGTTTGAAATCGTTTGGCACATGGAGGCAGGAGTGCCTTTAAAGGACTAAAACCAATTCCATTTAAGCAGATAAGAGATTTAACTCACGATCTCAACCCCGATCAAAATTTCAAACCTTTTGAGATTTGTGATCCCAATTGATTTAAATCATTTAAAAGATTTTGGGGAAAGACGTGGCTTGATTTAACTTTGAAAAATGACAGATAAGGACCATTTTAAGACATTAAAGATTGTTAGTGTCAGGTATGATTGTTTTTAAGAGATCTTTTGAGTAAAACAAAACAATTTCACAATCAAACAAGAACAGAAAAAATTTCATTTTGAAAGACCTTGATTCAAAAGAAAAATCATACCATGACATAACATTAAATCTTTAGATCACCACTTATTATTGTACAATCCGGACTTTTTATGAAGAAATATCGTTTGAAAATAATTTATTTTAAATCACTCTCCCCCTCAGTCGATGACCGAAGTCGATAATTGAGTGACTTAAATTTTGATAAAATGAAGTCCGGTGATTTTCAAAATTTAGTCCAATATATTTTCAAAACAATATTTTTCCATTTTTTCAAAACAATATAATTTTCAAAATTGTTTAAAAAATGTTATCCTGCACAAAGATACGTTAGGTGGTTGAGAAGCTTCTGTTGTTGCTGTAGGGTTTGGAAGAAAAACCGTCTGCATATGCAGTGAGACTTCTTCTTACGTTGCATTTTAATGCCAACTTAGGTCAAATTAAGCTCCGTTTCTTCAATCACTTAGAAGAAAACCATCTGCTGATGCAGTGAGACCTCTTATGTTGCATTTATGCCAACTCTCCATGGAAGTCCAATTAAGCTCCGTTTCTTCATTTGTCAACCCAGAAAATAGTTACCCTTTCCTTTCGGCATCCAATCTTCTTCAATTGTGGGATCCGGATCGGGAACATTCTTTTATACCAATATACCTGCATATGTTAGTGAACACACATACAAATATATGGTGGTCAACATCACCCAAACAACAATCGACTAATAAAAGTCAATGCAACATATCAATCGATCATATAAATGTATGAGAATAATGTGTTCATCAAACTCTAATCATCTAATCCTAGCAATCATATCCTAGGCACCTAGTCCTTCAACATAGGTTAACATCATTTTTAATTAAGCATATTAGGATAATTAAGAAAGCCCGTTAGATGATGTAGATTTGAAAAACATTATCCCCCTCAATCCATGACTCATTTTATGAAAAGTTTAAAAGCGCTGAAGTCATTGATTGAGTTTGCAAATTTAATAAAAACTCTGAAACTGATTGTTTTTAAAGCAACTCATTTTCCACCATTTTGAAATACAACAACTATTTTTCTGAAGAATTTTAGACGAAAAAACATTTGTGTAGGAACAGCAGTCCTTCGACATACTTTCCTCAAATTAGTTTTTGGATAAGTGCACGAATTTTGAAAAATGGTTTAGCGCAGCACTTTCCTTTCTTGAAGAGTGGGTTGCTATCAAAAATAATAGCAAGCCATAGTTTTAAGCACGGGTTACAGTCTGAAGTAACTGCAAGCCATCATTTGAAGTCCAGGTTACAGTCTGAAATAACTGTAAGCCATAAATTTTGAGACATGTTTAGAAAAAGAATATTTACACCTCCTGCTCGAACTTCATCTAAAGTCCCGTGCCATTATTGAATGACATTTCAAAGACCGTAGATGTTATCGATACCAGAAGACATGTCTTGAGAAACAATATTTTTGGTATTTTTCAATTTTCTGATTTTTATGGGCTTTTGTAGAATTTATATTTTTCTATTTTCTTTTTGCAGGTTTTATATTTTTGTATTTGGTTTTTCTGAAAAATATATTTACAAGGATAGAATAGATGATATAGTTAAAGAAGATGATGATACGAGTACCGAGATAAGGATATCGAACAACCCCGTTGTAGAAGATAGAAGTCATCATCCCTAAAACTTTAACCACCAAAGCTTCCAAGACTCTTGAATCGAAGAGAGAGATTGAGCCACTTGAAAGTGAGACTTTGGCAGCTTCCCCCCAAACCGAAAATCCATGTGATGAGCAGATTCGAAGCTCTATTTCAAGCTTTCCTTAGCCAGGTGCACAGAGAAGCACACCATTATCATAAATCCCGCTGCTCCTTTTAAGACCGATAATCGAAATTCTCCATTCTGGGTTATATCATCCAATAGAACATCAGCAACGTTTCATCCCACACTTAAATAATCTTCTCAAATTTCTTTTCCACTGAGGTCTGAAGCAATCCATTCCAAGCAGGTGTCAAGAGAACAATTCCCCCAAGTAGTTGAATTGAAGCAGTCAGTTTCTTTGTATAATGCTCAAGAACTCTCCCGAACACACATCATGAGGGGAATGAAAACACCTTCCCATGTTCACATTTTTCTTCCAGGATGATCGTGTATGAAGCTCAAGAACCAGAAGTACACCAATACCCAAGATCTCTCCCGAATACACATCATGAGGGGAATGAAAACACCTCCCCATGTTCACATTTTTCTTCCCTGATGATAGTGTATGAAGCTCAAGTATCCAAAGTATAACAATACCCAAGGAAGGAATAACTGATAACATTGAAGAAGCAGGCCAAGTCACTGATTATCTCTGCGGATGACAATCTCTACGGATGTCAACTCCGGAATAAGTGATTATATCTCTGAATCACTAATTAAGCACTCAAGTGAAACAGCTGAGTATCCCTAATGTACACACTCTATCTCCCCTGATCATTGCGATACCATCGAAATCACCACACTAATGTACCTCTTTTATCTTCAGAAACTTTCTCTAACATCACTTCCCCCACGTAGTTGAAATACTAACACTAAATGCCTTGATGAGTAAAACCTTGAGTTTCTCTGCGGTCATGACAGTTGTTTTCCCGGGATATCTTCAATCACTTAGAAGAATTAAGTTCATCAAGTTTACTCGTCATGAGTCAAACCTTGAGTTTCTCTGCGGTAATAACACTTGTCTTCCCGGGGTATCTTCAATTACTTAGAAGTATTAAGTTCATCAAGTTTACTCGCGTTTAGGTGCTTGTCTCCTTACGCCTTGCTGGTTTTTGACACTTCAGAATCAGCAACTCTTTGTAAGTCCGTATACTAGAAATATTTTGAGAAGAACATTTGAACTCTTGTGAGAATCAACTTGCTGAAGACTCTCTCTAACTATTTTTATCAACCCATATGTAGACAATTTAAAGTGACCACTGAAGAAGAAAACCCGATATAACATACTTGAAACTGAAGTCAACATCCCCACATTTGTATCTTAAGCTTGCACCTAAAGATGGAAGAACGGTGTAGAGAATTTATGCTTCAAGCAAATCTCTAAGTACTCACTACCCAAACAAAGTATGAGACATTAACACCTCTTGTGATTATCCACACCGTCATATGCGTGTGACACTGAGTAAAACAAAGTAACTCCTTATAGTGATAGTTAACCAGGTCTTCAACCATCCACCTCGACTGCTGGTAACTAGATAAACCAAGTCTTCAACTCAAATTCTTAAGCCCGAGCAAGTTATCAAATAAGAACACGCCTTTGTGAAAGTCAACTTCAATCTCAAATAAGTGATAAATGATTAACTGCGAAGTAATCAACTTGTGTCAAATGTCCAATACATGAAATAGTCAATAACAACGTCTCGAGGAGTCACTGCTAAAGAATATGAGCAAGTCTAATTGGGGATTGAATCTGACTTATAACTCTCTCGTAATTAGTGCTCTCCCCTAAACCGACAATCTGTTTGATAGATGCCCAGATTAAGAAGAAGTCTTTAGATCGTTAAATGCAACTCGTCTTTAGTCTTCTAACATGTAGCAGAAAATGTAGAACATACTGTAGACTCGACCTTCTTCAAGATTGTGCAGTTGGGGAATAGATAGTTAACATCTTCAACTCACACCAAAAAGCATCCCAATTAACTTACATCTTGAAAATCCCCTTAACTAGAATCCCTCCCAATCAAACAAGAACAGAAAGATGTTCATCAAGGAAATCAGCAATCAGGCCACAACGAACACACGAAGTGGTAACACCAAACAAACAATCACATCAAACAAGAACAGAGAGATTGTTCGGAATCATCATGTTGATGTATACGTGAAGCATTAACCGGAAGCACTTTGTCGATAAACTCATCAATCCGAGTGAAGATGTCAACCAACGGCTCTTAGAAGAGAAAAACTCCATGTGAAGATGACCCGATAAGAAGAAGCTCGGTTCTTACATGAGTTTAGAGCCGTATGACCATTTATATTCTCAAAATATCAATCAACAATGCAAAAAAAATTCACACTTCTTCTCCCCCTCAAGAATTGCATACGGAGATGCCATTCTTGACTAAATAAGTGAAATCATCCAAAAGTATTCTATTCACACTTCTCCCCCGCAAAATTAGCACATGATGTCGCCATCGTCATTATAGTTGAGCAAGTGGAATTAAGAAAACAATCAATGGTAGCCCGGTTCACTTTATGACTGAAGCGCATGGAAAAAGCATGAAGCATGTTGATGAGAATGGTCATTAATTAGAAGATTTCTCTTCTTCAGAAGATAAAGCGCACTGACACGTACACTTTTCTTTTCTTTGGAGAACGAGGCATGAACTGTTGTGTTCAAACGTCATAATCTCTCTCTTTTCAATCTCTTTTGGCAAAACATGTAACCCCATTATCATTCAGTAGGCTCTTTGTAGTGACAGCTGATGGAGAAAACCCGATATAATAAATTTGACCCTGAAGTAACTACCCCGAACTCGTGACTTAAACTTGCACATATGTAACAAAGAGCGGTGCCGATTTCCATTAGCATCTCTAAGTACTCTCTATGTACTCTATACTCTTCAACCAACCAACCATCAAGCATAAGACGTACATTACCTCTTGAAAATCCACAATTCAATGTGACACTGAGCACTACAACGTAACTCCTTTAAGTGATAGTTATTTTGAGGTGATAAGAGCCCAATTCCCCCAAGTGGTAAAAGAAGAGGTAAAAGTCACCCAACAATAACTAGATTTCCAAGTCTTCATTTTTGATAATAAGCTCGAACAAGGATCTTGAAGAATCTTCATCCAACCATCCCCGATACCTTCAGATACTAAGTACACTTGCCCGTGATATTTTACTTCAACCTCAAATAAATAATAGTGAATTAACCCCGTTGTCACATCTTGTTAAAAGCTCAAATCTAGCCTCCTTTGACCTTAAAAGTGAACTTTGATAATGGTTTCATCCCGACCATGGTAAAAAGCACATAACCCCATAAAACCTTGTAATAACCAAACTGCCATGAAGACAACCCAAACACACACCCAATTCATGAAGTACACCCTTTTATCCCTTCTTCAAAACAGAAAATGTAGCACCAGCATCAGATGAGATCTCGAAATACACTTTCCTTTTCTCCAGGATGGTTCCCTCATTACGGGATTTTATAACTCTATGGTTTAAACCGAAAAATAGATTCTTTTGCGGGATTTTACAAAACCAAGAATAAACCGTAAGATAGATCCGGAAATGCACGTTACTTTAACCAGGATGTTTCCATTGTTACCGGATTTTCCAAATCTATGATTTAAACCGAGAAATATATTCTTTCGCGGGATTTTACAAAATCAAGACAAAACCGTAAACAATGTCAGCTTGAATGTGTTATGACAACTTTGGTTTCGGTGAATATCTGTTTTAGGGGAACATGCATCGGTTCATTATCCAACATCAACAATATCATCAATCATCCAATGAACACTTTGGAAAACACATCACACACGCATTCTGTCGGCTGTGACCACGTGGAGAAGTAAACCCGATATGTCAAACTTGATCATGAAGTGAACTTCCCCAGTTTTGTTACTTAAACTTGTACTAATCCTTGTGAACAAGAAACGGTGTACCCAATGTACAAAACTTCTTGACATATCCTCAACTGCGTGAGACACCGAAGTGATAGTTACGTTGTGGGTTAAGCGAGAAAGACTCACAACCGTAATTAAATAGCCAAGTCTTTATCACCCTCTATAAACGCCCAAACAAGTCATCTTCATGGAATGGTAGAAAGAAAGAAGGCGAAAATAAGTAAATGCGCCCTGAAAACTTCACTTCAAATCCAAATAAGAAATACCAAGTACAAACAACCCCGCAGTCAGCTTTGATCAAGGACAATTCAAGCCGTGACAATAATTCTCCGTGAAAGTGCATAAATCAAAAATACCACTCTTATCATAAATTTGTATATCCAAAAATTATTCGGATGATGAATCATTGACATTCCATTTAAGCAAAGATAACATTGCACCTAATTTGCATCCCTAAAAAATATTCGGACCCCAAGCCCAACGAAATACAGAATAACCAGCCATTTCGTGTTATGAAAATCCATCATACAAAGATAATCCATCAAACCAGTCCATTTCGTGTTATGAAAGCCCATATCCATTGTGAAATTAAAACCCGGTCCAACAAACAATAACAGTACCCGATCCATGAGGAGTTTTAATAACCGGTTATATAATGTGAGATACCATAGTTTTTGTCATTACCTAACCCTAAAACTTCTCACTTACCAAACCCTAAACACAGTTACATAATTTTAGTCCGCCCCCTCAAACGATTTTCTCTCACTAAACATCTCAGATCTGAATCTCAATCTCAACATCAAACATATCATTCAACCTCATTCATCACATCATCTATTAACAATAACCAATTCGTCTCCACATAAAAACGAGTACACATATTATGTTGAATACCAAACCCTCTTATATTCATTAATTAACTCCTAGCAACGAGCAGAGAATAAAGTCTTCAAGATCTTGATATAAGGTCTCGGGTAAGGTTACATTTTGTGGTATTCGTTTGAGTTAAATCGAGCCAACGAACCAAGGAAAGGATTTTAACAAACTTGTTATTACTCTTTTCCTTTTTGTGTCGAAAATAATTGAAGTAACACTTCAAGAAAATAGATCGATGATGATGATGATTCAAATAAAAATCTCTAGAATCGATCTGAGATTGATTAAGTATTCATTTTGTTCGTGTTTGATATTAGGAGGTTAGATGTAGTGAAATCAGATGCATGAGGAGGATGGGAAATAGGTAGTGATGGATTTGGTTTTGATGTATGTTAAGGTTTTGGTTCATTATGTTTTTCTGTCATCTTGCTTAAGTGTCGGTATAACATGGACTGAGGAGGTAAAAACTTAGGTCGTATAAGTATTGGTGTATTGGTTGTGGTCGAGGTCAAATCTTCTTCATCCTTTCCGTTGTTTTATAAATATCAGCCAAGTCGCTAGTTGTCAAAAATTTTGTGCCAAGTCGCTATGGTCTTTTAAACCAAGTCGCTACCTGTTTTTCAAATCAAGTCGCTTCGACTGTTGACTCAATAGTCAAGTCGCTAACATGTTAAAGAACAAGTCGCTATATCCTTTTCTGTATCCAACTCGCTAGCACAACTCGCTACCCATATACAATGAATATAGACAACTTGTAAAGACAAGGTGCCACCGGTACTAGAAACAAGTCGCTAGGTAGATTTTTGGGTTTTTCCGGCGAGTTTTCTGACTACTTTCCGACCATATTCAAAAACACCCAGAAAAACGTGAAAAGAAAAGCTTCTTTATGCCCATTTTGACCACAAAAACTGACTACCATAAAGACTTTTAATGACCCAGTACTAACAATGTTTGACCACTGATTCATTAATGCAAACAATGTTGGTAAACAAACATGACTGTATGGACATCAGATACATAATAGCAACAACAAACCACTTGACACTTTTGACCAAAAAAGAGGATATAAATCAGATAATAGCAACGACAAACCACTTGACACTTTTGACCAAAAAATAGGATATAAATCAGAAAAATATGAGTAGACTGTTTGACACATTTTCCAACCAAAAACAGTACCAAAACAGTAATAAGACGGTACAATAGACCACAGTAAATCAACACAACACAATAAACCTGGCTCTGATACCAATTGTAGGATCGAATATATTATTGTGTTGATGATTCGGGAGGTCTTGGATGATCAAAATACATGTTAGACATTTTAGAGAGAGAAAGTAGAGAGAGAGGGTGTTCTTGCTAGAGGTTTACACAAAGGAAAGGTTAGATTGAAATGAAGCACCACCCCTTCCATGAATGGAAGGGGTATTTATAGTTACAAAGTAAACGACCTCCTATCGGCCTGTGGATCAGGCATATAGTGGGTAAAGACCCGTCCTTCCTCCACGGTGTTGCACTAAACTAATCTATGCTATAAATTAACTAATTAACTACTACATAACGTAACTAACGACAAGTCTATGAGCTAACTTAAGCTAGATAACATTTGGCGTGACCGACTCTTCACTATGGAATTTTCTAATTCCTAACAGGTCTCTTAACATTCTCCAAAACAAACACTCTATGCTTCAAATTTCTGATCTGTCTGCCCTGAAACACAGCAAGTTCTTGAAGACTAGAGATTGTTTCCTCCATCTTTGTACATTTAGCCGTCAATTCAGTTAATTGTTCAAGAATATCCTCCCCACTTTGACCTGTGTTAACTGGTCCAAGAGGTGTTCATGGGAAAAGTTATCATGTACCTGAGTAGGATCCGTCAATTCAATATCATGTTCCAAACTACCCTCATCACTTCGAGCTGTGTAACCTGCTCCGAGAGATGAATCCTTGGGTAAATAAAACATAGCATCAGACCTAGCCTGATCATCTATGCACCCTGAATAAGCCATTTGGCTAAGGATTCCTCCACTTGTGTTGAGTTCCAAGGAACTCTCCACATTAGGAGTTGCCAAAGGTTGGGTCTTATTGATGATTCCACTGTCCTGACCAACATCTAAGCATGAGTCAGTAGTGGAAGCCCTTCCAATCATGTCACCTCCACTCTTTGTGACAGCCACATCAGCTACACCACTAACACCAGCCTGAGGTAGCTTGGTGCCTTTCCTCCTCCTCCTAGTAAATAGAATTCTATTTGGTGCAGAAGTTGAAGTTATAGGCTCAACAGTGGGTTCAGGGTGGGCAGCAGTGGGTTGGGAAGGTTGTGATTCAGGTACATCATCAAATTCAAGAATATCTGGTAAAGATATCATATTGGGAAATAATGGAGTTATTCTACTAGTAAAATGTGGATTTTTATGCCTCATATGAGCAAACACCTTAGGAAGCATAGGATAGACATCATACTGTTGGGTATGGTCAATAGGTTCTTCAATTTGACTCTCTATAATCAATTGAACAAACCTAGGATACAAGTAATACTTACCCTTATCCCTAATGTTTTTTAAAAATCCATCAAAAATCATCCTAGACCAATTGAATTTCCTCCCTTCAGAAAGACAAATAATTGCAGTTGCAATTTTGGATGGAAACTCATCAAACCCTGTGGTCTTATTACTCACACACATTAATAAAGTGTGAATCAAAAACTTCCACTGAGTTGAAAACATACCTTTATGAAATTTAGTTTTACCATCCCTCCTTTCATAACCCAATCTCTCTAACCCTTCAAAAATAGCAGCATCAGAAAGATTAATCACCCCATCAGCATCCTTTAACTTCAAGACATTCCTAATTACATCCTCATTGACCAAAATCTCATTCTCATCCATAACTGTCCTAAGTACCTCTAACCCATCTCTCTCTTGTATCTCAGCATTCCACCAAAATTGATGAACATATGTTTTAAGGATTGTTGGTGCTACAGTTAATGCAAAGTGGATAGGATTGTAGTTAAGGAAATCAATCATCTCATGAAAGCCTTCTGATTGATTGTTTTTTATCAAATAAGCAACCAGGTTATGGGTTTTGGAATACAGCGACGGCATTGTGATTAGTGATGTGATTTGATGTGGGATTGTGATTAAAGCAGTTGAGAGTGGTTAGGGTTTGTGTTAGGCGCCAATTTGGAAGTGATTTGAAGATCAATTAAATGATCTCGCAGTGATTTGGGGAAATAAATACGTATCACCAAAGTTACAAAACAGCCCCTCAAGTATCCATCAGTAGCAAAACCATGGCAGTGGATTGAAAACCATTAGCGGTGGTTTGAAAGGCTCTAGCAGTGGATACAACAATCACTCTCCAATCTTTGACAAAGACTACAGCAACCAAATGTAAGCCAAAAATAGTGATATCAAGCATAAATATGAAGGATTACAAAAGATTCACACATTTTTTTTTATATACAAAACACAGCAACAACTCCAAAAAGCTCCAAATTATACATAAGTCCTTCATACCTGCACATCACAAACACAAACCAAACACTTGAAATATTGTTAAGGTTAGCAGTGGTTAGATAATAACTAGAAGTGGGTTCATAAGTCATATTGGCAGTGGTTAGAACAATAATAAACACCCAGTCAAACGGTCAACTCCAAGTCATTAAACGTCCACCAAAGTCAAAAGACTTCATTTACTCCTCAACAACTCATACTTTTCCCACATTAACCACACCGATTTCATATTTACTCTATTTAAGACCATCTTACTCACATACCACAAATATCACGCACATTCCCAAAATTCTCTCACTAAGAATACCTGCAAACACCATCTCACCAAAAATCATGAGTAACTCAAACCCCATCAATCTTTCAACAGACAGCTCTTCTTCTGACAGTTTTTGGGAAGAGTTTCTGAAAATAGGTAGGGTTGAGGAGGAAGTTTCATCAAAGAAAAGAGGTCACTCTGAATCTTCTAAAGGTGGTTGGAACAACTACTTTCCACCAAGGAAAACATCCCTCTCATGTGTGAAGACAAACCCTTCAGCTGCTGGACCTTCTTCCATCCAACCAAGGCCACAAAATGCTATCATGAAAGAATCCAGTTCAGACCTAAGTTCCATGCCAAGTTATATGTCTCCATATGAAGGCACAGATGATGAAAACTCTTCAAGAGTTCGCGTTATGCCTCCCCTTGCTGCAGTAATTCTACCAGAAGAACTTCAAGCACCACCTCTGCAAGCACTGCTGACAGCGCCTCCACCAGAGGGTCCATCATCATCAACACCACCCATCAGAGGAAGGGTGATTAGGCTTGCATGCCCCAAAGTGTAGGATGTTATTGGAGGTCCAAGAGTTCAGAAGGAGATGCCAAAGTGGGGCATTGCTAAGAAGCCTTAGGTGGTGTTGGGGAAAGTTGTGAAGCTTGTGTCCTTAGATGGTTGTGTTAGGAATGTAGTCTTTTGATGTACTCAGCTGGTAGTTTGTGTGTCATGGTTGTATCTTCTGCATCTTAGGATTCAGATATTATCAATAAGAATAACACCATGTTTGTCTTTTAAGTCCATTGCATCATACTGGTTGTGATTTATTTCCTTTTCTCTGCAAAATAGTTAGTGGAAACACAAAGAAACAAGCAGTGGATAGAACAAAACAAGCAATACTAAGACCAACTAATAACAGTACATAACTTTTTACAAACTTTTACAAAACAAATTTGAGATTTAGAGATTTATCATTCCAATACTGACTACAAGGTACTGAAACCTCCCCACCTCAAAAGCTTTAGTGAGAAGATCAGCAACATTGAAATCAGTATGGATTTTTACCATTTGAATTAACCTTTTCTCATTACAATCTCTAATAAAATGATGCCTTATCTTAATATGTTTAGTTCTAGAATGCAAAACAGGATTTTTAATTATGCATATTGTACTGTTATTATCAATGTAAATCTTAGTATGCATAAAATTGTACCCAAATTCCAACAATTGATTCTGAATCCAAAGCACTTGACCACAGCAACTAGCAACAGCCACATACTCAGCTTCAGTTGTAGAATTGGCCATAATTTTTTGCTTTTTACATGGCCATGAGATTAATCTGCTTCCCAAAAACTGACATCCTCCAGTAGTATACTTCCTATCCAAACTAGCTCCAGCATAATCACTGTCTATATAGACCACCAAATCAAATTCTGAATCCTTAGAATACCAAAGGCCCAATTTAGGATGACCCTTAAGGTATCTAAAAATTCTCTTCACAGCATTCAAGTGTGTTTTGTTTGGTGTGACTTGGAATCTTGCACACACACATACTGAGAACATAATATCTGGCCTAGATGCAGTGAGATACATCAAAGATCCAATCATGGACCTATACAACTTCAAATCAACTTTAGGACTTCCATCATCTGGTAGCAGTGGTTTCTGAGTCTCCATTGGTGTACCAGCACTCTTTACATCCTGAAACCCAAACTTCTTCAAAATATCTGCTACATACTTGTCTTGACTAATGAAAATACCATCAGTCCTTTGTTGAACCTATAGCCCTAAAAAGAAAGTGAGTTCACCTGTAGAACTCATCTGAAACTTATCATGCATAAGTTTCCCAAAGTCTTTGCAAAGCTCCTTATTGGTTGAGCCAAAGATGATGTCATCAACATAAACCTGAACTAGCAATATATCATCATTTAGCTTCCTTATGAATAAAGTCTTGTCAATCAGTCCCCTCTTGAAACCATTGTCCATCAAATACGTAGAAAGGCATTCATACCATGCCCTTGGAGCTTGATGCAAACCATACACAGCCTTTTTCACCCTGTAGACCTTATCAGGATGATAAGGATCTTCAAAACCAGGAGGTTGACATACATACACCTCCTCATCAATAGTACCATACAGAAAGGCACTTTTAACATCCATTTGATACACAACAAAGTTTTTGAAAGAAGCATATGCCAAAAACAATCTAATAGCTTCAATTCTTGCAACAGGTGCAAATACTTCATCATAATCAAAACCTTCAGTTTGTGTGTATCCTTGAGAAACCAATCTTGACTTATTCCTTCCCACTTTACCTCTTTCATCCCTTTTATTTCTGAACACTCATTTAGTTCCAATGGCCCTTTTTCCATTTGGAAGGTCAACCAATGTCCACACCTCTTGAAGCTTAAACTGCAATAGCTCCTCTTGCATTGATTCAACCCATCCTTCTTCTGATAAAGCCTCTTCAACTCTCTTGGGCTCCTTTTGAGACAGAAAACAGGCAAACAAACAATATTGCATATCTTTATGACTATTCCTTTTGTGAAGTAATCCGGCAAAGAAACCTTGTTCAGGAAAGGTTTTATTGGTTAAAGCTTTGCTTCTTGTTTGAACTGGAGTATTCAGATCTCCAAGAAGTTTCTCTTTGGGATGATTCTTATGAACTCTGGTAGTAGGAATTGGACTCTCTGTGATGACTGTGTCTAAATTAGTAAAATCTGCATCATTGAAATAGTCATCCAGATTCTCATCATCAGTTGTAGTATCCCTTTCTTCTAAATCAGGCATGTTAGGATCAGTTGGATACGCGTCTTCACCAAATAATGGCTTAGCAGTGGGTCCAAAGAAAGTACTACCATCTAAGTTTGCAGCAGGGGATTCACTTTTACTAGCAGTGGTAGACTTTGGCTTAGCAGTGCTTTCATGATGCTCAACAGTGTTTTCAGAAGTTTTCTTTTGCTTTTCAATTTCTTCTACCAACACTGAGTTTTCTTTCTCTTTAAGATGATCTCCCTTATTTCCTGAATCAGAAACATCATCATCTTCTGTGGGACTCTGCTTTTCAATGATGGGTTTGACAAGACCAGTTTTCCACTTCTCAATCAAATAGAACTCTTTTGAAGATTCATCTCCTTTAGGATCTGCTTCTACATCAGAATTCTTTTGAGTACCTGCATCAAGATTAGTGGATGTACCTGCAATGATAGGCTCATAATTCATAGATTTGGTTAGCATATCAATGTTAAACAGCCACTCTAGTCCTTTTGTCTCAACACTAGGAGTTTCTTCACTAAACATAACATGTAAGTTTTCTTCTACTAACCTAGTCCTCCTATTGTATACTCTAAAGGCTTTGCTATTTGAAGAATAGCCAAGAAAGTATCCATCATCTGCTTTTTCTTGAAACTTGCCTAGGTAGTCTATGGTATTCAAGATAGTAACAGGACACCCAAAAGGTTTAAGGAATGCTATCATAGGCTTCCTATCTTGTAACAGCTCATAGGGAGTCTTGTTATGAGGCTTCACTACCTTGCTTATATTCTGCACATAACATGCAGTTCCTACAGCTCCAGCCCAAAAGGTAGTTGGTAACTTAGATTCTGACAACATTGTTCTAGCAGCCTCAATTAGTGTTCTATTTTTCCTTTCAGCTACACCATTCTGTTGTGGTGTCCTAGCAACACTAAACTGTCTTTCTATACCCTTATGGTTTTTAAACTCAGTTCCATTATCACATCTGATTACTTTGACCTTATGGTTTACTTGATTTTCTATCTTAGTAATGAAACTCTTGAGGATCTCACTAGCTTCACTCTTAACAGCTAAAAAGTATACCCAAGAAAATCTACTATAATCATCAGTGATAACTAGGCAATACTGCTTATGGTTTAAACTTTTAACAAAGGTAGGGCCAAATAAGTCCATATGAAGCATAAACAGTGGTTGTGTAATAGTGTTTACAGTCTTGGTCTTACAGGAGGCTCTATGTTGTTTTCTTTTCTGACAAGCCACACAAAGTTCTTTACACTCAAAAACCTTAGAAGGTAACCCTCTCACTAAGTTTTCCTTTACCAGTTTATTGATTGTTTTGAAATTAAGGTGACCTAGCCTTCTATGCCATAATTTTGACTCATCAACTGATGCCTTAGCAAACAAACACGTTAAGGACCTATTAGGAATTACATCTTTCATGTTAAAGCAGTATATGTTTTCTTTCCTAGGTACGCTTAACTGCACATATTTTTCATCAGGCATTTTAAAATCAGGAGACAACACCACACACTCAGTTTCCCCAAAAATTACCCAGTTTTTCTTATCACACATTTGAGAAACACTGAATAAATTATACTTTAGTCCCTATACCAAATAAACCTTCTCAAAATCCAGCTTTCCAGTTCTGATAGTTCCTCTGCCAACTATTTTTCCTCCCTTTGGATCATTGCCAAATGCCACATGTCCTCCATCATAAGCCTCAAAATCCTCAAGGTTGCTCCCATCCTATGTCATGTGCCCAGAGCAACCACTATAAAATATTCCTTTGTCTTGTAGTTCATCTTGTAGATTGCCCTGCGCATGAGTTAAACATATTAGTTCCTTTTATGGACCCAAGCCAATACTGACTTGGGTCTGCCCTGTGCATCAACATAATAAAATCTCCTTAGGTCCATTGATACACTACTGGCATTGTGTAAAACCTTGGTCTTAGGTTTCCATTGCCAGCTAGCTGAGGCCTTTACAGCATAAAAATGGTTTCCAACCACTGTGTCAGTTATCACCTTTGGAATAGTTAAAACTTCTTTTGTTTCAGCAGTGATATTCTGCTTAGCAGTGGAAACAGTTTGCTTAGCAGTGGATACGTTTTGCTTAGCAGTGGTTGTGTTAGGAATTAGAAAATTCCATTATTGAAGAGTCAGTCACCCCAACTGTTATCTAGCATAAGTTAGCTCGTAGACTTATCGTTAGTTACTTATTTATGTAGTTATTTAGTTAATCAGTAGCGTAAAATAGTTTAGTGCAACACCGTGGAAGAAGGACGGGTCTTCACCCACTGTATCCCTGATCCATAGGCCGTCAGGAGGTCGTTTAGTTTGTATCCTATAAATACCCTCTACCTTGCAAGGTAGAGGGTTGGATGTTCTTTCGTAATCTAATATTCTACAAGTTTCTCTTACTAGAATATCCCACTCTTTCTCTCTCTAAAACCATCTATGTGCTCATTGTGTTAATGTTGTGATGTGTATGTGAAATCCAATATCCTACAATTGGTATCAAGAGCCATGGTTAGATCATATATTGCACATCTTTGGA
Organism: Chrysanthemum makinoi; assembly: GCA_910596185.1. NCBI lineage: Eukaryota > Viridiplantae > Streptophyta > Magnoliopsida > Asterales > Asteraceae > Chrysanthemum > Chrysanthemum makinoi. The sequence continues at coordinate 37,471,203 of OU343218.1, read as the reverse complement.
TTTCTAGTGATTTTTAGGTGGTTTTTGAGTTTGAAAAAGTTTAGTGGTTTTTGCATCATTTGATTGATTTCTAGTGTTAAAGTTTCGATTTTGGTTGTACTTTTGTGTTTAGAATCATCACAAGTGTTTAGGTTTTGATCTAGAAGGATTGAATCATAGTGGTTGGGTTGTTTTTGGATTGAAAAGTGGTGTTTATGTGTTTTTCATGCTAGCGACTTGAGCCACGGAAAAGTTTCTTCGTAGCGACTTGCTTCACATTTTTGTAGCGAGTTACAGGTTTGGAGCTAGCGACTTACCTAGCGATTTACAGTACAAGTAGTGGACTCTCCACTACGGGTAGCGACTTGGTGGTAGCGACTTGGTCTGTAGCGAGTTGCTCTTTAGCGACTTGTATTCCTAGCGACTTGAGTAGCGAATTGCTGCCAAAATTTCGCTAGCGACTTGAGGGTAGCGAGTTACTACTTAGCGACTTGCATTTGTCTAGCGAATTGGGACTGTAGCGACTTAGTGGTGTAGCGAATTAGTTGCTAGCGAGTTGGTTCAAAATCTCTAGAGACTTGGGGAGTAATTCATAATAACACAATGTCAGTCATCACGGATCCTTTAATCACCAAAGTACTTGCTCTCTATGACACATCACAGAATAGTAAAACAGGATACTTATCTGAATGCCATGCACTTAATGATTCAGTATCGATCAATCAGAACAACTCAAATAAGTCACTCTTAATGTCTGCAAATGATGCTAAGAATATGGAATGCACATGTGAGCCGTTTCAACATCTCAGTCAACTTCTCAAATTACTCTTATCTACAACCATGGATCGAACAAGTTGTGCCATCCTTCGTCAGGATTTTCCCACTTTAACAAGAACTGTTTTGCTTAACTTAGAACGACTGAGGTTTCATATTACCAATGAAAAGCTCTCAACTGATGATTCTCGTGCTGCTCTCCAAACCATCTTCAACCAATTTCACCACTTACCGGAAGAATACTCCTCAGATTTTGATAATGTCATAACTGGAATGTCTTTCAAGAAACACACGGGAATGGAAATTCATGAGTTCAGAAACTCATTTATTCAACTTATGAGTAATATGGAAACATACATCAATGAAGCTGCTAAAGAGAATAACAAGCTGAATGAATTGAATGTGTGCCAAGAGATTCCACGGAGCAATGAAGACATAACATGCTACATTCCAGCTGAACCAGCAGATGACACTGATTGTAGAATCTCAGTTGAAATGAAAAAGGATGAAGAGAACAGAACTGATCTCAAATTCTCAGAGTCAGAAAAGGTATCAATCAATAAGGTACACTTTTACGATCACAAAAGGTACATGGCTCTTAGTCTGAACATAACAATGTGGAATCAATCTTTGTTTTGCCTGAATCTAATGCAAGTAACATGATTGAAAAACGGGTATATAATGAGCTTTCAAACAAATTTTCAATTCTTGAAAAACACTGTATTTCTTTGCAAATTGAAATACAACATAAGGATGAAATGTTTTATGCAAAAAAACAGTGTAGTAATCTGGAACTTCCAGAATTTAGAGAATTTTTTGAAATTAATCAGTTAAAATCCCAGATTTAGGACAAAGATTTGACCATAAAAAATCTGAAATCTCTTCTTTCAGAAGCCCAGAAATATGACTGTCATGAGATGAGTGATACACTAGAATCTAGAAATTATGAACTAGCTCTATGTGTGTCCAACCTTCTAAGAGAAAATGAGCATTTAAGAAAAAACCTTGAGGAAACAAACTCTAAGTTAGCCAATCAATCTAACCTCTTGATGAAAGATATTGATGACCTCAAAGCACAAATTCAGGATAAGAGCTTCAATATTGTTGCCATAAAAATGAGCTCAGGAAGCGTGTTGGAAATAGGATGAACACTAAGTTTGCAAAACCTTCAACTTTGGGAAAGTCAAATGTTCAGAACCACTTGAAACGAGCAGTTATTAAACAACCTAATGCCTTTAGGTCTGAAAGAGCTAAACCATTAAAATCTAAGCCTACATCCCAAGTTGATAATAAGTCTGTTTTGTCAAAACCAGTCACTTCATTGCCTAGTTCAGATATGATGAATCCCAAGCATAGGACTAATGGTCATCACCCACAGATCAGAAATGCAATAAGCTTAACTAGGTCTCATGCAAAACATCATCTGACAGATCAATCTCCTAAGAAATTCTCTGATCACAAAAGGACAAATAGTCAAAACAAGGTTGTACACTCATTTAGTTCAACTAACTATGGCTTCAAATGGATTCCCACTGGCAGATTATTTAAGTTTACGGGACTTAAACGAACTTACATTCCTAGATCATGCCTCAAATGGATTCCCACAGGTAAACTTTTCAAGAATGCAGAACCTAATAGGATCCCCATTAATGATAAGTCTGTATTATACTGTGATGCATCCAAATGTGAGACTAAACATGTCACTAACTCTTCTATGTACAAATCTACATGTGCTTCCAGTACAATGTGCTCTTAGTCTTTTTCAGGTACAATGCTCAACTCAATCAGGAACTTCATGACCTGGTTCCCATCGGAAATGAACATAGCTCATTCAGGAGCTATAGCGTGCAAGAGTTGATGCACTACCTACTTTGACTCCTATTCATCTTGAATCAGGACTCGTTCTTCCATATCTTTGTATAAATCAAGTTTCTTTCACTATTATCATTATTTTAAATTTACAATTTTATCATGTGTTTCCTATCTAATAAAGAATATTTTCTCTGTTATCGATAACATCTACGGTCCTAGAAATGTCATTCAATAATGGCACGGGATCATAGATGAAGTTCGAACAATTGAAATATTCTTGTTTCTTAATATCGGGGTTAACTTATGTCAATCAATGTTCTTTGATGACATTGATTGAGGGGGAGATTGTGTATATGTTTTTCTTGACTACCTATGCCATTGGCTTCTGTGCTGGTTATAATGCTTGCTCGTTAGTAAGTTGAGGTCGTGCTTTGCCTTTGTAACTATCTGGTTATGGTTTTTGTAGGTTGTGGTCGTATCTTGCTCATGTGATTATCATTGTGTACCTACGTATTAAGTTCCTAGCTTAGATTTAAATGCTTACGTGTCTAAATGTTTTATTGATTCATGGTGATCAGTGTGATAATCTATGCTAGAGACTTAGTCTATAATCCGTGTTAGCAACTTACCACTCGTTCATCAATTCCATAGGGACCAAACTTGTCATATAGTAAATGCTATGTTGCACTAGCGACGTACCTCACCTCATGTTAAAACCACAAGGACCAATTGTGTCATACTGTCAAAGATAGTTGGTATACCCCTAGCGAATTACACTTAGCGAGTTATCATTTCTTTTTCTCAAAAAGTGTCTTTTCTCTCTCGTTTTTCTCTTCCTCGTCACTTTGCTCATCTTAGCGACTTAGCAAGAGGTTTGCATCGAATCCCTCTTATCTTTGTTCTCTTAAGCGTTTGGGTTAAGTTACTAACTTGTCTTTATATCCAGATCCTTTCGAGCTCGTGATTTGTGACTTGTTGACTCTCGCCTAGGTTCGATTTATCATGTAATCGTGTGTTTGTTGCTAGTGTAATGATTGAACGTGTTCAAAGTGTTTGGAATATATTGATTGTTTGGAATATATTGTTTGGAAAATATTGTTTGGAATATATTGATGTATGGTAAAGTGGATTGGGGTGTTGGGTTTTTGTTTGGTGTTCTTGATGGCGAGTTAACTTTTTCTTGGTAGCGACTTAGTTTGAGTGTTCTTCATGGCGAGTTAGCGCTCATATTAGTGACTATGTTTCTGTAGCGAATAAGTCTATTTTATTCTAGCGACTTGGTTAGCGAGTTAGTAGTCAGCGACTTGTCTTTACAAGTTGGCAAATCAGTGACATTAGCGACTTAGTCAACAGTTTTGTAGCGACTTGGTTTTGTTACTGTTAATGGCGACTTGTCGTTACAAGGTAGCTAATTAGCATGGCGACTTAGAGTGCTAAACAATTAGCGAATTGTCTATGACTCTAGTGATAGCGACTTGTATTTACAAGTTTTCCACAATGATCACTTTCATGTTGCGAATTAGTCGTAGGGTCAAGGGTTATTAAAATTTTCAAAGGTTCATTGTTATAGTTGATCTCATTCTCACAAAACTTAGGAACTCCTAATTCAATTTGTTGAGTCTACATACTATATGTAATCTGCTATGTCAAGTCTGTTTAGGCAAAAGGTACTTGGTTTCTCTCACGACAACCAAATGTTTCTTTTTCCTCATGCACACTTGTTATATCACTTCTACATATGTATCGTGGCTCATGGCATGATCCCTTTGCAATGCTCTCTTTTGCCTGTTAATCCCTTATCTGCTCGTCATGTGAATATTTATCTGTAAGATTATACTTCATTGAATTATCTCTCGTAAGGAAGTTGTCATATATTTCTCTGTATGTGTTTTTGGGAACCCCTTCTGAGTGACTACTTCTATGTGTCTATGTCATAAGGGTGCTCTCAATGTTGTCTCACTTATCATTTATCATCTAACCTGTTCCCATTCATTACTGTTGATTGTATGATTACTCAGACCATCAATGGCAAGTTCAATCCCAGAAAAGAGCGTTACCCCTTCGGCATCATCCAGAGTTCTCTCAGACGAAGAAATTCTTCCCAGGAGTCAATGGGCGGTTATTGGAAAAAGCAACTGTTACGTGGACCTACAAAGGCTTCAACAAAATCCGATACTCAAAGTTTCTATTGACATCCTCAAAAACACGAACTTCTTCGGAGCAATTACCAAGCAATGCTCAATTCCGACCATTTACATTCAACAATTCTGGAACACCGTTCAATGGGACAGAATCACATCACGATACTCTTGCAAGCTGGATGATAGGGAGTTCACAATTGATTCGACGTTCGAGCAAGGCTCTTGGAATCACCCATGTAACCCCGACCTTCGTTCGAATCTCCACCGGTGTGACGATCGATTGTCTTTCTAATTGGGTTGGGTTATCGAAAGTATTTCAAGAGCATCCGACATCATCCTGGACATATGTATCAACCCCGAGAGCTATTGCAACTATTCTTAACTTGTGCTTATCCGCAAAACATCGGGTTCGATAAAGTGAGAATCCCTATCTTTGCAAATCCTATGGGGAATCGTTAATAGGGTTGATGTGAATGTCTCAGATCGTATTTGGGAAGAATTTTCGTTATCAATGAACACATTCATATCTGACAGAATCAATTTCCAGATCAAAGCTCAAGGCCGAAAGAAACAGAACAAGCTTGTAATTCCCAGATCGATTCTCTAAGCTTGTTATCCAGTTCTTACAACAATCTCACCAATTCAATCCTAGGAGTGAATCAACTCTACATAATGCAGAAGATGAATATGTCTTGGGAAACCTGAAATATGTTCCTAGAGGAATGGACAATGAACTATTTGGATTGCCAATTCCTTGTCTTCTCACGAAGATATCAAGAAGAAGCACTACTTCAAGCAATACAAGAAAAGAGCAACCAAACTCTCTGCTGATGTCACACCCTCTCCTCTACAACCAAATGCTCCCATGACCAAGTCAGCCTCACAAGCTTCATATGCATCTCTTCCTAAAAAGAGACTTGAAAGGTCACAACAGTCAGACACCGCATCCAAGAAGCAGAAAGTTAAAAGGAAGAAAGTGGAAAAGGAAATTGGTGAGAACACTGAGATACCAAGGAATGTTACCAGGTTAACTGATGAAGATGATGCTGATCTGCAACTTGGAATTCAGCAAAGCCTAGAAAGTCAGAATGTGAAAGCTCCAGCAGGTGGAATTGTGTTAAGAGAACCCGCTCAACTACCTCGACATACAACCCCAATTACACACGACATGGGTAAAGGGGTTGCAAGTGTTGAAACTGAACAAGCTGCTCACATGCTTTTAACTATCTCATCATCTCCATCAAGCACCACAAATCAATATGAGCTGAAGAGAAGAACAGAATCATCTCATGCAAAAGAACAACTGAGTGGTCAAAGTGCCTGAAACTTTAAGGAAACTCCTACTCTTAGTGAGACTCAATCTGGATTGAATGTTGACGCTCTATTGCAAAAAGGCTCGCAGGAGAACCTTGAGACAAGATCTGATGAGACCTTGAAGATGGATGAACCAAATCTATCTACTAACTCTCTATCCTCACTTAAGAATCTTGATGCAGATTTCTCTTTTGGTGATCAATTCATTAATGACAAATCCTTAGATACTGCACAATCCATGTATACTGTCAGCATTCAGCAAGATACGTCAACTATTCCTCCGATGTCAGCATCCTCACTATCAACTGCACTTCCACCTCCTTACCTAATCAATCAACTGAACAAACACCACCAACATCGTCACCAACCCCTGAACCTGTCATTACAATTGCAGATGAGGTGGCTCCACCGACTTCCCTCCACATTCTCACCTCTGATCAACTACTGGATAAAGCCATTAAAAGGATAGAAGCTCTGGAAAGGAAACTTCCTAAATCTGTTGATTCTCTGGTGGATCGTGTCTATAGATTGGAGCACCTCAACTTCAATGAAGGGGTTACTGCCGCTATTGAAGGAGAAGTCAAGGATGCTGTGGAATGGGCTATGGAGGCTCCACTTCTTAGACGATTCAAGGACCTTCCTATCACAGATATGAGAGCCTGCTGTTTGAAAAGATGTATGATGCTGAAGAGGACAAGCATGAGGTTCACAAGAAACTCCATGAGGCACTTGAAGAATCCATTAAATTCGACAATTATGAGCAGTTTATGATTGACGTGGGGGAAAAAGAAGCTAAAAAGAAAAGGAGAACAATTGTGATGGAAACACTGATGAAAAACCGTAAAGACCCTCCTCCACCTCCGCCACCAACGGGAGGCGCTGGAACTTCTGGAGCTGGTAATCCTTCTACGACAACCAACACACCTCCATCACAACCACCATCATCACCGCCAAAACCTTCCAATCAATCAAACCCTACGAAAGAACAGAGTACTAAGAAGAAATCTGCGGCTTGGACAACGGTTGATTCAAGGTTCACATCCACATCCACCTCCATTCCTGATGATCAAATGGTTCACGAAGAGTCGCATGTCATGGCGGACTCAAAACCAGATGAAGATGATGCATCTACAAAGCATATTCCTAAGCCATCGGAAGACTGGTTTGATACTTACATGGCTGGGAATCGCACTAGTACATCCAGAATTGCTCCTTCAAGAGACACAATTCAAAGATGCATTGTGGAAGATAGACCTCCTTCTCCAGAACCCACATGGACCATTCCAGAGTCCGATTCTATGATTCGACAACAATTGGGCTTCAAATCACCAACAATTACGAAGTTCCAGGTGAAGACTCTCTTCGCACTACACGGTGATATGGGAAGTTTTATTAGATGGTTTTGTGAACGAAAGAGTATCTCATCCATAACTCCAAGAGATCTTGAAGGACAAGCTTACGAAATTGTCAAAGTCTTCCACTCAGATGCAAATCATCTTCAATATCAGATGAAAGAATGCTATAAGATGCTAAATGACCAAGTCAGGAGCAAATCGGTCGTTTCAATGTCAACAAATCTCTTCCTCTTGGTGGTGAGCCCGGTCATATGACCATTCAGGCCGAATTCTTCTTCAATCACGACTTGGACTATCTGTGTGCTCACTCAAAGAAGACCTGCTCTATCAATATCAAAGATGAAAGCGCAACCTACTCGATCGGGGACTTGAACAGATGGTTCCGATCAATTCGGCCGATGAAGAACAAAAGTATGATATTGCAGCTTCTTATGGTATTTCTCGGTGGTTCAAAAGAAGAAGTTTTACATCGAAAGACATGGTGCGATAAAAGACGCAATGATGTCGATCAAAGCCGCAAATCTTAAGTGTTGTTAGAGTAGAGATCTTCCCTATCTATGGATACGAGTACTTGAAGAAGATAGTACTTAAAAGAGCAGACCTCAAAGAGTATATTATTGAAGAGAACGACTTCAAACATCTCCTCGCCAAATGATTTCAAGATCTCTATCTCTTGAATCTTCAAGGACACCTTGAGCATTTACCTGTCCGTGAGAAAAAGGCCCTCTCTGCAGTTGTCACTCTTTGGATCAGGGGCCTTGTCATTCAAACGAAGTTGAGGACTTTCAGCTTGGCATTGAAAGCTACCAAACCAGGATCAATCTTACAAGTCCTCAATGGAATGCAACTGGGCATGAATTTCATCGTGAATACAAAGTCCTTGACTCCCCTAGAGCCGTCATCTTCACCGACAGATATGGATCTCGTATGCTTATGCGTCTATGTGAACTCTACAAGTTCAGTGATGGTACGCTCAAATTGGTCGAAGAAGAACTTGACACCAGAATGAAAGAAGCCAAACTTGATATGAAATCTTGGGTTAAAACTATTTTTGGACCGATGATGACGTGAAGAGATGCGAACTTTTCATTGCTGCAATCAGACGAAGACTCAAGACACGAAGGATCTTCCGCAGCCTTGAAAGTTTTGTTGGTGGAAGGCTTCGTGATGGTCACTACAAACTTCTTGAGGTCTGAATGAAGACTTCTTCGGGATGCAGTTTATGTTGTTTTTTTTGTAATATGTGGTGTACTAAATGTGAACAACTGTAATACATGTAATAGTGCTAGGGTTTGTACTGTGGTTTCCCCTTGTAAAAAGGGAAACATCTGTGTTGTCCACTTCTGATCATATAAAACCGGACACATTTTTCTCCTACAAGTATTTTACCTCATACATATTTAAATCACTTGAGATCCAAAATCTCAAAGGATTTAAGATTTTGATCGGGGGAGAAAATGTGATATAAATATGAAAGATGTTAAAAGATAAGATGACCAATTTTTTTGTGCATACTTCTCTCTAATATGTGCTAAACAATTTTCGTATCTCGAAGCATATATTAAGGGGGAGAATTCTCTTTGCAAATTCAAGTCATCGGGTACACAACTCTAAACATTTCTAAGGTACCGTGATCGTATGGCTTCTAATCCTTTGGTGATCATGCATGCACCTCTTAAAGGGTTCCCTCTAGTATGTGCAAAACTCTTTTCAAACCTCGAGGCACATATTGAGGGGAGCAAATTCATGGAAACCTCATCCTTCCAGGAAATGCTTTATCTACTTGATTTGATCAAGGAAGTGATGGTGATATTTTTTTTGAAAATGGTAATCAAAGAAGTAATTTCTTCCTCTTGCCTCCGTGTGCAAAACGATTTCAAACATTTGATGCACATGTTGAGGGGAGCACTTATTCTAAAAATATCAAAAACAATTCAGGTACAAAATGTTTTGATAATATATCACAAGTATCGGGATTGATTTTCAAATGGTTTTCAATTGGTTCCAATGGCAGATGAACAATACCAAATAGACTGACCAACTTTCCATTATGTATGGTGATATAAGGACGAAAAGGTTAGGTATGTGTTCCCATGATCCGCCAGAACCGGAGGGATCTACCGAGGGACTATCCACTAGTTAGTGTAGAGTTCTTAGGTATGATGATAAAAGGAGAAAAATGAGATATGGGAAGAGTGCTTGGTGAGGCCGAGCTAGTATCGGAATAAACCCAACAAGGTTCTAGTTATGAAGTCTCGGTAAGCACTGAAGGGGTTGAAGAATTAAAAAGAATTGAATGAGAATAGGGTGAAAAAAAATAGCCCTCCATTTATTCAACCTTAGGGCAGAAACCGGGTTCAATTCATATGCTACTGATGGTAACATCGGTATTGAAGACAAGACGTCATGGACCCAAAGTGGACGACCGCACTTCAACTTCCCTAACCACTCAAGTTCCTCTTAAAAGGACTTGTTTCATTCTCACGGGGAACCGACATTATCTATCGACTTTCTCTTAGAGATTGTTGATATTGAAGAAGGAGACCCTCTCCCTAGTCTCCGGCACAGGATCCAAATATGCACAAATTGAGTCTAGAGCCACGAGATCATCAATAAATCTCACTAGGACACTTTTCAATGAAGACTCTCTGTTTCACACAATGTGGAAAGAGAGATTATATCTTGAGTCCTACGCATTATCCTTGTGGTATTGCCAGAACATTTGAGTAATGTGTCTACACACTCACAATGAAGATGGAAAGCCTTCTGGAGCCAACATCTAACAAGCTCTTGGTAGGTGGCATGTGAGATCTATTATATGGATCAATCTATTATATGGATCAATCATGTGACAACTGAACAGAAACAATGGGGCGATTCATTCTTTTGAATCAATCCTGGTTCAGGTTATGGATTGACGGATACCTTTGAAAAACCGGTCTTTGTGCTTTAAAAACTCTTTTCATTAAGCACGTCGACCGTGTACTAATTTTTTCAAATCAAAAGGTGTTTTATGATTGATAATTGATTTTCATTAAAACCTTCGTTATATTGCAAAAACAATTTCTATTGAGCAATACGATTGTTTTCAAATCTCTTTTCATCAATCGATGGGCGAAAATTATTTGGTTCACTCACTCCGTGTTGTCTTCTTTGAGACGTTCGGTTTGAGAACGACTAGAGCATTGCGAAACCCTGTCAAGGAAATTCCTCGAATTATACGATCACAGCAGTACTTGTACCGATCAGCGGGAACCGTGGGCCGTGTACCTCAATTCATCGAAAGTGTTCAAAGACACTTTCGCGCGCTTTATTGCTAACTGTCTTATGCGGTACACCCGACGTTTGCAATGATCGAATGAAGCGGTCAATCCATAGCGGCATGCTCACCTAACACATTCATCTCAAAAGAAATCATGATTAGTGCATCAATGACTCGGATATTTTCACTCCATGCTTCTGCTACGCTGCTGCCAATATCATGAATCAACTAAAGCTTCCGCTACACTGATGAGAAGATATCATGATCCAGAATGTGAGCATGTCGGTCCGAATGTCACCACATCACATAATACTTACACCACAAAGGATGTCACAGAGATTTTTGATTGCTGATGATCTCAAATGATGGCTCAAAATTATTATTTCATGAATCATTAACGACCTCCACTTAAAGTACAAATCTGTGCAAACTTTGAAGTTGCACTACTTATGCACAATGATTGCGACGTTGAAGTTGTTTTGTCTGCGAGCTCAAGGACAAAGTCAAGTATAGAATGCTGGGATTTGAAATGTAAAACATGGGGTGACCTCCCTTAGGGGGAGATTGTTAGGAATTAGAAAATTCCATTATTGAAGAGTCAGTCACCCCAACTGTTATCTAGCATAAGTTAGCTCGTAGACTTATCGTTAGTTACTTATTTATGTAGTTATTTAGTTAATCAAGATGGCGTAAAATAGTTTAGTGCCACACCGTGGAAGAAGGACGGGTCTTCACCCACTGTATCCCTGATCCACAGGCCGTCAGGAGGTCGTTTAGTTTGTATCCTATAAATACCCTCTACCTTGCAAGGTAGAGGGTTGGATGTTCTTTGGTAATCTAATATTCTACAAGTTTCTCTTACTAGAATATCCCACTCTTTCTCTCTCTAAAACCATCTATGTGCTCATTGTGTTAATGTTGTGATGTGTATGTGAAATCCAATATCCTACAGGTTGGAACCCATTTGGGTGCAGCAGTGATTATAGATTTTGTTTTACCATTCCTCATTAGCACTCCTCTGGGAACCATATTTTTGTTAGGATGAGGGATTGTTTTCTTTGAAAAGTTTTGATGATTTACCCTCCTCCAATGGTTCCAAACTTGTGGTTGATATTTATAACAATTTCTCTATAGATTCTCAAAACTACCACATTTAAAACAAGCCTTTTTGACACATTTAAACTCATCTCCTAATCTGTTTGAAATTAGGCCATTGAAGTTTCTCTGATTACCCCTAGGTATGTATCTTTTCATCTGTTCCCTAGGTACCTCATTATAATCTACCACTTTCCTAGAAATTGGTGCTCCAAATCTAGGTACAAGGTTGGCTTGTTTAGAATCAACAGACTTAACATTTTCTAATTTCTCAGACTGTGTTGATTCAGACCTATCTTCCTCAGAATCTGATTCCCAATCCTCAATAACTGGACCATCAGATGATATATCAGAACCTATCTTAGGTGATTCATTCTTACTAATCTCCTACAGGTTTGTTGAAACTGAATTAACTGCTAAATGACAGTTCTTTTGTTGGTGGTGCATGTTTCATAAGAGGGGGTGGTGGCATATTGTTGTAACCTATCCCAGAACCCTTTTTCATTAATTGACACCCTATTGATTTGTGAACCATATCAGAAGCAAATTGTGTTTTAGCAACCCTGACTACATGTTTCTCTCTATCTTCTAGGGCTTCTTGTTTTACACTCTCTGCTTCTTCAAGTTTTTGTTTAAGTACTTTAATTTCTCTGTCCTTAAGATCAATTTCACCATCTAGAATGTTAATCTTTTCTACATACTCAAACTCATATTAAATACAGAATTTAAGTTTCTCTTTAACACTCTCAAGACCAACTTTATATCCTAAATTATCTAATGCAAGTCTTTCTACCTCTTTTCTTAGACTCTCATTAATAGTTTTAAGTGATTCTAAGTTATCTTGACAGGATTTAAAAGAACAAGTAGAACTTTTAGAATCATTTGATACCTCAGAATCTGAACCAGAAGATGAAGCATAGGCCATGAGAGCAAAGTTATGCTCTTTTGAAGCTTCACTAGCAAGAAAAGCTGCATTAGGACCTTCTTCAATCTGATCACTCCAGTCATAATCACCAATACCATCCTGAGCAACCAATGCTGAAGAAGAAACATGTTCTTCAATAGCCTTCTTGATGCCTTCAATCCTCTTAGGAGCTCGACATTCTCTAACAAAATGACCCTTCTTCTTGCAGTTGAAGCACTCCATCTTGCTTTTGTCAAATCCATATCTTCTTTGACCATCATATTTAACCTGTCTACCAGTCCTCCTCAAGAACCTCCTAGCTTGCAGTGTTAACATTGCCATTTACCACTGAAGATTGATTTCATCAAGATCATCAGGATCAATTTGATCCAGATCCTCGATTCAAGATCTGAAAACGGTTGTAAGGTCAGCTCGGAAAGCACAGATAGCACCATCACTAACATTATCACTAATAGTGGTATTATTAGCAATACCAGTGGATACTTCATAAGCAGTAGTGGAAACTTCCTGAGAATTTCTATGCCCTGTAGACACAAAATCAATGTTCTGTGTTGATGATGATGAGTCACTATGTTCTTTTCGGACTCATAAACCTTCAAGTTGTTGTAGAGATTGTCCAGAGTCATCTTTTCAAAGTCATCTTTGTTCCTCCACACAACAGTATGCATGCCCATTCGGTGACAAACTTCGATGAACTTGAGATTTATATCTTCTTGTGCAACTTTGTAGTCCACCAACTTCAATTGGTGATCAATTTCGCGACTGTTATAAGTGCCATTAAGTTTTTCTCCACTGAGTGCAGTGAAGTTTTCAAGCTGATGCTTGAGCATGTTTTTCTTGGATTTCTTGGTAGCTTCATTACCAGCAAATCTTGTTTCAATGGCATCCATTAATTCCTTACCTGTCTCATATTGCTCAAAGTCCAATGCATACTCATTAGGTATTCCCATACTGAGAATACTATGAGCTTTAATCTCCAGCTTCCTTCTAGCCTTGTCAACCTCACTAACAATGCTTATTGCCAAACCATCATCACCCTTCTTAGGAAGAGTATCACCATTTTCAGCAACATCCCAGATGGTGTATTCAATCATGCGAATGTATTGCCTCATTCGCATCCTCCAAACTTGATACTCACCCTGCTTCAGCATGGGTACCTTTGATGCAGTAACCATATGGGGTTTCGTCAGACATCTTTATTCTTCTTGTATTAAAGTAAACTAGACTTCTTCTTGATCACAGTTTCTAGATCACAAGCTTTGATACCACTTGTTGATCCTAGTTGAGCAAACGATCCTTATAGAAACTGACTTAACAATAACTTGTTAAATACTACGTGGAATATAATATTTAACCTTAAGAAGAAGAACAGAATAACTTAAACACCTCAATTATATTAATAACGAATACTCTAAACGATAGGGTTTTACAACCTTGAAGTGTATCGACCTTAGATATATCAAAAACACACGTATATCTAATCTAACCTAGGACCTCCTTTTATAGGCTAAGGAGTCCTTTACAAAATACAATACGTAACCTACAAGATAAATATCTTTTCCATATTTATCTAATACAAAACATTAAACCGACTAAACAAACTAGCAGTAGTTATGATACATTAGCTATGGTTTCATTATACTACTAGCCGTGGTTTAACTCCAGCAGTGGATTCCGTCTTCTAGCCGTCGTTACCTTTAATCTAGCAGTGGTTCCATACTTACAATAATTCCTGATCAGTGGAACCTAAAACCCAACAAGATCTTTTAGGAACACTTGACATTTCATCACATGTCGTTCAACATTAAGGACGCAAGTGATACATTTTAGAGTCCTTCACAGATCTTAACAATCTGTCGAGAACATTTATGAGGGGTTCACAATTATGATCCTCAGTGATTGAATGGAAACTCCTGCAGGGTCAACATCTGTAAAACCTTGAAATTTGTAAACGTGTATAATGACCATAATACCCCTCTAGCCAATAATTATGAAAACCGAAAAATAAAACGAGCTCGTTAAATTTATTTAACACTAAATTTATGAATGAGTTACAATTATAGTAAAGTTACACTTATGTCTACCAAATACATGTATCACACAATAGATAAGTTAAATGGACAAGTTACATGTACAAATTACAAGTAAATAATGAAGACATTTGGTAAATAAGGAAATTATATAAATCATAAACTTCCTTCCCCCTTGGTTCGGCCTATACCAACGTCCAACCCTCAATTTCACACGCTACTTCCCTAAAAATCCTCCCTAAATCAATCACCATTTAATCTCTTTCTAAATTTCAAACATAAAAACAGAACAAACCCTAAACGCTCCTAAACCAAATGTGACGGCAACCATATTTTTTTTCTTTCTTCTTCTTCCATGATCTGTCGACCACAAGGGTGATTTCAAGGAGCCTTGCATGGTGTCTAGTAGCAGTTGGGATCGTGGGTCTGGTGTAAGGAATCTCCTGGTTTGTCGTGGGTTGGACTGCATGTTTGGCGTGGGTTTTTTTAGTCGTGGGCTGTGGTAACCCTTGATTCAGGTCGTGGTGATGGTGGTACGCTATCGTGGGTCTGTCTTCTGTCGTGGGTCTCTAGGGAAAAAAGAAGTGCTGATTCCTGGTTTCAATCTTGGTTTTCTCCTCTTTGACACGCCACAAGGGTAACCTCTATCTCGTCTATTTTCTTAATCATGGTTTCTTGATTTTGATCGTGTACTATTGTCCTTATTGAAATGTTTATGTTCAAATTTTAATCACGTGAAACCAACCTATATATATGCATGACCTTTCAACCCATTCGAACCATGTTCATGTTTGTATAAAATTCCGTTTTTACCTCTTTTGATTCGACCAGGTCCATGCCCTCTTTGAATGTTGTCGTGGGTTATTCTCCATCCAAGGGTTTAATATATGAATTTTCAAGCACATAAAATGATAGGTCCATGTCACATAAAATGATAATCTTAATGTGGCATGAAATCATGAATTTGGTCTTGTATATGTCGAATAGAAAATGAACAAGTAAACTTTTGACATGAACCTGTTTCGACCATCTCATACACGACACACATAGGGTTCATTATAATGATATCGAGTAAAAAACAAGAGTAATAAGATCGTGTGCTTTTGATTTAATGAATGTCGAATATAAAAGAAGGAAAGGGTTTCGCTTGGCCTGTTATTGGCGTATGTATTTAAATGGGGGAGGGTGTCTCGACATTAAAAAGAAAACCACTCAAGGGTCATGTAACTTGCACTAATCAGGTCCAAATGGTTCATAACGTAAATGGTAATTGAAGTATAAAACTAAAGTTTCATTTATATACGCGATTAATTAAAAGTAAGGGGTGGTTTCGTAAACATTAAAAACTTGATGGTTGATTTATTAATATGATAACTAAAGGTACTAAATGAGTAAAATGGGTAATCTTGCTATAATTACGCTTTCAACCCTCTAATTTGTATAATTGGCACTTTAAACCCTAAACTTGCATGACTTGTCATATATGACCCTTAAAATACGATAATACTTGTTTTCATCATTTTAACTTAAATTGACCTTGATTATATCATTATGACTAAATCTGTTAATTATAGAAACCTGCTATTTTTGGAAAGTTATTAATTATAGAAACTTGCTATTTTTGGAAAGTTGCTTAATATGGAAACCTGCTAATTATGGAAACCTGCCTAAAATAGAAAGTTACCTAAAATGAAAAGTTACTAAAAATGGAAACCTGCTAAAACTGGAAAGCCGTCTAAAATGAGTAATCTGGTCTTAATAAGCATTATCTGATTCATAGGTTCCGGACGGCGGGATTGATTTGTCTTGTGACTTTACTTTCCTATTTGGCTTGCTTCGAATAAGGTATAGATATTCTATCCCTTTTCAGTAGGGGTTTCTCATGACCTTTTGATCCTTCGACTTTGTTTCGCTTATGATATTTCATTGCTATGATTCCTTTGCTATTGACCCCTCTGTTACTGAACTTCCATTATTGAACCCTTTGCTACTGAACCGTTGCTATTGAACTTTTGCTATCGACCTGTGCTATTTAATCTGTGCTATTGAACCTATGGTATTGAACCTTTGATATTGAACATTGATATTGGACTATTGCTATGAACCTTTGAATTGGGAACCATTGATATTGAACCTTTGATTATGAAGACTTATATATTGCTACACTTTGGACTTTTGTCTGACCCTTCAGATTGATAACCGAGCCAAGTATTGGTATCCTAGCCATGAAGGTAACATGGCCGTGTCATTGATGCACCAATTGCATGACTCTAGTGTGGTTGAGTGATGCTCCACACCGTCCCTATATTGTATTGATTATGCGCGCTTCATTGTTATTGTTATGGCCACTATTGTTCTGCAGGGGCGTATGGATGCATCCTAGATTTGTATTGTATTGGATTGATATTGATATTGTATTGGTGATTGTGGTGCGTGTGTGCAATACACCTCCTATTGATCTGGTATTCTGAGGTCACCCCTCCGAATACAATGGCTACTATTGGATATTGGGCTGCTAATGCCACTATTGATTGTATTGTATTGTATTGTTGGCTCGGGATAGATTTCTGACAAACCTTACACTTTTGATATACCTATATTGTACCTTCTGTATTCCCCAATGCACCATATTTTGTATTGATTGTCCTTTACTCAGTACCCTTATGTGACTCACTCTACTACCATGATATACATTCCATTGCACTGATCTATCATACTCTTATTTCGTTACTTCAGACTATCATTTCATTCACGTACCGGGTTATTATATGATTATTGAAATTGATTATGCTTTTACATGTTTATGTGACTACCGTTTACCTTCTACGATATGGTTAATATGCGAATTATATGATTCGCCTTTTATCATCTGACTATATGTTATCTAACTGTTATGTGACCCCTTTGATTTTCCTGATGACAATGCTAGTGGGTGATCGATTTGTTTTGACAGTTTATCATGTAAACTTCGTTCTGTTAACTTCGTGGACTATGAATATCCGTTAGTATCCTTATCTGCTTATTGTTTGATCTGCCATGTGTACATTCTTTGTTTAGGCTACTGTTTGATTGGGTAAATGGTTCAACTTATGTGGTCTGGCTTGTTAACTTGTTTAATTGCCCTGCTATGTCCTTAATTCATTCAATTATAGCATTCATGCTGAATTCATACTTGATACGTGTGGCTACCATGTTTGACTGCTGATGGTATTTCTACTGTTATGATACTTGTGACGTTATTAACTGTGGGTTACTTGACTTGTGTGATTGCCATGCTCACTTTCTAATTAGTTGCTTCCGCTAGCTTTTGGACTTCCATTTGGCTTATATGTAGTCTGACTTCCTGATTTATTGTATGCCTGGTTATTTAGATGTGCTTGCATATATGTCATTAATGTGTTATGTGCTTTGTCCTCCTCTGTTATCTGTTCCTTCTAGATATCTGTATAATTGTGTTCTACAGGATCCTCATTGACTCATTTCCCTTATTTTGTTGCGACCTTGTCATCAATTTCCTTGTTTCATTTTTATATTTCAGATTCTGTTTAGCTTTCGTTTTGTATATCTGTTCACTGGGCTTTTTAAGCTCAGCCGCATTTCTTTTCCTGCGGCAGGTTTTAGGTTTGAAGATGGGCTGAGAGTTGGATTATTCGAGTAGACCGACCTTAGTTACCATATCGTTTTGGATTTAATTTGAAGAGCTATTGTTGTTAGATTTCACTTTCGTTTGGACATATTGGATTTTGTATTTTCTTTGTAAGTCATCCGTTTATATGACTTTGTAATTTATGTTATAAGGCTTCCGTTTGCAAAATTTTATTTGTATGTTCTGATATGACACCAGAATGTGACCCTTCTACCCTTGTCGGGTTGGGGTGTTACAATTATGGTATCAGAGCAAAGGTTTCGTCTTGTTGACCTTAGTATATTGACCTATGCGGACTTGGGTAGACACTAGGCTTCCGTCTGTTCTGATCTTCTCCGATTCCTTTTGATTGTCGTTCACATTTGACTTCGATAATCTTTTGTCTTTACTGATTTAGCCTTCTTCACTTCGCATTTGACTTTGTTTATTTTGTCTTCGCACATCCATTTGTCGATCGTTAGATGGAGATTTCTCGTAGAGTCGAAGATGATAGTGCCGACCCTGCATTGCTGCAACAATTTCTAGAGAGGTTCGTGAAACAGAAGCCGTAACCGATCGTGATGTTGTCGGAGACGTCAGGATGCTGCTGAAGGGAGCTGGACGGATCAACTAAAGGCGCAAAGACGGAGACAAGATTCAACTGGTGGTTGAGGAGGTTCATCTACTTCCTATGATTGGACGCGACTCGTGTTACTCTGATTAGTTTGTCATGCGTTCTCAGACGGTTTGATAATTTGCTATATGATTTGATCGGTATTTTTTTTCGTTGATTTGTTCAGAAATCGGTTTGAATCGTGAAGTTTTATCGTTTAGCATTTTGGTGATATCTCAGTTTTGTTTTTGGATCGTCAGTAGCGAGTCTTGAGGAACCGTTTCGATCAGGTTGGTGTCCTTCCTCCTTTTGTGGTATGGTAAGTTGGCTTGATGTTTTTATCTTTGCTTGTATAAGGATCTGATCTGTTTTGGTATGTTACTTGCTACTTGTATGTAAATCTGTTTTGTTATGATATTGGTTATGTGGTTTGTCATGACTCGGGACAGAATAAGATGACAATAAGGACTTGTTATGTGATGCAAGTATTATGACGCCTGATCAACGTGATAATACCGAGATCATATAATTTGAACTTATTGAAGTCATACGACGTCTTGGGAAATGCCTGAGATTGGTACGTAAATGGACTAGGGCTTATATCCGTTATTTGTCGACCCTCATGTCCGTTTGGAATTCTGTACCTCTTTGTGGGATTCTCACCAACATCTGTTACGTATAAGTTTTGTACGCTTTGGAACCGGAATCGTTATGATATGTGCGAACCTATGGATTGCTACGTCTGCCTTAAACTTGTACATCTCTTTGTACCTCTACGACTTCAATTTTCAAGGACGAAAATTTTCTTTTAGAGGGGAAGAGTTGTAAAACCCTGAAATTCGTAAACGTGTATAATGACCATAATACCCCTCTAGCCAATAATTATGAAAAACGAAAAATAAAACGAGCTCGTTAAATTCATTTAACACTAAATTTATGAATGAGTTACAATGATAGTAAAGTTACACTTATTTCTACCAAATACATGTATCACACAATAGATAAGTTAAATGGACAAGCTACATGTACAAATTACAAGTAAATAATGAAGAAATTTGGTAAATAAGGAAATTATATAAATCATAAACTTCCTTCCCCCTTGGTTCAGCCTATACCAACGTCCCACCCTCAATTTCACACGCTACTTCCCTAAAAATCCTCCCTAAATCAATCACCATTTAATCTCTTTCTAAATTTCAAACATAAAAACAAAACAAACCCTAAACGCTCCTAAACCAAATGTGACGGCAACCATATTTTTTTTCTTTCTTCTTCTTCCATGATCTATCGACCACAAGGGTGATTTCAAGGAGCCTTGCATGGTGTCTAGTAGCAGCTAGGATCATGGGTTTGGTGCAAGGAATCTCCTCGTTTGTCGTGGGTTGGACTACATGTTTGGCGTGGGTTTTCTTGCCCTAGCTCCCTTCCCCTATAAACACTCTTGTAAACCTCCTCTTGAAGGTTGGTTTTTCACTTGAATACATTTCCTACGCATAACACTTTCATATTCATACGTGTGTGTATTTTGTTAATACAAATAAGCCATAAAAACGTTTATTTATATTTTACGATCTTCTAATGTTTTGTCGATAACAAACATAAAATCATTTTAACGAAACAAATAAAAATACGTAAATAGTTTGAGCCAATGGTTTACTAAAACACTTATGTTTTGACATAAAACACTAAACAAGTAAAAGTGATTTTATGATGTAGTAATACATATGTACAACAACTAGTGTTTACATATTGGGTAAATATATACATAACTAGTATGTATTATAATGGGTAATATAAATGGGTACTCTTTGACCAAATACATTGAATGTAGTTGGGTAAAACCCAAAGTCCATGACCTATACCCATGGAGCATAACCCATAACTCATTGCATGACATCATGCATAAGGCATATATGGATATTATCCATGACTCATGGTTTTAACCCATGACCCATGGACTAGATGCATTGCATCTTGTAGATACATTGTATCTACTTGGATACCCATGGTCCAATGTCTAGGACCCATGACCCATAACCCATGACTCAAAACCCATGGGTAAAGGGGAGCGTCCCACGGATCTCCAGTAATACACTGGACGGATCCCTCAAGTAAGGGATCCGTGGAACAGTAGCTATTTTTCTTCTATAAATAGTGAGCCATTTCTTCATTGTAACTCACCCCTTTCACATATATTTTCTCTTTGAGTTATAAACTCTCTAACCTCATATCCAAGTGATCTATGTATGTAGTTTTGTTTTTGTGTGATTCTTTAGGTTCCTCTTAAAGGTGAGATCACCACCTTTTGAAGTCAAGCAAGCTCAAGTCCATGAGTTGCCATGCTTCGTCATCATCAAGACTACTGAGGTTCTCTTTTTGATAGTTCTCTTCTTTCTCATTAGAAGTGTAGTGTCGAAGACATAAGTGAAAGATGTCTAAAGGGTCAAGACGGAGACATTAGTAAAAGGTGTCAAACGTCCATATTGAAAGCACTAGTGAAGGGTGCTTAGAAGTCAAGGCTAAAGGCATTAGTGAAGGGTGCCTAGAAGTCAAGTCACAAGGCATTACTGAAGGGTGCCTAGAGGTCGAGTCAAAGGCATTAGTGAAAGGTGCCTAAGGTGTACATTCGATATGGAGTGTTCGATGTACAAGATAGATTTGTATTGGGTCAAAGGATATTGATATGCTTGGTTATGTTGTCATAAGGACTGGATCTCCTTAGGGATAGGATTTGTGTAGTTTTGGGTAGTAGTTCCTCCATTGTAATGGAACTCGGTATCTAGCCTAATACCGGATAAAGGGTAGGCGACGTTGTGATAGGTTTGGTTCTACCTCGTGGAAGAACCCAGTATCTAGCCTTGTACCGGATAAAGAGTAGGAAACGTTGTGAAGGATTCTCCGCCATAAGGAGTTGGTGTCGTGTAGTATTTACGAACTCTCGAGTAGGTGACTCGGGGAGTGGAGTAGGGAAAGGAAGGTGTCCTTGTAGCCGAACCACTATAAATACTCGCGTTGAGGTTTTGTGCTTCTTACTCCTTATTCTTTCATTACATATTTATATATGCTTGTCTATCAACATCCAACATACATGTTTAAATAGATTGACATAAGTCGATCTAAATAGCTTAAAACCAAGTTTTAATCGGTAAAACTATTCAACCCCCCTTCTAGTTTTCTACATATTTGTTTGTTCAACCGATCATCTTTACCTCTATTTCTTACATATTGATCCTTGTGTTAACTTATGGTGACCTAACAAATATTATTACAGGATGGAGAAAATCATAATGCAAGCCCTCAAACTGAAATCTCTAAGGTATTTAACATTGACCTTTTATATATACGGTACACTAATGCATGATATAAAGACAAAATAACCTAACTTTAAACACAATGACTACAAACAGGAAGGCCAAGTGTGTTTGACACGTACAACCAATAACAACACTAACCAAGAATCTGAGAAGGAAAGCATTTGTTTGGATTCTGAAAGAACTACAAGTTTCAAGAAAAGACCCCGTACAGTTGGATGAATCAGAGAGCGAAATCGAAGAATAGCATGAAGAAAACTACACACCAAAAAGAATTGTAGCAGACGCTTTGGAGTAAAGCGTTTTGTTATAATAAACCAACAATGTTTCACATATTGTTTCACTTCTTTTCACATGAATTATTGTTTTACAATTGATATTATTTGTTTCTTGAGTATTTGCATTAACAAGTTAATCTAATAGGTTTTAACTATTTTCTTATTGGTTATACTTAAAATGTAGATCATTAAATATTAATACATGAATAAATATTCGAAAATTTAAAACACATTTAACAAAAAGCATTGCATTTATATCATTAACAATTACAATAGAATGGAAAATTACACATCAAAATCAAACTCATCATTAGAAAATGCTAAATGTACATTATCATAGTCAAATGTTTCAAGGTGTAACATATTGAATTTCACAAACACATCACATCACAACATAAGTAGGCGTATGGGTGAAGTTTTAGAGACAGAAAGTAGAGAGAGAAGTGAGAACTTGATGAAACAAAGAAAAATGGTATTGAAGCTCCAACCCTCTAGCTTGGGAGGTAGAGGTTATATATAGTTACTTACAAGACACGCCTCCTATGGGCTGTGGATCAAGCATACAGTGGGTAAAGACCCGTCCGTCCTCCACGGTGTTACATAACTAACTACTTATTAACATAACTTGACTACGACTACGAGCTTTCTAATGAATACATATACTTGAGGTGACCGACACTTTAACTAATGGATTTTCTAAATCCTAACAATTTCCCCCTAAGGGAGGTCACCTCAATTTACATTAAATACAAAAAGATATTACATTTTGATTGTTCTTGGATTCTTGATTAAGTTCTTTGCTCTGTAGCCCATATTCTTTGATTCTTCATGTTTTGCATGTTTGGTTAATCTAAGTGGAGGTCTTTAACTGATCCACGTGAGGATGAGTTTTGAGCCAGCATTGAGATCATCAGCTACCGTAAATCTCTGACTCTTCCTTTGTGATGTTGAAATTATGTGATGTTGTGACATATGGACCGACATGCTCACATTCAGGATCATGATATCTTCTCATCAGAGTTGCAGAAGCTTTTGTTGATTCATGATATTTGCAGCAGCGTAGCAGAAGCATGGAGTAAAAATATCAGAGTCGTTGATGAAGATATGCACTTATCATGAATTCTTTAGACATGAATGTGATGTGTGAGCATGCGGCTATGGACTGACTTCTCAATTCTGAACAGCTGCAAACGTTGGGTGTACCTGCATACAACAGTTATCAATAAAACACACGAAAGTGTCTTTGATCACTTTCGTTGAATTAAGGTACACGGCCTACTGTTCCCCGTTGATCAGTACAAGTACTGCCTATGATCAGTTATAATTCTGAAGAATCTCCTTGAGAGGGTTTCGCAGCTGTTCTAGCTGTTCTCAAACAGGAACGTCTCAAAGAAGACAACACGGAGTGAGTGAACCATCGAATTGTGATTCACTGATTGATGAAAAGTGATTTGAAAAACAACCATGTATTGCTTAATATAAAGTCTTTTTCAATACAACGAAGGTTTTAAGGTAAATCAATTATCAATCATAAACACCTTTTATTTTGAAATATTAATACACAGTAGATGTGCTAGAGAAAATAATTTTTAAGCACAACGACCGATTTTTCAAAGGTATCCGTCAATCCATTTCCTGGACCAAGGTTGATTCAATCTTGAATCGCCCCATCGTTTATGTCCAGTTGTCACAAGCTTGATCTTTAGAAAAGATCTAACGTGTCACCCACCAAGAGCTTGTTTGATGTTGGCTCTAGAAGGATTTCCTTCTTCATCATGAATATTTAACATATCACTCGGATGTTCTGGCAATACCACAAGGATAATGCGTAGGACTCTTAATATATTCTTACTTTCCACATTGTGTGAAACAGCAAGTCTTCATTAATTTTGTGTCCTAATGAGATTTTGTGGATGATCTCTTGGCTCTAGACTCAATTGTGCATTTTGGTTCCTATGCCGGAGACTAGGGAGAGGGTCTCCTTCTTCAATATCAACAATCTCTAAGAGAAAGTCGATAGATTATGTAGGTTCCCCGTGAGAATGAAACAAGTCCTTTTAAGAGGAACTTGAGTAGCTTGGGAAGTTAGGTGCAGTGCGTCACTGGGTCCATGACGTCTTGTCTTCAATACAAGTGTTACCTTAGTAAGCACCAGTAGCATATGTATTGAACCCGGTTTCCGCCCTAAGGTTGAATTAATGGAGGTCTATTTCTTTTCACCCTTTTTCACATTCAATTCTTTTTCATTCTTCAACCCCTTCAGTGTTTACCGAGACTTCATTACTAGAACCTTGTTGGGTTTATTCCAGTTCTAGCTCTATCTCAGTCCGCACTCTTCCCATATTCTCATTTTCCCTAGGTAGATCCCTCCGGCTCTGGCGGGATCGTGGGAACGAATACCTAACCTAACCATCCTTATATCTCCATGCATAAAATAAATTTGGTCGGTCTTTTTGGTATTGTTCTTCTACCATTGAAACCAATTGAAAACCATTTGAATAATCAATCCAGGTACTTGTGATCTATGATCAAAGTATTTTGTGCCTGAATTGTTTTTGATGTTTCAGAAAAAGCTCCTCCTCAACATGTGCATCGTATGTTTGAAATTGCTTTGGCACATGGAGGCAAGAGGACTTGAAAATCTCAGATTGAGAATGAAGAATTCACTTCTTTGATCAACATTTTCTAAAAATATCGACATCATTTTCCCGATCAAACTTAGTATTTTAAATACTTTGTTAAATATAATTTAGGGAAAGGATGTGGTTTTAAAAAAGTTGCTCCCCCTCAATATGTGCATCGAGATTCGAAAGTGTTTTGCACATTTAAGGAGAACCTGCACTTAGAGACAAATCAATCACGTTTCAATCCTTTTTGGTTTGACACAGATGCTCCCCTTAACATGTGCATGGAAAATTTGAAATCGTTTGGCACATGTAGGGAGGAGAGCTTGATATAATATTTCTAAACCATTTATCGAATTATCAGTTTATATCCAATTTAAATCACAAATTCTCCCCCGATCACAATTTTCAAATCCTTTGAGATTTGTGATCTCTATTGATTTAAATTAAATTTTGAAAACTTTTGAGGAGAATAGTGACTTGCTTATGAAAAAATTTAACTGATAAGGATCAGATTTTGAGACTTTAAACTCCAATGTTCAAGCATGCTTAAGTATCTTATGAAAACATAACATTAGCCAAGGTCTTGAACCAATTGTATAAGACATTGCAATTGTTTGACAAATAACCTTTTTGATTTAATTGAAATCATTCTCCCCCTCAATCAATGACATAAGTTGTTGATTGAGAGATAGAGATTTTGACAAATGACAAGTCTAGATGATTTTCAAAAATTGAGTCCGAGTTATTTTTCAAAGCTTTTTAGTTTTCATTAGATGACAAATATTTTTCAGAAGAATTTATAGAAGGAAAAATATTTGTGAAGGAAACATTTGTCTTTTTGGTGACAAATAATTGTTTTTTGAATCAAAGCCTGATATTTGAAAAATAAGATTAAGCATGGCTCTGTTCTTTCTTTTTAAAACGGGTTACTGCCTGAAATGACAATCAACCACCATTTTTCTCCATCCTTTTTTTTTTTAATATTATGTACAATCGAACTTCATCTAAAGACTCGTGTCATTCTTGGAGTGACAAATCAAAGACCGTAGATGTTATCGAAGAATAGAAAAAGATGGGAAAAATAATATTTTTGAGCTTTTTCAAAGATTTTCTGATTTTTATGTATTTTTTCAAATTTTATATTTTTCTATTTTTCTTTTTGTGGGTTTTATAATTTTGTATTTTGCTTTTTTTGAATAAATATTTACAGGAGATGGATGAAGAAAAACGTTTACTCCTCGTCTTCCTTTTGAAGACATTTGAGTGTTTCCGGTTGTAGACTCTTTAGACGAAGTCGTGGAAGGATAAACTCAAAACGTTCTCTAGGAAGAGCTTTGGTGAAGATGTCTGCTAACTGATATTCAATCCTCACAAAATATAGTTCCACCACACCGTTCTCCACATGCTCCCTGATGAAATGATGTCGAATGTCGATATGCTTTGCTCTTGAATGTTGAACGTTGTTGCATGAGAGAGCAATGGCACTCTTGTTATCACAGTACAGAGGGATTTTGTTGAATTCAAAGCTATAATCAGATAATTGGGATCTCATCCATAGGATTTGAGCACAACAAGATGACATGGCTATGTATTCTGCCTCTGTAGAGGATATAGAGGTACTCATTTGTTTCTTTGAATACCAGCTCACAAGCTTATCACCTAAAAACTGAGCACCTCCTAACGTGCTTCGACGTGTATCTTGACACCCTGCATGGTCAGTATCTGCATAGGCTGTTAGTGACATACCGGTGTCCTTCGGGTACCAAAGTCCCATGTTGATGGTTCCTTGGAGATACTGAAAGACCCGTTTAACCACTTCAAGGTGCTTTTTGGTAGGCTTAGCCCGGTATCTAGCACACATGCATACAGCGAACAGAATGTCTGGTCTACTAGCGGTGAGGTACATCAGGGATCCAATCATACTTCGATATTTAGTTTGGTCAACCATGATCCCTGAGTGGTCCTCATCCAATTTAGTACGCTCCACCATGGGAGTGTCAATAGGTTCACAAGAATCAAATCCAAATTTCTTTAAGATCTCATTAGCATATTTAGATTGATTTATAAAAATGCCTTCGGGACTGATTCAGTTCGAAACGTCAAGCTTACTCACACAAGCTAGCCACTTGTGAATGACTAACCGTAAGAAACTTAAAACGGTTCGGACACTGATCAATAATAGATGAGAAGTGTGTAGTATACGGGTAACTCAAACGTGTTAGGTTTGAGCACCGAGATCGTTCCGAACGAGGGTTGAATGGAATTTCCAACTCACGTCTCGATAACCGGGATTTGAATAAGAGAATGGGGTATAAAATGATATATTCTAAACTACGGGATAAGGAAAGCATATAGGAATAAAGTCTATGGGGAAAACCTAAGAATAAAGGTAAACTACGCAAAAGTATACTAAAACGCAAATACGGAATTTAAACGAAACGCGAATAAAAAGCAATTACGTCTAATCTAAATCCTAAAAATAACCTAAAATTACTTTTACTCTAAAAATGATATTTGAAAACTAATAATGAATTAAAACTATTTTTTAGGATTTTTCTTGATTTTATTAAAATTAAAAACTAATTAACTTTAAAAATAAGACTAAATTATCAAAACAAAGGGGAAAATTATGAAATCACTTTTCAAAAATCTAAAATATCACAAAAGACTTTTCAAAACTATTTTTGTATTTTTCAGATTAATTTTCTATTTTCTATGAATTTAATACTATTTAAATCTAATTTAAAATGTTAAAAATACCAAATAAAAGGGGAAAAATAAGGAAAAATATTTTTTATGCTTTTTATATTTATCTTAAACTGTTAAAATTGAAAAATTATTTTTTGGAACTTTTTCTCAATTATTTGCAATTAAAGCTAATTAAAAAGGATGAAAAACTATTTTAATTAAGAAAAATAGTAAACAGTAACTAAAAATTATGAAAAATTCAGGAAAATTCTAAAATTATATTCTAAAGCTATAAAAAATATAAAAACTAGGGCTAATGTGGAAGAATATAGAGCTGTAGTGAAACTGAATACCAAATAAGCACTAAAGATTAAGCTATTAAGCACTAACTTGCACCAATCTAAAGCAGAAGCTAGAATATACTAAAACTAACCTAGAGCAACTATTGCAAGCTAATTCTAAGACCTAAACAGCATGCTACCTAAGATTAAGCTAACTGATATTTAAGCAAAACAGGAATCTGACCCTACTGTTTAAGCACTTGCAACTGCTTATCCAATAAGCCAAAATGAAAACCAACTATGCAGTCCTCAAGACCACCAACCAGAGATTGTATAACCCAAATTTGAGACCCTAGCTACTAGAAATAAAGACTGTGCAGCTGTTACAAGATCTAAGGAAAACTGCTATTAACTCCATTTTGACTTCTGAAATCAGTTGCTATGGTTGACTTAAATGAGATTTAATCCAATATTATGAACTGATTTCAATGTTTTAAGCTATAACAACACTATATCCAGCCACTCTATTGATATTTTAACCTGATTCAAGCTTTTGATTTATAATAAATCCAACAGATGAACAAGCTAGGACTGATTCAAAGTATTTTGACTATTTGTGTATACTGCTATAGCAAAGACTAAAATGACTATCAATTACCTAAATAAGCATGAATCAACTACTTCTATCTGTTTAACTAATCTCTATCACAGTTTTATAAGCAATTCCAAACACTATTATACTACTGATATGTGAACTAATTAACAGATTCAGACCAGATCATACAAAACTGATGTAAAACTCAGATCAATAACTACAACTTATCACTAAATTCAAATGCAAATCACAGATTCAATGAACCAAATGTAAATAACAGATATGAGCACTTACAAACATCCTAGCCACTATGGCTTGCAAATGATGAAACAAAGAACCTCTATCCTATTAAACCCCTAACCTACTTTAATTCCAGCTCACATTCATCCCAATTCCACCATCTGCATCATCTTAATCCAATCAACACCAGCACATCAGATCAGGTACTGTAGCAACTGAAATTAACTGATTTTTTGTGATTTGAGTATGAAAAGCAGTATAAGCTCATAATAAGCTATTACAAGCTTAAATGAACCTTAGTGAAACAGAAGCTAAGTGTAACTTAATCTATTGAACAAATTTGGTATGATTTTTTATTTTTCAATGATTTTTCTGATTTTTTTTTGTTTTTTTTTAGTAAAGATGAGAAACAAATTAATTTGACTGGAGAATAAGCTATTATTAACTAAATGATACTAATAAGCAATTAAAAATAGTTTAAGAGCTAAACATAAATTTTGAGATTAAAAGGGACATTTATTAACCTTAATACAATTACTGAAATTAATAGAGAAATACAAAGAAACAATTTAAAATGATTAAAAGCTACACTAAGCTACTGAATTTGAAAGAAAGAGAGATAATCTTCATGTGAACGAATGAGGGTCTTTTTATAGGAGAGCTTGAGGTCTTTGGAAGGATCTAGATACTGAAATCTGTGCTTCTTTGAATCATTTGTAGCCTTTAGATCAAATCCCAAACGCATCCACTCAATTTCCACCTTAGGATCAGAATTTCCACGTCTCTTCGACCAATAGGAGAGCAGGGAATGGCATATAGCACACGGATTGCTGACTTGTCACTGCCATTGTGTCATATGTGTCAGAGAAAAGTACAAAAGTACCCTTACTTGTGGTTAATTTGGCCAATTGACTTAGTGGGGAAATTAGGGTTCATCTGGGTAAGTTTGGGGGTAATTAAGGGCGGGGTAAGATTTTTTATATTATTTTGATTATTTTGACCGGTTTTGGGTTGAGTTGACTCGGGTAAAGGGTGGATACGGGTTGGATATTAGCCGGTTATGATAAAGGATAATGGGTTGGAATATTGGACCCGGGTCTTGCATTTTGGGCCGTGTATTGTGTTTATTTTTGGGCCATGGGTTTAACTTAATGAATTGGACTTGGACTTAGTATAAAACCAAAGTGTATCCAAGGGACTAAACTTGTAAATTCGGATTTCCAAGGGACCAATCTTGTAAATCTGAAAATGCTCCTCAAGGACCTTTCTTGTCAATCTCAAATAATCCAAGGGTGAAATCTGTAAATTTTGAATCTTGAGGGATCATTTCTGTCAAAAGCTCAAAGCTCAGGGACTAATCTTGACATTTCTTCAAACTTGACTGAAACTTCAAAAATCATCCTTATAAAATCTTCCAAAATGCACAATCCCGACCTTCCGGCTCAGCTTAAAACTCTCTTGATCTCCCGTGCTCGGATTTACGTCTGATTTGGTTCCTTTTTGTGTGTTTTTACATATCCGTACCTGCACAAGCACAAACTCAAGAAAACCACAAATATTAGCAATAAACGGCTCTTTCTTGGTTATTTTGGGTTAGTTTTGATAATGAAAAGGTATGTGTTTTAGCACATACCAGGGACTTTGTGAAATTTGTAATCCTAAGAAAAATGACATTTGTCCCATCATTGACATTTGAAATTTGGAGCCCATCTCCTTAGAAAAACGGGCACATTCATTGGAGTCATTCGAGGCAAAAATAATATCATTAACATAGATTTGAACATGAATTAAGTCTTTTCCTGACTTTCTGGTGAACAATGTTGGATCAACTGCTCCTTTGCTGAATCCATTAGATACAAGAAACTTTGATAGCGTGTCGTACCATGCCCTTGGAGCTTGCTTCAAACCGTAAAGGGCCTTCTTCAAGCGATAGACATGAGCAGGATGCTCTGGATTCACAAAACCTTCAGGTTGGCTGACGTATACTACTTCTTTCAGATCTCCGTTAAGAAAAGCAGTCTTTACATCCATCTGATAGACTATCATGTTCTTACTGGCAGCGTTAGCCAGGAAGATTCTGATTGCCTCGATACGTGCAACTGGAGCAAATGATTCTTCAAAGTCAATACCCTCCTCTTGACGGTATCCTTTTGCAACCAGTCGAGCCTTGTTCTTTAGCACATCACCATGCTTATCAAGTTTTACTTTGAAGATCCATTTTAGAGTAATGATTATAGCACAGTCAGGAGCAGGTACTAATTTCCATACATCTAGTCGATCGAACTCATGAATTTCATCTTGCATGGCACTGAACCAGTTGTCTTCAGTCATGGCTGTTTTAACGTCTTTTGGTTCGACCTTAGATAATACGGAGTTGAAGAAGCACCACAAGGCATCAGTTGCAAGTTGTTTACGAGTGGATACTGGGCGAGAAGGTTTTCCAATGATGTTGTCCAACGGATGGTCATGTGTCCATTTTCTAAGGTGTTCGTGTGGTTTTTGTTGAGGGACTGAGGTAGCAGAGTTTGGATCTCCTGATGAAGATGGTTCTGAAGTTGGTTCAGGAGCAAATATGTTCTCAAATGTAGCATCTTCGGGAGTAGCAAAGGGGTTATCTCCACCATAGTTGCCAGATATATTTCCATGATGTACACTCGATGATTGAGGATTTGATGATGATGATGATGAGTGATCTGCAGTAGGCGCTTCTTGACTCAATGACATAGACACTGAAGGGTTATCTATGTTGATTGGGTTAGGGGCATCCTCTGTTGATGGATTATACTGATCATTAGCAATAGGCTCATAGTCTTCATCAAACATTAGATCAAACAATTTCTTCAAATCATCTTCCGAAGGGGGTACATATGAAATTGCTGGTGAGGGATTTTGTACAAGAGAAGAACTAATGGGACTATTAACAAATGTTGAGATGCGGGTCCAGAACTTGATTGTCCTGGAGCCATTTTCCCACAGCTCTTCGAACGTGACGTGAATAGTTTCCATGATATCTCGAGTTCTTTTGTTGTAGATTCGGTAACCTTTCCTATTTGGTGCATAACCCACAAAAACTCCAATGTCAACCTTATCTCTTAATTTACCTAAATCTTGACCATGATTCATTGGATAACACAAAGCACCGAACACACGACGGAAGGATAGATCAGGTTTTCTGTTATGGACAAGTTCGTATGGAGTTTTTCCATGAGAGGTGTGTATGAGGGAACGATTTTGGGTGTAGCAAGCAGTGGCAATGGCTTCAGCCCAAAGAAACATTGGAACCTTTGAGTAAATTAGTATTGTTCTTGCAGCTTCAACAAGGGTCCAATTTCGTCTTTCAACTACACCGTTCTATTGAGGCGTACGTGGAACACTTCTTTGATGACTGATTCCAATGCTTTCATAAAATTGACTTAGGTCTTTGTTAACAAACTCAGTGCCATTGTCTGTTCGAATAATTCTAATAGTCTTGTTAAGTCAAACCTGCAGCTATTTGATAAGTTTGATGATGACATCTGGAGTTTCATCCTTTGTCCTCAAAAACTTAACCCAAGTAAATTGAGAATAGTCATCAACAACGACTAATACATATTTCTTCCCATTTATCGTTTTCACTCTCATGGGTCCGCACAGATCCATATGAAGAGTATGAAGAACTTCCATAACTGAGTTTGTGGGTTTGGGTTTGTGGGCATATTTCTTGCGTTTACCCAATTGGCATGCTGAACAAAGATGATCTTTTTCATACTTTAATCTGGGTAAGCCTCTTACTAGGTCCTTTCTGGAAAGGTCATTAATGGTGCCGAAGTTCAAGTGATTGAGACGACGATGCCATAACCATGACTTTGTTTTTGAAGCCTTTGACAACAAGCAGATTGGAGACGACTTCATCATATCTTCGATAGAGATGGTGTATAAGTTTGTACCACGTGTTCCTCTTAAAAGTTCCACACCATCAAGGTCTCTAACGAAACAGGTATGTTTTCTAAAAGCCACTTCTAAATCAGAATCACAGAATTGACCGACAGAAAACAAATTATGACCAAGACCTTCAACATAGTATACCCGGGAAATTACACTATCACCAACCACATAATCTCCATAACCCATAATCGCCCCAAAATGGTCGTTCCCAAATCTGACAGTCCCGATAAATTTACTCACGAAGTTCATGAGCCGCGAGCGATCTCCAGTCATATGCTTGGAACAGCCTGAGTCCAGGTAACACAGAACGATTTGAACGACCTGCAGTTGAACACAGACAAGTATGGATGACTAGATAGTTTGGATCCCCATGCGAGAATGGGTTCCACTTGGTTAGAAAATGATATTGGAACATCCACATCAGAAAAAGAGTCAATGAAATCATTGGAGGTAGATGCCGGACTAGTAGTAACAGTAGATCTATTCAAAGTATGTTCACTTCTTAAAGGTATAGTTCTACCAGTAGGCATCCATTTCCTAATGGGCATTGATCTAGATAATTTAAAGCACAACTCATTAAGATTGAATTTATGGCCAGTAGGTATCCAATGACAACCTACATTACTAAATTTCTTTCCTGTTGGTTTCCAATGTTTTCTAGCCCTCTTCCACCTTGGTCTTCTGACCTGCTTAGCCTGTTTTTTAGTGTTGACATTTTTTACCGGAGATATAACAAAATTTTTCACATCATTCACAACACATTCATGATTAATACCAGAAGTCACACGGTCATTACATGTTTTGCAAGAAGTAGCAGAATTCGAATTAATTACAGTACGCTTATAGCTAATACTAGAATCAACACGATTCGTATTATTCAACACAAACTTATTGTTCCTAGGGTGATCTTATACTTTCTTCCATTGATCACTCTTAGCTTGCGAGGTCCTATCTTGCTTTGTATTGCCTGGAAGCTTTGACCCGCTTGCCTTAGTGTCGCTGATTACTCCTGTAGAGGGAATGATGGGAACATTAGTTGGTTTTACTACTTTATGCATTCTTGATCAAGAAGTGTTGGGACCTGAAGTACTTGCAGGCACATCAAAGCTCACATGCTTGACTTTCGGCACAGAACAAGGAAT
This sequence comes from Chrysanthemum makinoi, assembly GCA_910596185.1. NCBI lineage: Eukaryota > Viridiplantae > Streptophyta > Magnoliopsida > Asterales > Asteraceae > Chrysanthemum > Chrysanthemum makinoi. Next base: position 37,437,192 of record OU343218.1, on the reverse strand, counting down.
GTCATGGGTTCCATGCTTAACACTAGGCATAGAGCAAGGCATAACGACTTTATCTTTCTTACAAAAGGATTTAGGGCATGTTTCTCTTAAGCATTCTAAAAGTTCCTGAGATCGTTTGGCATATAAGCATGCATACCTAACTTCACTATCAAGTGGTTTATTTATGCTATCCTCTTCGACAATATCACGGAGACATTCTAGACTATCCTTAAGGTACGAAAAATATTCTTGAAACCCAAGTTCGTTATTTATAAGGTGAGGAGGAATATATTTTACAGTCACAGTGTACTTAGAATCAGTAGATGCCTTTGAAGCAACATTCTCATAACAGACAAGTGGCATTTTCCCTTTTACCTGACTTTTGAGATTCTCAATTTCCTTTTGCAAAGAAGTTATTTTTTCATTGTTCTTGTCACGAGTGACTTTTATTGAATTATATAACTCTTTAAAGTGTCGTTTAACCTTTTTATTTTCTTCTAGAAAACTCTCATTTTCTTGTTGTAATACATTAATGATGTTTTGAAGATGGAAGTTTTGAGAATACTGAGAATCTAAAGGAGGAGGCATTTGGGAGCCATTCACATTGTTCTTGTCACCTTTCAATTGTGAGATTTGGGTTTTCAATTTTTTGATCGTGTTACACTGAGCTCGAATCTGTTCATCACGTTTGCTTATTTCAAAAACTGCATCAAACTCAGGAGCATCCGAGGATGTCTTGACATGTGAGGTTTTAACACTTTCTTTGAGATGTTGATATTTTAATTGCAAAGCAAAATGTTCAACTTCCATCTTAGAAAAATGTTTTACCAAGTTATCATGATCATCTTGGTCTATTTTTTCATTCAGTTTTGAGTTTTTGTTTTCAACCTCAATGACACGATCATGGGAAACTTTCAAAGCAACAGATAATTCATGAAATTGAGAAGCAGTAATAAAATACTTTGTAACAGTATAAAACACATCTTGAGCTACACAATTAGAAATCAAGTTCTCATTTAAGATATGCAGATTCTTCCTTTCAATTTCATTACATTTGAGTTCACGTTCATAATTACTGACCTTAATTATCATTTCATCAAATTCCTTTTCCATTTCTTTAATCTCTGAATCTATGCCCTTTTGAAGACTCTCAAATTGATTTTTTAATTGTCTAAAGAAAGGCATGACCTTAGTTAAATAGCATTCATTAGTTTGCTCAAAACCCCTTTCCCCTTCAGTTATCCCAGTAGGTGTGATTCTCTTCTTACATGTCTTCTCAAAATCAACGAATAGTTGGTAAACAACATACAAGATGATTAAGGTCTTGCTCTTAGTGGGAAGAGTTCTAGGCACTAAGTGCATTGGTGTATTAGGAGGATACACAGTAGCTGGAGGTACTTTCCTAAGGGGAGGGTTTGTTTCAACAAGTTCATTAGCTTTTTGCTTATCTATGTCTTTTTTCCAGAAAACTTGCTCTGGGGTTAATTGAGTTTGAGGCTTAAACTTGTTCAAGGAAATCCAATTTTCTTTAGTGTAATCATGAGGTTTAACCGTTATATTTTGCCTTTTATACTGACGATCTTTTAGCTTCTTTTCCATTTTCTCCCTAGAGGCATCTTCTAATTTTGTATCCTCTTCAGTGCTTCCAGCACATGATGGTGTTTTCCTAGGCTTGAGGATCTCATTACCATCATATACAACCTTATTATAAGCTTTAGCCTTTTTACAGAACTCGGGATTTGGTTCCTCTACAAGGGGAATACTATGCTTATCGCTTAAGACTCTGTGCTTAGTGATCATGTGAGCAGTCTGAATGGTGTTCCCTTGTATGTACAATTTGTTTTTCAAAGTTTTTAGATTGGAAAAGTCATTCAAAAGTTTTGATTCCTTTGCATTAAACTCCTGTTTAAGCACTTTAACATTTTCTTGAAGTTCTTGCTTTTGTTTAACAGTTTTAGTAAGCTTTTCTTGTAAGGAGTTTAACTCTTGTTTTAACATTTCTTCTCTAAAATTACTTTTTCTAATGATTGTACGTATTTGGTTATCCATCTCCTGCTCACGGGTGGTCAATTCAAACTTAGCACATTGTTCATAAATGGCAACTTGTTCCTTATAGGCATTAAGTTCAGAGGTTATTGAATCATCAGGAGCACATGCTATGTATTCATCAAAAACATAGTCATCATTGACTGCAGAAGATGCATTACTTGGTAAATATTCACTTCCATCTTGTTTCACATATTGATCATATGGGACAACATTGCTATTACCCATATTTACAATATCTGGTTCAATAATTTCAGATGATTGTACTTTGTTATGCATCTTTTGCACATCAACCTCATCGTATAGTTTTAATACCTCTGAGATGATAGATTCCCTGGAAGGGTTGGCCTGTTTTGATGAAGAAGCCCTTGGAGTGACCATAGGTAAGATACTAGCCATGAAGATGGTCTGGGCAGTTGGTTCATCATCAACATCTGAATCAAATGCATCACAGTCTGCAAGTTGAAATGCGGTGGTGGTGGATATGGGAATGTTGGCGGTGGTGTTGGATATGGGAATGCTGGTGCTGGATATGGGAATGTTGTTGGCAGTTGGTATCACTTGAGATGCTTTGGTGGTTATTCCTACATTTTGTAGAATGCAGTAGAATCATTTGACGAGCTTGCATCACCATAATTAGTTTTGAACTTTTCTAGGATCATTCGTTCAAACATTGCATGTTTCTCATTCTGAAGCAAGTATGCATACAATTGCTCATAGTTAGTGTGCCTCAAACCTTTGGTTAGCTTGACTGAAGTGACAAATTTGTGCCATTCGGGATTCATGTTGTTCACAAAATTTGAATTGAGCAGAATATTTGGCATAGTCATTTTGATATTCCTCATGTCATTCACGAGCTTGTGGAACCTTACATAGTATTCAGTGACGTTTTCCCCTGGGTTCATCTTAAAGTTCTCAAAATCATCATACTATTGAGACTCTCTGTCTTCTTTAGTTAATTCTGAATCGGAGAGAAGCATCTTGACATTGTCCCAAACTGCTTTGGCTTTAGTGTTGTGGTTGATTAACTTGTAGATGTCCTTAGGTAGACCCTGAAGTACAATGTTTGAGGCCCTAATATCAGCATCGTATCTCTTTTTCTCCTTATCAGTAAGTTCATCATATGTCTTTGGTCTATCCAATCCTAATGTCGCTGAGCCATCAGCAGCAGTTTAAAGTATGTCTCTGGTAGTCTCAACTTGGTATGGTCCTTCATCAATTGATTTGAGAATATTAACCCCATTTTCCTTACCCAAGCAGTACAATCTGATTCGTTGAGCCCATGAGTCATAATCAGTTCTGTCTAACATGGGTGGACGAGTATCTGATCCTGCAGCTTGAACGTCCTCAGCTACAGAAGAGATGATTGTAGGTACGTTGGTAGACATGATTACAGATTCTACGGGATTTTATAATTCTTTTGACTAAACAGGTAAATAGATTCTTTCACGGGATTTTACTAAATCAAAAGAAAAACCGTAAAATGTAACACGACGAAATGACAAGTCTCAATAGACAAGTAGTATACTTTACAAGTCGCACCCTGATCAACTCGCTTTGAAGACAACTCGCTTAATAGACAAGTCGCATAAAGAGACAACTCGCTTAATAGTCAAGTCTCATAAAACCCAACACGCTTCTACAACAACTCGCTTAGGGCACAACTCGCTTAAGTGACAAATCGCATAAGCTGACAACTCGCTTCCAAGGCAACTCGCTTAAACGACAACTCGCTTAAATGACAACTCGCATAGACTGATAAATCGCTTCCAAAGCAACTCGCTTTAACGACAACTCGCTTAAGATACAACTCGCTTATATGACAACTCACTTCACAGAACAAGACAACTCGCAAGCAAGAAAGTCACAACGAGACTCAACTCGCTTTGTAGCAATATTCAAAAACCACCACTTTTCAATCAAAAAACAACCCAACCACGATGATTCAAGCCTTACAAATCAAAACCTAAATACTTATGATGATTCTAAACACAAAAGTACAATCAAAATCCAAACTTTAATACTAGAAATGATCCAAATGGTGCAAACTACTCTAAACTCATTCAAACCCAAAAACCTTATGAAATCCACTAAAAATCCAAGAACATGAAAGATGAATGATCACACCATGGCTCTTGATACCATTTGTAACATATTGGATTTCATAAACACATCACATCACAACATAAGTAGGCGTATGGGTGAAGTTTTAGAGAGAGAAGTGGGAACTTGATGAATCAAAGAAAAATGGTATTGAAGCTCCAACCCTCTACCTTGGGAGGTAGAGGGTATATATAGTTACTTACATGACACGCCTCCTACGGGCTGTGGATCAGGAATACATTGGGTAAAAACCCGTCCGTCCTCCACGGTGTTACATAACTAACTACTTATTAACATAACTTGACTACGACTACGAGCTTTCAAATGAATACATATACTTGAGGTAACCGATACTTTAACTAATGGATTTTCTAAATCCTAACACAAGGTCATCTTTTTCAAATTCATCATCGAAATCAGAACAACTACTTTCATATAGTTTGAGCGGTGGCATCGAAGCAAGTTGCTTAGCATGATCTTCACATAGGCGTTGCCTCATTGATCTTTCAGCTTCAATTTCCTCTTGCTTAGTCCAAAATTTATTAATATCATCCTCAATAGGATAATACCAATCATCAGGAGCCCAAACATCATCCTTCGCAGCATTATCATCCTTATTATTGGTACAATCTACATTTTTGAACATAAGAAATATCAAAATTATTGTTGACAACATCAAACTGAAGTTGTATTCATAATTACCCAAATACTCGACAAATATTGTTGCACAAAAACAAATCTAACAAAACAAGATTAGTATACCTTGTGCTTCAGACAACTCTATAGCCAATTTATGTTTCAGACATTGTTTTCTGAAAGCATAAACATCTAACACTTAGTTAACGCATACAAATGAAACTAACTAATAAAATTACAAATACAACAAGACAATATAAACATAGTTGATAGACTTCTTAGAGATGTTTTCATCTAATTCGGACTCAATTCTTGATCTTTTGTTGCATGCATCCATTTTTTTGGTTTGTAAAAATTATGAAAGGAAATTAACTTTTATTAAGCAAATGAGAATGTTTGGTTGAACTGGTAGGCAAAGGTGGCTTATATAATAGATGCAAGGAAAACCAAAAGACAATATAGGAAGCTTGCATGACATTTCTTATCATTGTATATTTTCTATAAAAATATTCACACATATTTAAATTATAATTATTGTGATTTACAAATCTACAACTAAAATTGATAACACCAACAATTAATGTAAACAAAATTACAACTATAATCGCAAGACTAACACTTATATTTTATTATCACTATTTTCAGGCAACAGATAATATCTTAAAATTCAATTTTAAAATAGATAAAAAAAATCATCTACAGAATTAAAAATATATTACCAAATCATACTTATATTTTATTATCACTATTTTTATGAAAGAGATAATAACTGAAAATTCAAATATAAAATGGATAAACAAATCATCTACAGAATTAAAATTATATTACCACATTTTCAAAATTAATATCAAACTAACCAATATCCACATATACACTTTAAATTTTAAAAACCTATCAAAACAATATTCCAAATAAGTATAAGACAATTACGTATATTGTAAGAGTCATGAAATTCATCCACAAATTTATAATCGATATATGCAACATATCTAATCCAAAAATAATATGCTTTGTAAACTGTATAAATATTGGTTTTTTCATAAAACCTATTCATAATAAACTCTAATAAAGCAAAGCAAAAATCGCAAACCATGGTCAAGCCAAAACGCACAAAAGTATGCCAGTTTAAATTAATTCAAAGATTTCAATATCCCTATATTACTACTACTCTAATAACATACACACCATTAACAATCTAAAGGCAAATATGCAGGTAATAAAAAGAACAACAGCATCAAAGCCAAAAGCTAATCAGACCAAGGTTCTTGATGAAGTCAACCAACACATTATTATATCAGAAGATGAAGAGGTATTATTAACATTTTTTTAAAGAAACATAATCCAACTAACAAGGAACGTTAATAATTGTATAATAACTGCAGGGTGTTCATGTGACCCGTAAAAGACTTCGGTTAAACAAACATGGCTACTTTGTTAACCATCCAAAACTAATCATGATAAAAAAAATTGATGAACAAAGAGTAGCTACAAACACAGAAAAGAAAAAGACAAATACTCAGCATAACATACATATTATTGAGGTGAGTATTTTCAAATATAAACTATATGTATTTTTTTTAAAACAATATATATAATACTGTATTGCGCAATTTAGATATCCGATGATGAGCAACCACTATTGTTTAAGCATACAAAAACAAGCTCAGATGCATCCCCATCGTCTCTTAAAAATAACTATATTTTATATGATGAAGAAGAAGATACAAAAGGTGATGAACAAAGAGTAGCTACAAACACAGAAAAGAAAACCTCCAATACCCAGCATGACATATATGTTATTGAGGTGAGTATTTTCAAATATAAACTATATGTATTTTTTAAATAAACAATATATATATTGTGCTTATTACTTTATATTGCTTAATTTAGATATCCGATGATGACCAACCACTATTCTTTAAGCGTACAAAAACAAGATCATCATTCGCATCGTTTCTTAAAAAGAACTATATGCTATATGATGAAGAAGAAGATGACGAAGTTACTAGCAACCAAAACAACATTGATGATGGCATATGGGTTAATATCAATGATCTAGAAGAACCTTTTTATAATTTTAAAGTTTATAGCCAAAAATATATTATTCCAGATGAAGAAATTCTACTAAACTACATTTATTGGGCCTTCTTATGAATAGTAACGTGGGTTTTTTTATTTTTTCACGGGCCCTTTGGGTTTTTTGCTTTAGCCTACCCGAACCGTTGGCTATTCATTTTCACTCACAACATACGTTTACCTTTTAAATCCGATCGGGTGTGCCTCCAGAAAATTATCCGGCGATATTTTGCTCCGAAAGAAATGAATTTCGTGGTTGCTACAGACGATTGTGAGAGGGCTACTGTTCGTCGTACCATCAATCCTTTTTTTATATTGATTTTGTAGATGCCCTTTTGCCATTTGTTCGCTGCTACAGGTAACGTTTTTTTTCCTCTACATCTTTTTTTTTTGCTTCATATATTGTATAATTGTTGTAATTCAAGTTAGGTGGATCAATTATTTGTTCTAAAAAAAAACTCCGACAACTTTACTCGTTGCGCCAATTGATACTAGGTCTGATGTTTTTTTCTTAAATTTTTTCCTGTTTTCTTTTAGATTTTTGGTGGGCTTCATTAATCTTTTTGATTTAGTTGGCTGGTTGTTGTTGGGTTAGGTAAATGGTGATTAGGCTGCTTTATGTTAGCTCCCTTTATTCTAAGTTTGTTATGTTTAGTTGTTAGAGTAATTAAATGTTGATAGACAGATTTGGGGTTGCATTTTAGTTTTATGGGTCCTTGCAATTGAATGCTAGCTTCATTAAATACTTTCTTCTTTTTTGTTAGTTGGCTGTCTTAACTTTTGTTTTACGGGTTTTTTTTTCCTTTGTTTTTGTGTTGGATCATAAGTGCTGACTTTGTTCTATTTTTTTTGCACCTTTTTCTCATCTTCTATCTTTGCAAAATATGTCCTGCTGATTCTTTGTTGCTCACCATAACTATTTCAAAAATGTTGATAGTTCTACTTTGTTTTTTTGTGTTGTCTTTGTTATTGGTTTGCGTGTTGTTTTTTATAACTATAAATTCAAAAACTATACCTGACTCTCAAGACATTCGCGACTGGCCATATGAAAACTCATACAAAACAATGTTGCAAATATACATGGGTTTACTAGATGTGGAATGAGTGAGATCATTGCACCGGATGTGTCCACCTGTCAACCGTATGTGTCTCAGTCTTTGGCTGCACCAAACCATCGTTGTGGCAAAGGTAGGCTGCCTATTTTGTTATTTGTTGTCTATTGAGTTACGGTTATTTTCATGTTTATTCTCAAAACATTCATACAGTTATGTTGTGTTTTTGGTTTGCAGATATTGTTCAGGAGCAAGGCGTACACAATACAGGTCAAGAGATGCCTTTATATTATAGTGGTCATATGGGAGCAGGCTATGCATTGGTGGGTGGTTCTTTGGGGGTAAATGACAATATGGCAAACAATTTGGAACCACATTTTCCAAAGACTCCTTTAAAAAACCGTGGTGATAGGCCAGTTCATGAAATGCCTGAATCTGTGACTGAAGGTAAAGTGATGGAATGTAGTTTAAGGAAAATACATGTTGGTTCCTTTTTTTTCTTTTTTTTTTATATTGAGGTTGTTTGCGTGAAAAGTTGAATACAAATTATGCCAATGTTTTTGTCGTCAATGTAGGGTTATCTGCTTATGAGCATTGTCAATCAAATACGGGTCATCATATGAGCTGCTTCAAAGGAGGTGTATGAATAAGCAAAAGTTCCGGTAATATTTCCAACATTGTTGTTCAACACCGTTATGCAGTACCTGACTGCCGATCTGATTTAGCCAGTCGTGTGGCCATTGGTGGTCAGCAATCTGCTTCCTGCGCAGGTAAAGGCCCTTTCATGTTTTTAGTTTTTAAAAAACACTTTACATCGATTAGATTAGATTCTCATGGTATTTTTTAAACTGGACCAGGGTCAACTGCAGATGGTGCCGCATGTTCACAAGAAAGTCGAGGGAGACGAAGGTTGCGAAAACAGCCCGGCCAACAAAGGAGTTGACCTTGACAAAGGTGCTCTGATGTTTTTTTTCTTTACACAACAATTTAGAATAATTGGATTAGATTCTAATGAGATTTTTTAAATCGGGCTAGGATTGGCTATAGATGATGCCACATTTTCACACCATCCTCGAAAGAGAGGCAGGCCGAGAAAACAGCCAGAAAGCAACCAGGCTAACCTTGGTGGTTTAGATGCTCAGGCGGGCGGTTCATCCAATTATGTACACACTGTTGGCAAGTCAGTTACTCCTAATAAGATGGAAGTGAACAAAGGTACTGTGATGTATTTTCTTTTTACACAACATTTTAGGATAATTGGATCAGGTTCTCATGAGATTTTTTTAATCGAAGAAGGATTGGCTACAGATGATGCCGGTTTTTCGCAGCAGCCTCGAAAGAGAGGCAGGCCGAGAAAGCAGTCGGCCAGCAACCAGGTTGATGTGGGTGGTTCGGATGCTCAGGTGGGCAGTTCATCCAATTATGTGCACGCTCTTGCCAATCCAATGACTCCTAATAAGATGGAAACAAACAAAGGTGTTTTGCTGTATTTTCTTTTTACACAACACTTTAGAATAATTAGATTAGATTCTCATGAGGTTTTTTAAATTGGATTAGGAGTGACCACAGATGATGATGGGTTTTTATAGCAACCTCGAAAGAGAGGCAGGCCAAGAAAATAGCCGGACAGCAAGCAGGTTGACCCGGGTGGTTCAGGTGGTCACGTGGCCGGTTCATCGAGTTATGTGTGCACCGTTGGTCAGCCAATGCTTCTAATAAGATCGAAGCGACCAAAGGTGTTTTGCTATATTTTCTTTTGACACAACACATTACAATGATTAGATCAGGTTCTCATGAGATTTTTAAATTGGGTTAGGATTTACTGCACATGATGCCAGATGCTTGCAGCAACCTCGAAGGAGAGGCAGGCCAAAAAAACAGATGCCCAGCAAACAGGTTGACCTTGGTGGTTCTTCCAATTATATGCGCGACATTGGTCAGCCAATGAGTCCTGATCTGATGAAAAGTGCCTTCTCTTCTTCTCTTATAAAATGCAGTTTCAAAAATTTTGTTGGTTGCTATGCAATATTGAGTTACAGTTTCATAGTATCCTTTGGTGTTAACAGGATTAACTGCACATAATATTGGTTCTTCAAAACAGAGTCGGAAGAGAAAAAAAACATCCAATGACATGGGTAGAAGCTATGTGGAGGCCAATCATTTACATCATGTTGTCCAAACCGGCATGTGCCAGCCGACTTTACATGTCACCAGAGGTCATTAGCTGTCTTTTAGTTTGCAAAAACAATGTTTTTTATCCCACTGATAACGCTACACGCATCGTTCGGGGTCAAAGGAACTTCCTTTTCTTCGAGCAAGTTTTATAACACCCTAGGCAGTGAACCTAATCGTTGTAGTGTAGTATTAGGGTAAGCCACGGGTATTGATATCGTTCTCTAGGGAAATAGGAATGATAGTGAGAAGTTACTACGCTAAGGTTGGGGTTGAGGAAGATTATTTTTTATCTTTTTATGTTTTTTTAGAAAATGGAAAGGTACGAATCTCGGGGTTTGGATTTGGGGGTTGGTATTTCTACCGATTACTCTACTTATCTAATTATCTAATCTAAGGTGTATGTAGTCTATGTCTAATTATTGTGTGCTCGTATGATAGTTTAAAGATGTGTCCACTTAGGTTTTATTACTCCTTAATTATCTCCTATTGATGGTTGAATTGTCAACGTCCTTATTCTTAATCGCGTTGTGTGTCTAAGGTCGTAGGGTATGCGTTTGTCCCTAACTTTTTGAAACTACCAAAAGGGTCTCGTCTACAATATCTCTAGGAATTGTAAACTCTAACTCTAAGGTACTCTTTGGATGGTTTAGCCTACAACTACTCTAATTGCTATAGTCTAAGGTTCACAAAGATTAATCAAGCATTAACTACACAACGAATGACCTATCGCATTACTAGATCATTAACAATTAAGATAAGAGACAACCAATCAATATTCAATAATTAAGTTTCATATTCCCTAAGCAAACACACAAATAAATTAGCCGGACATGGAGAACATGCAAGCATACACACAAATAATTGAAGACATAATTGAATTAATGAAGTAAAACACTTATCTTGTGGTAAGATAGGATTTGGAACCCTAAAATATTGTACAAGACAGCCTTGGTTCGGTTTAGGTTTTTACTCCAAAAGACTACACACTAAAACTGAAAAATTCGGATTCTATATATAAGATTACAATCGCGACGGCGTCACCCTTTGATTTGTGACGCCGTCGGGTTGCCATTTTTAGGGTTTCGTCTTGGCCACGTTAGTCTTGCGACGGCGTCACCTTATGCTTGTGACGCTGTCCCTTCATCTCTGACGCCCGGATCAAATCTAGGCCGTCTGAGTTGCGACGGCCTACTCTTTTAAAGCCTGACACCGTCACTTGAAAATAAGAAATTTGGCTACTGAGCCGTCACAGAAGTGCTCTGACGGCGTCGCAGTTAAGCAGTGACGCCGTCCCCTTGTATTTCAGCAGCTTGAGTGTCTCGATTCTTGACTTTGGCCATTTTCTTCGTTTATCCGCGCCTTTTCGTCCAAATAAGTGCCATTCTAGCAATTTGCCTTCAAGAGACCTAAAAAGTGAAAAGGAACGATATTAAGTAATAACGGATACAAAAGTGATCAAATAAGGGCTTAAACGACCCCTCAAAAAGGTACATTTTAAAACCTTATCACCCACATGTTTCAGTCTGATACTGAGTTTGAATTTTATGTGTTGCTCTTCCAACAGCCATACCAATTGTCCCTGATCATGCTGCCAATGGTGTTGCATCTATTGGTTGGTGTTTGACACAAAATCAGGGAAGAAAAAGACGCCTGGAATAGCCCTCCACAACATGCATGCACCAATCAAATTCAGATGCTCATGCTCATACCGTTGGTTAATCCACGAATACTCATTTAAGTCAAAGTGAGTAATTTTTTAGTTTTACCTTTTACAATGCATTTTTGTAGATCTAAAAATCGGTTAAACTTTTGTCCTCCTTTCTTTGGGTAGCAGCGGTAGGTGTGAATGACAATGCCCAGGCAAGTGCTGCACAAAATGTTACCCATCAATCACAAGGCCAAAAAAGAACTAGGTGCTCAGGTCAACCCTCTAGAAAGTCTAAACGTCAGCGATTCCTTATAAGTAGTTTCCATCATGACACGGATAATGGATCATGCAACATTGATTAAGGATCGTATTCTCATACAACACAAGGTTACTTCTTTTTTGTAATTTTTAGCATCGTTTATTTTTTCTAAAAACATATATTCTCAAACCTTTGAATTAATTATGGTTTCTTAATCAATGTAGATACATCATATGCATATGATGATTTAGGAGACTGTACTGAGCGGTGCTATCATTGTAACGCTGTTTTTTGGCCTGGGGAACAGCTTATAGGCCATCAGTTTAGAAATGCTTTACCTCAATACCATTTATGCTGTGGAGGCGGTAGAATATTTATGCAACCAGAAGCAGAGCCACCTGAGTATATCAAGCAGCTACTTGGGCAAAGAGCCTTTATGGAAAATATACGAACCTACAATCAGATGTTTGCAATGACTTCCTTTGGTGCGAACGTTGAAACCTAAATCAATAATGGTGGAGGGCCATATATTTTCAAAGTTTCAGGCCAAATATACCATCGAATTGGGTCACTTTGTCCAGCTAATGACGACCCAAAATTTTTACAGCTCTATATCTATGACACACAGAATCAGGTTGAGCATAGGTTAAGCCATTTTTCAAATTCAGAAGCCACTGATTTGGATCCACAGATCGTGGAAGGGCTCATTCACTTTTTAGACGCCCACAATGAGTTGGTCCAAATATTTTGAATTACACACTACAAATGTGCTAAAATGATGTCCCTAAATTTAAAGTGAGGCTTTACAGTGGTGAAGGGCCCCGTGGTTATGAGCTTCCAGCATCGCAGACTCTTGGCGCCATTGTCTTTGACAGTGGCCCAGAAAGTGAATCGAATTATGATGTTATACTGGAATACAGAGACGGTCCGGTAAAGAGAATCAGCAAAATTCATAAGTCATACATGTCGTTATAGTTTCCATTGATTTCATCTATGGTCAGCCAGGGTATCATACAAAGTTAAATTTAAGAACACCAGATCCAGACGATGAGCCAAGACGTGTTTCAATGAATGCATTCTACACATACCAGCTGCACCCAAGACACGACAATTATAATCTGCTTTTTTGAACTGGCAGGCTTTTTCAGCAGTATGTCGTTGGGGTGTATTGTTGTATAGAACAGAATAGGATGGATTTTTATAGAACACATCAGAGTGATATTCGAGGAGACTATTTATCATGCTTGTATGATGCAGTTTCAAGGGGAGATCATGAGACTATATGTACAGTCATTACCTGGATGCATTGGCCATTTGCAGGGTGCTTGGTAATCCACGGTTTTTTATAACATTCACATGCAATGTAAAGTGGCCTGAGATTCAAAGATACACGGGTGAGTTTCCTCATCCGACTACAGCGGATAGGGCGGATATAGTATGCAGAGTATTTGAGCAAAAGATTAAGTCATTCGTCAAGTTCATGAAGCAAGAGCAAACATTTGGGTGTGTCACCGGAGGTATGTCTATGTTTATTTATAAAAAAAAAACCACTTGGATTTTATCTTTCAGCCACGTTCATTCACTAAATCAGTATATAATGTGGTGTCCCACGATGTTGTTCTAATTTTATATGTTTGATTTTTTTATATGCAGTATTGTATACTGTTGAGTTTCAAAAACGCGGCTTACCACATTGTCACATACTCCTTTGGATTTCTTCATCAACCAAAATTGACAATGCTCAAGATGTGGACCAATACATTTCTGCAGAGCTACCTGATCCCGATGTTGATCCATGCACTTATAAAAAAAATTCAGAGATGATGATGCATGGACCATGTGGCAGGGCTAACTTGAATGCACCGTGTATGCAGGGCGATATGTGCAATAAAAATTTCCCGAAGAGATACAATAATGAAACTTTTTTTTATGAAAAGGGTTATTGTAGGACCTTAGATATATCAACTCTATCACACTAACACTAATATGAAGCAAGGAAATGGTGACTTAAGTATGTATATGGGGCGTATGGTAGTAGAGAGAAAGAAGAAAGATGAAACATGAAGAGGTTTATTCCATGAAAAACACATACTACATACTCAAGCACACCCACCAAATGACTAGGTGGGTGCCTTTTATACTTAGTACATAGAAGCCTTATGGGCTTAGGATGGGCTTTGTATGGATTGTGGATTGGGCTTACATTAATACATGACTAAACATAACATAACTAATAACCGGTTAGCTTGGCCCAATCCACAAGCCCATTGACTATTCTGATAAAATATCTAACACATGTTACAAAGTTCCTAAACGTGAATGACCATCACTTTCTAACACATATTCTTAAGGCTAACAATCTCCCCCTAAGGGGTGGTCATTCAGAAGATGCTCCACTGGATAAGATCTCTAAACTTCTTGAGCTTGAACTTTGTGTGTCGATATTGAATAGTCTTGATTCTTTGTTCCTTCATGCTTTGTGATCAGATAATGGTGTTTTTTGCCTTTTGTCAACTTCTTTGGGATAGGTGTCTCCACGTCTTTCTCTACCATGCTCATACTTCCTTTGTCTTTGAATTTGCAATGATGTGAAGTTCTCTAGTCTTTGAACATTGTAGATTCTTTGATAGTGACGAAGAATCATCTTTAACTTTGTGTTTCCTTTGATATTGATGAGAACTTTCATGTGTAGAGATGTTGGTATGAGCATGGTGAGATGGTGCGGTCTTTCCTCCAAGGAACAATCATCAGTACCTGCATGAATATGTTAGTTGAAAAACACCAATCGATCATTGTGGACTTTTCTAAAAGAATTGACCACTACGATTGTTTTACTGATGAATGTCTTGATTCCATTCACCTTGGTCGGGCACATCAGCCGTCTGAATCTCGTTGAGGGACAGTTATCATTACTATGAATAGATTCAAGTAATGACCCACGTCGTCAGGATTCAATTCGTGAAAGGAATCTCCTTAGCGGGATTTCCAGCACTTACAAGTTTGAATGTCGAGGGTGTTAACAGCATAGTGTGAAAACACATCTCTAATTCTTTCAAAGGCTGTTCCTGAATTTGAGGCCCTCAAGAAGGCTAACACGATATACCAAAGTATATCTACAATTCAGGTGAGTCGCTGAAGTACACCGAAGCATCACTCCACGACTATACACCTTTTGAGACACACTAAGGGTGTGTTTGTTTCATTAAGATGTTTTGGGTCTGAATCTGACTACCACATCTTATTAGTAAGAGGTGGCTAGAAAGTCTAAATCTGAACGAAATAATGTTGTTTGTTTTTGTATAATTGTCCGAATGATTTTAAGTGTTCGTTTTTGCAATTTGTTTATTAAACCAATGCAATGCGATAATAAGTAACTTATGTAAATATGAAACAAGACTTTTTATCATAAATATAACATAGTTAATAAACAATCAAATATATTATATAAAGTTTACAAAACGAGTAAGAGGCAGTAAGACAAGTCCCCCACTTCTTACTGAGTAAGATGTTATATGTCTAACTGGTCTTACTCAAAATAAAAAAACAAACAAGCAAAACGTCTACCCTCCTCTTACTGGTAAGAGTAAGAGGGCTAGTAAGACTTTTTTTTTTAAACAAACACACCCTAAGTGTAATCCATAAAGAATTACCGAAGTGACCTGCTGTCAGGGGTGTTTGATGTTGACCCTGGCAGGAATTTCCATTCAATCACTGAGGATCACAATTGTGAATCCCCTCATAAATGTTCTCGGCAGATTGCTAAGATCTGCGTAGGACTCTAGAATATATCACTTGTGTCCTTATTGTTGAACAACAAATGATGAAACATTGAGTGTTCCTAAGAGATCTTTTGATGAATCTCGTGGCTCTAGACTCGATTAGTACACTTTGGTTTTCCTAAGCGGAGACTAGGGAGAGGGTCTCCTTCTTCAATACCAACGATCTCTAAGATAAAGTCGATAGATTATGTAGGGTTCCCAATGAGAATGAAACAAATCCTTTTAAGAGGAATTGAGTGGCTTGAAGGTTAGGTGCAGTGCATCACTAGGTCCATGAAGTCTTTGTATTCAATACTGGTGTCATCTTTGTGACAACCAGCAGCATATGAATTGAACCCGGTTTCTGCCCTAAAGTTGATTTTGGAGGGCTATTTCTTTTCACCCTTTATTTTACTTTTCTTTTTAATTCTTCAACCCCTTCTTTCTCCTTTCTCACATTACTCCTTTTTTCAATCATACCTAAGGACTTCTAATACTAACTATGGTTATTGTCCTTGGGTAGATCCCTCCGTCTCTGGCGGATCATAGGACGGATTTCCTATTCTTAGTCACCTTATAACTCCATGACTATCCTATTGTTGCCATAAAACCTTTTTCTTGAAAATCTCTCAAAGTGTTTATGAATGAAAACATGTTTGTAACACTTCAACCGTTTTGTATTTTCGGAAATACTCCCCCTTCACATGTGCTTATATTGTTTTGACTTAAATCTGCACAGTGAGGGTAGAGTTCGCACTTTTTGAATTGATCGGCTCATGATAGACAATTACCCACCAGACACGGTTACGTTGCTTAGTTAAAGAGTTCCATTGTCAATTTTTAGGTGACAACTAGCCCTAATAACTAACTTGAAGTTGTAAACTCTTCTCGAAAAGAAGGTTAGACCCATGAAAGTGCATGTCTATCACAAGTTTCTCGAGATGGTACATTTACTGACTTTGATTTCTCGTCAATTCATTGGTTTCGTCTCAGTCGAGCTCTTTTGAGATTCAAACACCGATCATTAAACATTTTTGATCACATTTTAATCACGTCTTCTCCCCCTCAAAAATAGCATATTCATGATATTTTTTATATCAACGGATTAACAACATTTTTAGAATCTTTTGGGGAGACAAACGGATTTGATTTTTGCATGAAATTGAAACATTTTGTTTTATACTCCCCCTTTACTAAAGCATAATCAATAAATGGTTTGGAGGGAGTTATCTTGAGCACAACATTTTGAAAGATTTTGAAAAATCTTTTTCTTTGAAAAGTCTTGAAAGGTGCTCAAGATGATGATGATTTCTCACCAGTTTTAAATGTAGTGCACTAAAGCGTACACTAGATTTTCTTTTGAAATACGAATTTTGATTTTAAATAATCAAAAGTCATCATTTTGAGTCTGGGTTTCGTACTGAATTATACGAAAGCCATAGTGAAAGAAATTTTGAGAGGCGACATGTTTTAGAAAACATTTAAAGAACTCTCGCTCGAGCATCTGTACATGTCGGTATCAATGTTGAATGACATTTCTGGAAACGTACAGAATATCGATTATACGAGAGACATGTCGTGAGAAGAATATTTTTGGATTTTTTATTTTATATTGTTTTTGTATTTTTGAAAATTTATATTTTTATATTTTGCTTTTGTTGGTTTTTTAGATTTTGTATTTTGTTTTTGTTGGTTTTTCAGATTTTGTATTTTGTTTTTCAAAAATATTTACAGCAAAGCTTTTTTGAAAATCATTTTCAAGAAGATTCGAGAAGATGTTCTAACTCCTCAGGAGTTAGGCTTCGCATTCCAATTTGTCGAACTAAATCGTTAAACCGTTCTTTTGGAATGGTTTAGTGAATAGATCGGCGAGTTGGTGATCTGTCTTCACGAAAAATAATTCGACGGTACCTTCTTCTACGTTCTCTTTTATGAAGTGATAGCGGACACGAATGTGCTTAGTCTTTGAGTGATGAACAGGATTGCACGATATGTCTATGGCACTTTTCGAGTCACAATACATAGGTATTTTTCGAAAGTAAAGCCATAATCTGTGAGTTGTGTTCTCATCCATAGAACTTGAGCACAACACGCAGATAGAGACACATATTCTGCTTCAGCAGTTGATAGTGCAGTGCAATCTTGCTTCTTTGAAGACCAACTTACTAACTTCTCACCC
The DNA here is from genome assembly GCA_910596185.1 of Chrysanthemum makinoi. Taxonomy (NCBI): domain Eukaryota; kingdom Viridiplantae; phylum Streptophyta; class Magnoliopsida; order Asterales; family Asteraceae; genus Chrysanthemum; species Chrysanthemum makinoi. Next base: position 37,419,281 of record OU343218.1, on the reverse strand, counting down.
AAAAATTGTGCTCCTCCTGATGTACTTTTTGCTGTAACTTGATCACCTGCGTGATCCGCATCTGAAAAGGCTATTAGATCAAATCCGGATTCCTTTGGATACCAAAGTCCCATGTGAATGGATGTCAACAGGTACCGAAAGATCCGTTTAACCTCTTTGATGTGCAGTTCGGGAGGCTTTGCCTGAAACCGTGCTAATAAGCGAACAGCAAATTGAATATCGGGTCGACTAGCAGTGAGGTACATGAGAGAACCAATCATGCTCCGATATTTCTTCGGATCGATAGGTTTCCCAAATAAATCGGCTCCAATTTTTGGTGAAGTTACCATTGGTGTGCCAACCGAATCACAATTATCCATACCATGTTTTTTCAAAATCTCAATTGTATATTTAGATTGATTAATGAAAATTCCACTAGGGGATTGATGTATTTGTAAACTGATGACGTATAGTCTATATTTGGGTCACGAACCCGACCAAAGCCCAATACTAATAAGCCCAGTACGAACTGGGCTACGCCGATAAGTGTTTGAGGCCCACGCAGGTCCAAACCAAACGTTATTTACATAATACGATATCGGATATCTCCCAAGGATGGGGATAATCATTCCCTAACCGACTTAGGCGGTATACGCCGAAGGTTAAGGAACACGGAACCAACAAGGATTCCGTGTGTATATAAAGGGAAACACATCCCTCGTTAAAGGTACGATCTCAAAACCTTAATTCACCTTTAACCCTAAATCGATTACTTACTCTCACGCCGGAGGATAATCGTGGGAGACAATCCCACGGTAAGCCTAACGGTGTTTTCTGTCTTTAGTGCGCAGGTCTCAAGCAACAATCCTCAATTGATACGAGAGCCGGAGCCCAAACAAGGAACGCCCAACTTTTGTATCAACAAGTGGCGCCATCCGTGGGACCATTCACTAAGAACTAAGACTAGAATGACGAAGCATGGAATTCAGCGATCGCAAACGGATCTTACGGGCAAGAAGCTGCACACCGGCTCAGCTTCCAAGCAGACTCCCGGGACAACCAGTACTGCCAAAAACAAGGGATCAGGCCAGGACTTGGTCTAACCTACGGTGGAACCACGCTCGGGGACAACCCAGGCCACCACAACCACCACTGACGTAGTGGATCCACTGCGCACTGTTCTTACCACTCCTCTTCAATCGGTGCTAGAGACTGACCTGACAAAGGCACCAGATGCACCGGATAGAAACAAAGGCATAGTGGTAGAAGCAAACACCCTTGCTTTAGAAGGGGTCACACCGGAAGTAACATCCAGAGATTTCGTATCCCAAAATTACGAAACCTTGGCCGCTCTCATGGAAGAGGAAGCTAGAAAGAGGTCGGGTCGAAGCCTAAAAGCCTGACTCAGTTTTGACTCAGAGTACGAAACCTCCCCACCGCGCCGTCAGAAGGAGAAGCGCGGCCGAGACAACCGTCGACCCCCTGTGTTTAACAGAATTAGGAAAAAGGTTGAGGATGATGAGACATCCAACTCACAGCATCTGGAAGAAATTGAGGAGGATGAACGGCGTACCGGTGTCCATGCCAGACTTGGTAGCCGGAGAATTCAGGACAAACTTGGGCGACGATACTCCCCAAGTGATAGCCCGTCAAGTCCAGATTCTGGGGACATTCGGCGCAAGCGTCGAAGAAAGGAAAATTCATCCTCTGACAATTCCTCGGATAACGAGGATAGCGATACAGGACATTGGAAGTCCATAAACAGATACGATGACCAAGAGGAGGAAGATATATCTCTCCCATGGCGCCGTCAAAAGGTAGATGCGTTCACTCGACGCATCAGTGATTTCTCAAAGAATAAAAGGAGGCGCATGCCTGCCAACGTGAAAACCTATGACGGAACAGGTGATCCTGATGATCACCTAAAAAATTTTGAATCAGCCGCTACAATTGAAAACTGGCCACAACCTGTATGGTGCCATATGTTCAACTCCACACTAGTAGGAAGTGCGCGGAACTGGTTCAACAAGCTTCCACGCAGAAGCATCAATGGTTTTGAAGAATTGAGAAAGGCGTTCTGCCTAAAATTTACTCAACGCAAAAAGTGTGCAAAAAACCCCATCGAACTCGCCAGGGTCAAACAGCGCCAAGGGGAATCCACAAGCACTTTTATGGAACGCTTCAAAGATGAATGCATGCAAGTTAAAGTGTGTCCCGAGGTGCTCAAAATCTCAGGGTTCATGAATGGGATCAGCAACCCAGAACTTATCAAAAGGTTGAACGACAAGATTCCCCAATCCTTTGATGAGGTCATGAAACGCACACGGTCCTTCGTCCAAGGAGAGGCTGCTGCGGCGGATAGCAAGAAAAGCTACTCGAGCTACCGGTCACAGGAACAACTTGGGAGACAATCCACGGACCGGAGTAGTAACCGTAACAGGAATTACCGCAACCAAGGGAGTGGGCGCGACAATGACAAATATATCCCACTGACAAAGACTCCAAAGGAGATACTCGCAACAGAAGGCGCGAACTTTCCAAGACCGCCACAGATGCGCACTCCAGAGGATCGGCGAGTGGGGAGTGGATACTGTGACTATCACGCACAGAAAGGCCACACTACCAATGAATGCGTCCAACTGCGCCAGCTCATTGATAAGATGGTAAAAGAAGGCAGATTGGACCATTTGGTCAAGAACATCAAGGATGGGAAGGATAGACAGAAGAATGGGAGCAAGAAAGATATACCTAAGGACAAGGCCGACACCATCTACATGATACAATCATGGCAGCAGGTTACTAGGCAGAAGGTCAGCCAGGAGTTTTCCCATGGAAGTGCAATCTCTTTCCCCACCTTAACTGCGGACAACGTAGTGGTAGAGCCACTCACCATTGAGATTAGTGCGGGGGGTCATGACATCCACCGCATGTACATTGATGGTGGAGCATCTGCAGATATCATGTATGAGCACTGCTTCAAGCGACTGCGGCCTGAAATACGCAGTCAGTTAAGCCCGGTCAGGACGGCGCTGACTAGTTTTACGAGAGAAAAGATATGGCCTATGGGGCAAATACGCCTACTAGTCAGCATAGGCAATAAAGAACACTCCGCAACAGCCTGGATAGATTTCATGGTAATTAAATCTCCTTTGCCATACAATGGCATTATCGGAAGACCAGGGATATCCGTTATGCGCGCAGTGCCATCTACAGCGCACGGGATGCTTAAATTCCCGGTTGAAGGTGGTATTGTTACTCTTTACAGTGCCACTGTGCCGCATAGAGAATGTAACACGATTACATGCGAAACGACACCTATCCCAGAGCAGCGCGCAACCAAAGTTCCGAATCTGAAGGTTGCAATCCACCCTGACTACCCAGAACAGGAAATATCCATCGGAGGGTCACTGTCGGACAACGGCAAAGCAGCTGTGTGTGCACTCTTGCAAAAGAACCTGGACATTTTTGCATGGGAGCCAAAACACATGACTGGGGTACCACGCTCAATAACAGAGCATAAACTGAGAATCCGACAAGGATACTCACCCATACGCCAGAAGAAGCGCGGCCAGGCTCCAGAGCGCGCGCAGGTAATCCTAGCAGAGGTACACAAGTTAGTAGAGGCAGGAATTATGCGGGAAGTCTACTATCATGACTGGCTTTCCAACCCAGTCATGGTAAAGAAGAGCGATGGCAGCTGGCGGATGTGCGTGGACTTCACCGACCTTAACAAAGCATGTCCACAAGACTGCTACCCATTACCAGAGATAGACTGGAAGATAGAGTCTTTGTGCGGGTATCCATTAAAGTGTTTCCTTGATGCATACAAAGGATATCATCAAATCCAGATGGCTAAGGAGAACGAGGAAAAAACGGCCTTTCACACAAGCCAAGGCGTCTACTGTTACACAAAAATGCCCTTTGGCTTGAAGAATGCAGGCGCCACCTATCAGCGTTTAGTAGATAATGCTTTCGAAAAGCAGGTGGGCCGCAACTTAGAGGTTTATCTTGATGACTTGGTCATAAAGAGCCATACTGAGGATGAGTTAGTTCGCGATATTGTGGAAACATTCAAAACTCTCTGAGAGATCAACATGAAGTTGAATCCAAAAAAATGTACCTTCGGCGCGACTGAAGGCATGTTCCTTGGATACCTGATAGAACCGGACGGTATAAAACCATGTCCAGAAAAGACTAAGGCTGTCATTGAACTTGCTTCACCGCGCACGTTGAAGGAAGTCCAATCTCTCAATGGAAAGCTGGCCGGTCTAAACAGATTCCTATCCAAGTCAGCAGACAAGTCATTACCCCTTTTCAAAACACTCAAGAAGTGTATAAAGAAGGGTGATTTCTGGTGGACTACGGAGGCAGAAGAGGCCTTCACATAGCTTAAACAACACCTGGCAACGCTCCCCACACTTGTCGCACCCCGACCAGGGGAAGAGTTGATTATGTATTTATCCGCAACTGATGGAGCAGTCAGCGCAGTGTTGCTAACAGATAGGGATTCAGTACAAACCCCTGTCTATTTTGTAAGCAAGGCGCTCAAGAAGACGGAGATGAACTATAGCGCCATGGAAAAATTAGTTTTGGCATTGGTGTTTGCTGCTAAGCAGCTACGCAGGTACTTCCAAGCGCACCCAATAGCAGTAATTACAGACCAACCGATCAAGCAAATCATCTCCAAGCCTGATGCATCAGGACGACTGCAAAAATGGAGTGTGTTGCTCGGTGAACACAACATCTCCTACAGACCACGTACTGCAATAAAAGGACAGGTACTAGCAGATTTCATCATCGAAAAACCAGACACTGATGATGCACCCGCACCAAACAAGAAGGAACTGCCAGATCCATGGATCTTGTTCACAGATGGATCTTCATGCGTAGACGGGTCAGGAGCAGGCCTCATTCTCACAAACCCAGAAGGAATGGAATTCACTTACACACTGCATTTCGAATTCACAGCAACAAATAATGAGGCAGAGTATGAAGCCCTAATAGCAGGTCTACGCATTGCGGCTCGAATGGGTGTACGTAACCTGGAAGCAAATGTAGATTCCAAGCTAGTAGCCAATCACGTGTTGGGCGAATACGTGGCCAAGGAGGACAACATGATTCAGTACTTCGACAAAATCAAGGCGCTAATTCAAAGCTTTGACAAGTTTACCATCAAACAGGTTCCTAGAGGGGAAAACCGTAAGGCAGATGCACTAAGAAAAATTGCATCCACAAGCTTTGCACACCTGTCCAAACAGGTGTTGGTGGAAACGCTAAAAAGCAAATACATCTCAGAGATGGAAGTATCCACGGTAATAGAGGAAGACGGCCCTACGTGGATGACACCAATAACGGAATTCCTAAACAAAGGAACGTTACCCCAAGATTAGAAGGAAGCTCGTAGGATACGGCGTACAGCACAGAGGTTCGAACTCCGAGACAACATACTGTACCGACGCTCTTTCCTGCAACCATGGCTACGCTGCATTGGCCCCCTACAAGCAAATTACGTACTGCGAGAAATCCACGAAGGTTCATGCAGCATGCACTCAGGACCACGGTCTGTGGTGGCACGCGCCTTAAGGTTAGGATACTACTGGCCAACCATGCACCGCGATGCGCGGGACTTAATAAGGAAGTGTAACGATTGCCAAATTCATAGACCCGTTCCGCGCCAACCACAGCACGAGCTAACACCAATTACGGCACCATGGCCATTCTACAAGTGGGGTATCGACATTGCAGGCCCTTTCCCTGTTGCAGCGGGAGGGTTAAAGTTCCTCATAGTTGCTATAGACTATTTTACCAAGTGGATCGAAGCAAAGGCAGTAGTGACCATCACTGGCAACCAGGTAAAACGCTTTGTCTGGGAAAATATTGTATGCCGCTTCGGGCTGCCTGGGGAAATCATCTCGGACAATGGGAAACAATTCTGCGACAACCCTTTCAAGGATTGGTGCGAGAAGCTGCAAATCACACAGCACTTCGCGTCAGTTAAACACCCACAAACCAATGGCTTAGTAGAACGTGTGAATCGAAGCCTAGGCGAAGGAATTAAGGCACGCCTGGACAAACACAAAGGAAGGTGGGTGGAAGAACTTTCGCATGTTCTATGGGCGCACCGCACTTCAATAAAAACCAGCACAGGGGACACCCCCTTCTCTCTAGTCTATGGGATAGAAGCTGTCATACCAGCTGAAATTGGAATGCCAACTATTCGCACTGCTGAAATCAATGTGGCAACCAATGACAACGAGCGACGCGTCGACTTAGACCTGTTAGAGGAAAGGCGCGAACGCGCAGCTATACGGGAAGCAAAATCAAAGTCAAAGATGAAAGGATACTATGACGCTAAAGTACGACGTGTTTCATTCAGACCAGGCGATTTTGTTTACCGCGCCAATGATGCAAGCCACGCAGAAGACACAGGTAAGCTTGGACCAAAGTAGGAGGGACCCTATGAGGTTACTGAAGCATTAGGAACAGGCGCGTACAAGCTACAAGGCTTAGATGGTCGTGAACTGCCACGCACATGGAACATCTGCAACCTTAAGCGGTGCTACCTATAGGAATGGCTACGACCTAACGCACAGATGCTCCTGCACTTTATTAAAGTGCCCAATACACATCTATGTATTTACTTTTTGTCTCCCTTAGTATAATGTTTTATTTATCTCTCATAAAAACTTGCAAGTATCAATAAAACGTCGCGGTTTCTAGCTAACACCGCGACATATTTTAATTTGTTATTCCCATATACTTTATGTCTTAACATTTTTTATTTCTTGCCCACACGGTGCGCATGCACTAAAATAAACCTACGACGGTAAAAGGATAAGTTCACCTACTAAACAACTTGTTGAGTAAGAGGGTTGCAAACCCATCAACATTGGATCATGTATCCTTGTTAAACACCTTGTTCACAAGACGTTGGAATAAGTTTGTGCGCATCTCACGATGGGTGCGCAACAGCGCATATGTTGCACGTTTAACAACTTAGGAACCGAGACATTTGATTCCTTGATATGATACAGTACGCTGCATATCACAACATACACGATTATGATATAACAAAAAAAAAAAAAAAAAAAAAGCAACAAAGAGGTACTTAGAAATTATTTTCAGTATACTATGATCTTCATACATGACTATGGATTTTTTATACTATTCGCGCTTATGTAAAACTTTGACCTTTATAACATGTCTTGTACGCGAAAGACGCACAGATAAGTACACACCTTACAAGTTGCAATAACATCAATGCGCACTTAGCAAAAGGAGATTTTCATTAATAACCACAAGTTATTACAAAAGGATGTTTACTTTACGAAGTACACATTACCAACTATTACAACGCTCAAGAGATGAGCTACCCACATGACTCACGGCATTCTTAGCCTCGCTTAGTTTTTTCAACAAGTCGGAATCTTGTTGAGATACGGTCGCGACACTAGCAGGTACCCCGTCCGACCGGGGAAGGTGAGCCGCACCAACGCCGCACAAAATGGCCTTGCCCTTGATACCCTTTTTCTTGGCAAGCCTTGTGGCGTGAGCTTCCAGGACCTGTTTCAGTGGAATTTCCTTCTCCAGAGCAAACGGATTCAATATATCCCGAGGTTGAACAAACACAGGTACCTGCAGCTGTGACTCATGGGGTTTCAAAAAATAATCCTGTTGCGCCTCCGCGTCTTCGAATCGATGCCTAGCCAATGTTAGCCCCTCCATTATTACCCCTATAGGGTAATCTTGGTCTCTAATTCAGCAATCATAGGCAGCTCTAATACCTTCATTTTATCCATGGCTGCAACCAGATCATCATAAGCATTAGCATTGTATCCTGGTACCTTTTCAACAGGCACCTTTAGCAAATCTGCCTCATGCATCTTCTCCACAGCTTCTGCTTTACCGCGCTCCAGAGCGCACTGAACTACCCCCCGAAGGCATTAATCACTTCTGGTGACTCCAACGTACTAAGGGCAGCAAGACGAAGACCATGGGCTATAAGCCACCTGCGCTCAGCTATAGTCGACAAGAGTTGGGGATACAACTTCTCGTCGTATTCGATACTAAGTTTGCGCAATTTGGCCTCTTGCACCTCCAAGGCACTTTCCACAGTAGTGCCGAGATCTCCCAACTTCGTGAGCAACTCTTCCTTACCATGTTCCATATATTTAAGGGCCCAGTTACACAACGCCTTGTACGTTACTGCTTCAGTACGCTCCTGGTTTATTTGGGATAGTAATGCCATTTTCTCCCTTGCAAGCTTCTCCGAATAAGCATTTGCCGCCTCTATCTCAGTCTGGGCACTAGCTAAACGAGCCTCCAACGCCGCAATATGCTGGTCTTTTTCCGCGCTTTGGCTACTCTCTCCTGAATATTTAGCCATTATCTGCGCATCCAACTTCGCTTGATGCGCCGTAGACAGCTCCAAATCTTCAACCAGCTTGTCCATTGGCACATCCCTCGAGACCAACGGCTCAGTACTTTGGCTTTTCGGCACCGAAGATTCAGCACGCACTGGAATATCTTGGGGAGGCGATTCCGCAGCCTGCTCAAACCTACATACACAGACAAAGAATCATCAGTTTCCCATATAAACAGTTGGCGCGCAAAAGTAAAAACATAAAAAAACAAAAACATTAATGATATTACTTACTGTGGACCAGCGACACTAGCAGAGGGGTGAGATGACGCAGCATCACTGGGGGATGATTCAACAGTGAAGACCACAAGGCGTTTTTTCCTCGATGAGCTAGCGTCACCCTCTCCGAGCGATCTTTTGCGCTTAAGCCCGGATTCTTGTTCTTCTTCTTCCTCCATAGGCTGCGCCACTGCTACGGGTGGTGGCTGCGCCACGGGGGATGGCACTTGGGGGTTTGGCACGCTTTGCAGCGGCGTCGCTTCCACTGCGACCGACGAGCTGGTCCCTGTCTCCCCTATATGCATTTCCAGGGTACGCCCGCCAGTAGCCTCCAGTATGGGATCTTCTCCCTCCTTCAGTGGCCGTATCCCTACATTAACCTGAACCGGCTTCGCTAGTTGCACAACCGTAAACAGATCCATCTCTGCGCAACAGAAGACAACAAGTACATAGGTTACATAATGTGCAAAAAGGAAAAGAAAACTCTTACGTTAATTAAGAAAGGGGATGCGAAAGGATGAGCACCCACCCTGGCCATTAGCGCCTAGGAAGATAGGCATCTCATCTGGCATTCCAAAGTAATTACGGCTAATGCCCATATGCACCAGAAATTCCTCAGGATAGGAACTGATAGGGATGCGGTTGGCGTTTATCAGTTCCGCATCCTCTACGACATATGATCCAGGCAGGGGGCGCTCATCCTTCGGCAATGTCCCCTGGGTATAAAATTCATAACGCGGCGGGAAGCATACGTCGTCTACCCAGAAAAACGACTCTCTCCAGTTCTGGAGTGCGTCTAGTTTTTCTGTATAACACTGGTAGCGCCCAGCGCGTTTAGCAAATGAGACCCACCCGTGCGACCACGTTGTGTGGTAGAACACACGAAATAAGTGGATAGTTGGGTTAATCGCCAGTAATCGGCAATTAACCTCGAAGTTGGTGATCTTTGCTGCACCGATGCAGTGGAGCTGGGATAGATGTAGATGATAATAATTCAATACGTCGTACAGAAATAGGGATATGGGCACATGTTGATTCACAAACTCGAAAAACCATGTGTACACCCCTACTTTCCCTTCGGGGAAATCTGCAATAGATGCCCGCACACCCGGAACAACCGGATGCAAGTCAAGGGGTATAAAATAATCCGAGGTGAACTCTACAAGTTCATCCTCAGTTATACTGGAGGTAAAATCGGATAACTGTTTGACCATGGTATTGTTTTCTTTCAATGCGCACGCGTGGTTACCTTAAGAATAGGCAGTTTTCTGTTTTGCAAATGAAAGATTTCTTAAAAATGGCGGATTGAGTTTTTTCACTGTGAAACACACAGTTAAAATGAGGCGGCTTGTTATATAAGTGTTCTCATCCACGCGATGAGTGACACGTGGATCCCACTATCCTCAACATGTGGTTCAGATCGCTTGATGTGACGCTGCTGCAGTTACTTTCCCCCGATTTACGAGGCGTCCATTTTAAAATAATATGTCTAGATACAATGTATATGCGGGTATATTTTTTGGCTTCTTAGCTACGCTTCGTAGTTTTTCATTTTCTGCAGTTATTAGTCTAGCATCCGCAGTCCTTCGCTGCGCATACTAGACTGGGGGGACATGATGACGTATAGTCTATATTTGGGTCACGAACCCGACCAAAGCCCAATACTAATAAGCCCAGTACGAACTGGGCTACGCCGATAAGTGTTTGAGGCCCACGCAGGTCCAAACCAAACGTTATTTACATAATACGATATCGGATATCTCCCAAGGATGGGGATAATCATTCCCTAACCGACTTAGGCGGGATACGCCGAAGGTTAAGGAACACGGAACCAACAAGGATTCTGTGTGTATATAAAGGGAATCACATCCCTCGTTAAAGGTACGATCTCAAAACCCTAATTCACCTTTAACCCTAAATCGATTACTTACTCTCACGCCGGAGGATAATCGTGGGAGACAATCCTACGGTAAGCCTAACGGTGTTTTCTGTCTTTAGTGCGCAGGTCTCAAGCAACAATCCTTAATTGATACGAGAGCCGGAGCCCAAACAAGGAACGCCTAACTTTTGTATCAACATAAACCAAGAAAAAATTTTAGTTCCCCCATCATGGACATTTCAAATTTGCTTTTCATGAGATTTTCAAAATGTTTTGAAAGATTCGTATTAGTGGACCCAAAAATGATGTCGTCCACATAAATCTCAACAATCAAAATGTCATTGTTGTATTTTCGTGTAAACAAGGTAGGATCAACCGTTCCTTTGGTGAAATTGTTTTTGATTAGGAAAGAAGTTAGTTCGTCATACCACGCTCTCGGAGCTTGTTTCAAACCATAGATTGCCTTTTTGAGTTTGTAGACGTAGTCTGGATGCTCCATGTCTATGAAGCCTTCAGGCTGACTCACATACACTTCTTCTTTTAGAGATCCATTCAAGAACGCTGTCTTAATGTCCATCTGATAAACCGTGATGTTTTTGTGAGCTGCATAGGCTAAGAAAATCCTAACTGATTCAAGTCTAGCTACCGGCTTGAATGACTCTTCAAAATCAATTCCTTCTTCCTGTCTGTATCCTTTGGCCACAAGATGAGCTTTGTTGCGAATGACAATCATTTCTTCATCCTTTTTGTTCTTCCATAACCATTTGAGATCAATGACCCGAATATCAATTGGTCTTGGAACTAGATCCCATGAGTCATGTAGACGGTATTGGAGAAGTTCCTCCTGCATCGCTTCTATCCATGTGGGTTCTGCCATTGCCTCTCGAATGTTCTTCGACTCTATACTGCTAATTGAGCAAAGGTAAATGCACAAGTCGCATTTTGTGGCAAGTTGGCGTCTCGTCTGAATTGGCCTTGAAGTTTCACCAATAACTTGTTCAATTGGATGGTCTTTTGTCCACTTCAGTGTAGAAGGATACTGTGGGTTAAATGTATGTGAGTTAGATGGTTCTCGTAAGCTTGAAGATGATTCAACTGATTCCGTAGCAAACGGGGTTTTCGAATATGTCTTCATCTAACGTTGCATCATTTTGGTTTTGAGTAGGTTCTTCTTGAAATGATGTGTTTTGGTTTTGCTCATCAACTGTTGGCAGTATGGTTTCAAGAATTGGAGTTGTTGGAGTAGATGTAGATGATGTCGATGGAGTTGGTACATTTGTTTCGATTGTGGTGGATGCATCTTCTGTTGGTGGTGGTAGATGATTTTAAGCGGGTGCAGCGGAATGATGGTTTGATGCATTTGTCGAAGTTCCACCATAGTATTCATCGAACATTAACTCAAAGAAATTCTCCCATTCTTGTTCTGAAGGTGTGTCAAACGAATTTGATGGAGCTCTTTGAGGTACGAGTCCTGAACTAATGTGTCCAGAAGTCTGTTGGTTTGGTACATGTCCTAATCTGTGTTGATTAGTAGCCATCGGATTAAGCGCGGGTTCTAGAGCGAGTCTCTCAGAAGCCATTTGTAAAAGTTCGTCAAAATTCACATTCATCATCTCCATTATCTTCCTAGTTCTTCTATTATACACCTTGAATGCCCTCGAGTTATCTGAGTATCCAATGAAGATTCCAATATCACCTTTAGCTTTTATTTTTCCTAGATCTTCTCTGTCATTTGTTGGATAGCACAGAGCGCCAAAAATGTGAAGGTAAGAGATATCAGGTTTTCTGTTGTTAACTAGCTCATATGGTGTTTTATGGAATCTTGGATGAATAAGGGATCGGTTCTGAGTGAAACAAGCAGTGGCAACAACATCAGCCCATAAAAATAACGATGCACTAGAATAAATTAGCATTATGCGAGCAGCTTCCACAAGAGTTCTGTTTCTTCTTTCAACTACCCCATTCTGCTATGGAGTTCTAACAACTGATGTCTGATGAGTGATTCCAACATCTTCAAAATAAGTTCTTAAGTCCTGATTTGTAAATTCTATGCCGTTGTCTGCTCTTACAATCCTTATTGGAGCTTGAAGAAGTACTTGAATACGCTTCAGAAAGGTGATGATAATGCCTGGTGCTTCGTCTTTTGACCTCAAAAACTTAACCCATGTATATCTTGAATAGTCATCAAAGTTAACAACGATATACTTTTTTCCGTTTATGCTTTCAACTCTCATTGGGCCACATAAGTCCATGTGCAACATATGCAACTTTGCTTCCGAACTAGGTACGGTCTCTTTTGCTTTTTCCTTGTTCGCATGATGGACATAAGTGATCCTTGGTGTATTTGAAATTTGGAAGTCCGTTGATGATGTTGTCTGATAACATCAAATTAGCCTGATCTTTTATATATCAAATTCCCGTGTTTATGGCCTCATTGGCATTAATATGGTACTTAATTCATTCATATTCGTTCATATTTGCATTTCAGGATAAATGAGGCTTTGGAGCGGAAAAGAAGTGATAAAAGGCCAAGTATATGTTCTGAAGATTGATTTACGAGGGCCTTTGGATTTTATCTGAAGATTACGCCGTAACTAGCTAATAAGGTTACGGCGTAAATATGAGCTTTGAAGGATACGGCGTAACCAATTCTTATGGTTACGTCGTAATTATTTTTGTGAAGGTTACGGCGTAACATGGCAATTTAGTTACGCCGTAGAGATTGTTTCAGAGGGATAAGTATGAGATGAAGAAGGATTACGGCGTAACTTTTGTTACGACGTAACTAATAAATTTAATTACGCTGTAACCATGACGAGGCCTATAAATACAGCCCTAAATCTGCATTTTCCAGTATCTCTCTTCACCCCTCTCCTAGGGGTCGATTAGGGCACCACTCCAGGGTATTTTCCAGCAGTCCGAAGCCAGTTTTGAAGGAAGAATTCACTCGCAATCATCATCATTATTAGCTCTACATCAAGTAATTTGTATCAAACATTATGTTCAATTCAATTTATGATTTATTCATTTTTGTTGGTATGATTTACTGTATGTTTGGCTAAGCACCCTGGTGCTGGCCTTGTTATGATTCCTTAATTGTTTAGTTTACGTTTACTTTATTTCCGTATAATTATTTCTAAATGTATGCATGCATAGTTTATTAGTAGCCACCCTTGGTTCGGTAGTTTTGAATGGCGGTAGAGGCCAATTTCCTAGGAGATATGACCAACTGACCTAGGCGAGCGGACTGAGACGGGAAGGGTAAGATATGACCAACTGACGACCCTTTCTACTTGTGCGATTTTACCAACTGATCACCTATCATTTGGATGAACTTAAGAATTAGGGGGTGAGTGTCTAAGTTCCTAACGGCCGGGCACTCACTATTATAAATCTAGCATGTAGCGGTACTTAATGACTCGGCTTAGGGGACTAGGAACAACAGGACTTATGACGGTGCGCTTGATTTCTCCTGTGGTGGCATCTTTGCTGATAGGTTAGGGCGAATTGACCAAATGATGTCCTCTCGACTTTGACCCCACCTGAAGTAATTGGAAGTAAGTAGACGTAGACATAACTAGCTAGGATGAGTAACTAGGTTAGCACCATTCTCCTTCATTGATCACATCTTTTGCCTTTATCTGCTTTCTTTTATTTCCTTGTTTTATTAGTTAATTTTATTATTTCAATCTTAAAAGCAATTTATATCGTGACATAGACTTAAGTTAATTTCCGATCCACGTAGCTCTTGGGACGACCTTAGTTTTACCGAATACTACACTACACACGACCGGGTACACTGCCCGTTAGTGCATTAGGGTAGACCATTGGTATAACGAGTTATTATAAATATTAAAACCTGGTCAGTAAAACCTGCATCAAGTTTTTGGCGCCATTGCCGGGGAGCTATTTTAGGATTTTAATTTAGGGTCAATTGCATATATACCCATTAAAACTTGCATATTTGCATATATACCCAAAACATGCTTAATTTGCATTGTACATCATGCATTGAAAACTTGTATTTTGGGGAAATATGCAAGTTTTTAAGTTTTAGTGGGTATATATGCAATTCTCCCTTTAATTTAAGTTTTTCTTTTCTTTCTCCTATTTTGCTGTTTTCTTTTTTTTCTTGTGTGAATTTCAGGTAATCATGGAAATAGAGCCAGATTTCGATAATATGACATTGGAAGAATACAGGGAGTACGAGCGCGAAATGGAAAGAAAAGTTTTGAGGAATCGTCAATCTTGGAGAACTTCTACGAGATCGCCTTCCCTAGAGCATTTCTTTCAACCATATAGCTATGGTGATTATGTATCTCCTCAAGAGTATGATGAATTGGACATGGATAACATGACCATTCATGAATATGAATTATATACAGCCAACCGATGTCGGAAGATGAACAACTTTAGTGATTATCCATATAACACTCCTGATCCTGAACCTGATGATAGCGAGTTGATGATGGCAAGAGCGTTGGACGATTTGTTCAGAATTGGTGCTGAAAATCTTCAACGCATGGAACAAGAGGAGACTCATGATGAGTCTATTAAGGATGTGAACCTTGGAAGTGAGGACCTTTATAACTTTCCTATTTCTCCTATTACTAATATTTTTGCTAGTGTTTGTGAACAGGATGCAGATAATGTCAATTTCGATGTTACAAAGAAGGAAGAGGAAGCCGAGGAGGAATGTGATGAATGGAATTTTTATGACATGTGGGATATCACGGTAGAGGATGTTGAAAGGCTTAGGCAAATTCTAACACCTCCCATATGTGATAAACCTATCCCTGAGCCGGTAATGCAACCCTTGACATCACCTATCACACCTGCCAATGACTGTTTCAGTAGCACCAACTACCAACCCAGTGTTGAACGAGCTTATAAAGGAATTCGAAGATGAGATTTTGAATATTTCCGTGGTTGACGAAGAAGCCGAATGCGACCCTGCTAAAGATGTGAAGGAGCTCGAGGAACACCTTTATAAAGATCCTTCATCATTTTCTACGGACGAAAGGGCACATCTGGCAGTTGATGAAATGAATATGGTTTTGAAGAAAGTTAGTCAACAACAACATGGAACAAGCAAATCCTCTAATCCGTCAATGAACATGGGTCCGGTAAGTAGGGAAATGACTTCTCCTCTAAGGTATTACTACAATTCATCATTTCCCCATCCCATAGAAATTTCACACCCTCTTGGTGTTTATTGCTATTTTCACCCACACTTGATTTCAAGTGAGGGGATGAACACCCTTTTACTTAGTAAATAAGGGTGAAGTCAAGCTCGTGACTTGAACAAAAACAAGCGCTTCGTGGGAGGTACCCCATGCCTATCTTTTCTTTTTCATTTTATTAGTATAGTTGGGTTTTGTGTTTTTAACCATTTTGCAGGAATCGGAGATGATTGCATCAGTAACATAAACGGGGACCTGACCTGTCTATCAGTTACGGCGTAACTCATCCCAATGACTACGCCGTAACATATCACAAGTATCGATTCTCTCCCGATCATTACCAACTACGGCATAATTCCATGCTATGGTTACGCCGTAGCTACCCTCCAGTAGCGACTACCAGGTTTTGTCGTAATTACGGCGTAACTCCTTCAAAGAGTTACGGCGTAATTATCCTCCAGTGCAAATTCTTTCTATAATAACACAATAACCTTGTATTAGTATTTTAAATGAACTTTGTGGGTATGTTCCCTGTAAGCCCTCACAAGACTACACTCGTCCACTTGGGACACCAAGTGGTTTAAAAGGCTTATTGCATATGCTAAATGCAACCGTGATTCCTACGAAAGTGAGTTAGGTTTTTCTTTTTCTTTTATTGCTTGTTGTTTTTCTAGTATGATGCGTTTGGTTGTCTATTGTCAATTTAGGTTATTAAAGTTTGCTCATAGATCTCAAAGCGGGACACGTTTACTCGTGAGTCTTCGATCATGCCGAGCAAATTCAGGGGAGTTTTCTGTTTCAATTCTAAGCCTTCTTATCTTTCATTTATATGCTTAAGTATGACCCAAGTGGGGGGAAGGGATTAGACATAGACACCCGCTTGATATTACTTGCCCTTATTTTTCTAGTTTTTGATGAAAAGTGTTTCATTAACAAAATTTTGACATGTTTTTCATTACTTAACTGGATTAATCTAGACTGAGCACACCTACCCTATATTTCCATTGTGTGAGGATAAGCCTTTCCGTTTTCCCCTTATACATAAATCCATAAAAATGAGTGTGTCGGTGGCTGTAGTAGACTTTAGAACTTGGCCTTGTATATCTTTTCGAGACCATTATCATGAGCATTACACTAAGGTAACTTGGTGTGATCGGTGCAGCTAGGATATAAGGCAATTTTAGGATTAAACCCAAATAGCCCATATATGTATTGTGTTTATTGACTCTTCACATTGATCAGTCAATCCCCCTGTTAAACCATGTTTGTTGCACTCACCATTAGTGCAAGATACCCCTAGATACACCCTTCAGAGCCTTTCCTTTCATTTTGTTCACCCTATATATGTTTCGTTACACCCATCGCCTAGCCTACCCTATAGTTTCCTTATGTCCATGGTCTGGGCACTGTTGGTTAATTTTGGTTCCACTAATGAAAGTCGCGGGTTTTAAATAAAGGGTTGTGGAAGAAAATCGGGTTTAGATGATAGTTGATCTCAAGTGGGGGGATACTTTTTATGTTTGTATCATTTATCCATGTATACCTTGTCTTGCAACGAAAAAAAAAAGCATGCAAGCAAGTGTTTTGTCTATAATTAGTGTTTTCGCCTTGTTCAACTGGCGCAAATTTTTACAAATCCGTTTTGTCTTACGGATAAAATTAGAAACCCAAACATTTCTATCTCGCCTTTCAAATTTTAATCAATATTCGTACAATGGGGACATTGTACATTTCAAGTGGGGGGATGGGAGATAGAAATGGCTGATTTTGATAGAAATATGTGCTAAATTGACCCAAATTTTAAAAAAATTTATATAGCACATTCTTTTTTCATTGATGATGAAGGACGAGTTAATGCATTTTATTTGCCTAGATTATGAAGTTTATGAGGCACCACATTACATTTCTTTTGCATTAACTCGTGTATTGGATTATTGAAGACCCCTTGACTCTTGACCCTCGATTTTTGCTATAGGATTGAATGCGACTAGTGGTGGGGTGACTGTGGACTTAGGAATCTATTTGTTTCGTGTCTTTTTGTTTACACCCATTAAATTTCCCATGTCTTATCCTACCCTTAGTCATGAATCGAGCTTAGGTGAGAAAGTGAGCAATCATTGGTATCTTGGCCATAGATTTGGTCATGTATCATTGGTTTTGTCCCCCTCGCCGTAGCTCGTTAGTAATGACAAAATAACCCGATAAGCCTATGTTGTGTCAACCCATTGCCTTTTAGAATAGCTGCATCTATAGACTCTAGTGGTGGAGATTAGTATCTTTGCCAAGCCTATGATAGAATACTCGTCATGACTGAGCAGTTGAGTGATCACCCCAAAAATAAACACGTGAATTATGAGAGAGAGTGTGATTTCAATTCCCTTTTCGTGAGGTGCTCGGTTTGGAATTTTCTAGCTTAGGTGATTTTTAGACTCATAACTTCTAATTAATCCTGGGAGATATCTTTTTAAAATTATTTAAAGGGTCTACTTGAGGACAAGTAGGATTCAAGTGAGGGATATTTGATAACATCAAATTAGCCTGATCTTTTAAATATCAAATTCCCATGTTTATGGCCACATTTGCATTAATATGGTACTTAATTCTTTCATATTCGTTCATATTTGCATTTCAGGATAAATGAGGCGTTGGAGCGGAAAAGAAGTGATAAAAGGCCAAGTATATGTTCTGAAGATTGATTTACGAGGGCCTTTGGATTTTATGTGAAGATTACGCCGTAACTAGCTAATAAGGTTACGGCGTAAATATGAGCTTTGAAGGATACGGCGTAACCAATTCTTATGGTTACGTCGTAATTATTTTTGTGAAGGTTACGGCGTAACATGGCAATTTAGTTACGCCGTAGAGATTATTTCGGAGGGATAAGTATGAGCTGAAGAAGGATTACGGCGTAACTTTTGTTACGACGTAACTAATAAATTTAATTACGTCGTAACCATGACGAGGCCTATAAATACAGCCCTAAATCTGCATTTTCCAGTATCTCTCTTCACCCCTCTCCTAGGGGTCGATTAGGGCACCACTCTAGGGTATTTTCCAGCAGTCCGATGCCAGTTTTTAAGGAAGAATTCACTCGCAATCATCATCATTATTAGCTCTACATCAAGTAATTTGTATCAAACATTATGTTCAATTCAATTTATGATTTATTCATTTTTGTTGGTATGATTTACTGTATGTTTGGCTAAGCACCCTGGTGCTGGCCTTGTTATGATTCCTTAATTGTTTTGTTTACGTTTACTTTATTTCCGTACAATTATTTCTAAGTGTATGCATGCATAGTTTATTGGTAGCCACCCTTGGTTTGATAGTTTTGAATGGCGATAGAGGCCAATTGCCTAGGAGATATGACCAACTGACCCTAGGTGAGCGGACTGAGACGGGAAGGGTAAGATATGACAAACTGACGACCCTTTCTACTTGTGCGATTTGACCAACTGATCACCTATCGTTTGGATGAACTTAAGAATTAGGGGGTGAGTGTCTAAGTTCCTAACGGTCGGGCACTCACTATTATAAATCTAGCATGTAGCGGTACTTAATGACTCGGCTTAGGGGACTAGGAACAACAGGACTTATGACGGTGCGCCTGATTTCTCCTGTGGTGGCATCTTTGCGAATAGGTTAGGGCGAATTGACCAAATGTTGTCCTCTCGACTTTGACCACACCTGAAGTAATTGGAAGTAAGTAGACGTAGACATAACTGGCTAGGATGAGTAACTAGGTTAGCACCATTCTCCTTCATTGATCACATCTTTTGCCTTTATTTGCTTTCTTTTATTTCCTTGTTTTATTAGTTAATTTTATTATTTCAATCTTAAAAGCAATTTATATCGTGACATAGACTTAAGTTAATTTCCGATCCACGTAGCTCTTGGGACGACCTCGGTTTTACCGAATACTACACTACACACGACCGGGTACACTGCCCATTAGTGCATTAGGGTAGACCATTGGTATAACGAGTTATTATAAATATTAAAACCTGGTCAGTAAAACCTGTATCATTGTCTTTGGTAAGTTTGTTGATAGTGTCAAAATTGAGATGGGATAGCCTTCTATGCCACAATCAGGACTTTGTTCCAGATGCTCGTGTCATAAGACATATTGGTGATGAAGAGGCCATCTGATTAATGTCGATAGCATACAAGTTTGTGTCACGATTCCCAGTTAAGAGATATATGCCATCCAAGTTTCTAACAAAGAAAGAATTTCTCCTAAATGCAACCTCTAAATCAGCATCACAGAACTGCCCGACTGAAAACAAATTGTGTCCCAACCCTTCAACATAGTAAACCCGAGTGATCAAATAATTTCCAAACGGAAGATCTCCATAACCCATGATAGCTGCTACATGATCATTTCCAAAGCGCACGATTCCCATGAATTTCCAGACGAAATTGATCAGCAGCTTCAGATTCTCGGTCATATGCTTGGAGCAACCCGAGTCGACGATCCAAAGACGTATTTCGATAACCTGCCAAGTACAGAAGAAGAAGTTTTTGGAAACCGTTTTGATTTTGGTTCCTTTGGGTTAGAGGTGAAATCCTGATCACACTCATAGAAGTTTTCTACTGGGTAAATTGGTTTAGCACTCATTCTACCATTCTGGAGTGTGAAAATTCTACCCGTTGGTTTCCAAATATCATCCCTAAAGTAAACACTATGCTTCTTATCAGTAGTGTAAGACCTAAATCTTGCAACTAGACTTCCTATTGGTTTAGCATAAGTTCTTTTTGGAATGTTCTTCTAAACAGGCTTATCATTCACATTTTTAGACACACAATCGTCTTGAATAGTAATTAAAGATTTCTTGCAAGTAGCACAATTAGATTCAACACATTCATTACACATAGCAAGTTTCTTAGGTTTATTACATTCAGATGAAATGCCTTTCTTATTACAAAGCGGTAAATTCCTAGGGTGTTCTTCTACTTTCTTCTCTTTATTCAAGCTACTACTCTTAGAGGCATGCGAGACTCTATTGTTCCTTGTATTGCACCTAGGCTTTAGTCTGCTGCTCCTAGAGGTGCTTTCTAGCCCTGTAGAAGGTAAGGCACACGTATTAGGATCTACATTTTTATCAAGAGAAGTGGTTTCGGCTTTCCTAGTCTCTTTAGAGTGCTTGTTTAAACTTATGTCGTTTGTTCCATATGGTTTAGATGTGGAGGCAGACGCATTAGTGGTACTAATCCTAAAAAGGCTAGGAGCTAAAACTTTTGGTTTCTCGATAACCGCTTTATCTGTTTTAGCAATCCTTTCTTTTTGCTTTTGCAAGGCATGTGGAATGACTGGTTTTGACAAATCATTTTGCTCATTGACTTTTGGAGGAGGCTGAGAAATAGAAATTTTTGGTTTGGAAACCGGTTTAGAAACATTTGTTTTCTCCTCAGTCAATGGTTTTGCAAACTTAGTATCCACAGCCTTTCCTTTTTGACATACCAACTAAGCTCTCAAAAGGTCATTTTGCTCTTTCATGTCCTTGTAGGCACGATCATACGACAGTTTTTCATACTTGCATTCCTCATTTTTTCGATCAAGTTGTTTAAAATATGAGATATTTTCTTTTTCAAGTTTTTCTAGAGCGTTTTCATATTTTGAAACAATTGCGGAGGTCTCAGACTGGAGTCTTTCATGGTCTTCAACAGAATATGTTTGTAAAACAATGGACATGATATCGGTGGTTATGACATCTTCGAAGAGAGAATCATTTAAATTTTCCAAAACTTTGATGTGTTCAAAACATTCATTAGCTTTCTTTACCAGGGGTTTATGGTCCTTGACAAAGTCACCTGTTTCTTTCAAGAATGCTTGTTCAAAATGAATTACCCTCGCACTGATGTTATTTAGCGAAGTGGCAATTTAAGTTTCAAAAACCTTTTTCATTTCATCTTGATAACTTGAAAACCAGTTGTTAGAACAAATATTGGTTTTAGATTTAACAATTTCTTGAAGTTGCCCAATTCTAGTTTTAACGTCATCTAAAATGCTTCTAGCATCACTTGTGTTAAAAGGATTGTTTAAAGACATTTGTTCCATATTCGAAAATGATTTTGAGACAACTATTGGTTTTGAGACTGGTTTTGAAACTGATTTTGACTCTTTGTTTGAAACACTACGTGTGATGGAAAACTTTGACTTTTCTTTTTGTGGAACAAAAGTAATTCCATAAATTTTGTTATATTTGATGTAATCGATTGGTTTTATTTCTGGATTCTTTTGTTTCATTTTTGATCTACTCTCGTCAGTGAGTTCTAACGTTTCATGAGAATCACGAACTTTTACGGGTTCATGTTTATCTAACAAAGCTTTTCCATTATACAAAACATTATGTTCTTTCTGAGCTTTCTTGAGTGCACAAGGAGTTTTGTTACCAAGATCCATTTTTTGAGTTGTATGAAAATACGGATTCATTTGATTTGTTAACATATTCGTTCTTTGAGCTGAATGGCCCGTTGTAACAAGCAAATGTTCCAATTTGATGATTTTTTCATTTTTCTCAAGAAGAGAATCTTCTCATTTTGAAAAATCAGCTATCAACTGTTTCTTCTCTTTTTCAAGATCAGAATAAGTTGCTTTTTGTTTAGAAAGTTGGTTTTTAAGATCAGAAATTTCCTCTTTTAAAGATTTTATTTTTAAGCTCAAATTAACATCAAGTGTGTCATACTTAATTTGCAATTTTTTTTCTCTTAACACGGAATTTCTATAACCAATTTCTAATTCTAACTCTTTGTTTTTGTGAAATTCAAAAGCTTTTACATTCTCCTTGTACCTCTCAAGCTCAGCGGTCAATTTATCATTCGTGGCCTTAACATCACAATTGACCTTTTTTACTTTCTCAATTTCAATGCCACAATTATTACTCAATGATTCAAATAAGGCATGTGTTTCCTCATCAGTCTCAGTATTTTGTGTCACACAGCCTCCACTAGGATTCACATTTGGAGTTTCAGAGTTAATATTGCTACTACTCTGATTGTCCATGTGTGTATCATAAGTAGGTGCTGGTGTCACAGAATGTTGTTTGTCATGAGTAAACACATCAAATATGACATTGTTATAGCATGGATCAATGATTGGTACCTTAGAGACTGCATTGCTGTCATAAACAGGAGGTGTGTTAGAATCAGTGTCGTACTTAGCCTCCTGAAGATTTGCCATGAAGATGCAGTTTGCATTGATGTCTTCTCGGTCTTCCAATTCATCCATAATTGCTACAAAGTCATGTTCCTCAGCACTCAACTGCATCCCTGCTTTAGCCTTTTGTACCAACAGCAATGCTTTCAAAAGATACGTTGAATCTTTCTTTTTCGGCTTAGTGGGGCAATTCCTTGCAATGTGACACACTCCTTGATAGTTGTAACACGTAACCCGGTTAGCCTGATTCACATTTCCATAATTCCCATCAACTGGAGCTACAACATTCCCATTTGGATTACCCACTGTTCTGTTCACAACATTCTGACCCATCTGATTTCCAACATGCTGACCTATTTGATTACCCTGATACTGAATCGCCTGATTTCCGCATATTGATCCGTATTCTACATATTCTGATTACCCATGTGAAATCCAGTAGCATATCCCTGCTGATTCCCAATAACTCCAACCATTTGTCCTCCTTGACCCATATTCACACCCGGCTGAGCAATTTGTTTGTTGCGAGTGTTTGAAGAAATCCTTTGGTTGTTTTTAGTTGGTGTGGAATAGCGTCCTTTGAATACTTTAGTCAAATAAGCGAATGCATTAGACAACGCCTGTGTTTGTTCAGCTTTAATGTCAGTGATTCCTAAATCCTGGTATTGTGGATACTGTTGTTGTTGAATGACTTGTTATTCAGGTGGGTAGAATTGTTGTTGAAGGATGACAGTTTGTGGTTGTGGAATGTATTGTTGCATGTTGTTGTTGTTGGTGGAAGATGATGAAGAAGGTTGTTGTTGTGTGTTCACTGGAGTTTGTGTCTTTGCAATTAGTGCCAAGGGATCATGATTCTTTGCCAATATCTCTTTCCTCACTTCATTGGCTTCTGCTTGGTTTTGTTTCAAAAAATCGTAGAGTTGATCAAAGTTCACTTGATGTAAGTCCTTTGTTTGATTGACAATAGTGACATAGCGTCCCCATTCTTCTTGAAGATTGTTGATGAATTTGATGTTACTCACGATATTTCTGGGTGTCAGCTTGTTTCTTATAAGCTCATTTATTAAAGTGCAAAACCTTCCATAGTAGGATTCAATGGATTCTCCTGGAGTTGAAGTAAACTTCTCCCATTCAGTTAGCAGCTTGTTCTCCATGTCTTGTTAACCAATTTCTGTTCCATAACATAGCCGTCTAACACGTTCCCACATATCGTAAGCAGTTTCACAGCTGTCTACAGCAACAAAGATATCTCTTGGTAATCCTAGTTGTATGATGTGTATTGCCATGTCATCTGCTTCGATCTGCTTCCTATCTTCTTCAGTGTATTCTGATTCATTTTGTTCACGAAAAGATGGTGGGACGGGAGGTGTTGCATCAGGAATTCCAGGTTCTTGGATTTTTCGTGGCTTGAAGGGTCCATTCGTAATGGATTGAATCATGAGTTTTCCATTAGGTTTGGTTTTGATGTAGCGAAGCATACGACTTGTCCATTGAAGATATCCACCTTTTTCCAGCATAAGAGGACGGTTTTCAGCACCGGCTGCATGAATGTCTTGTTGAGTAGCCATTGATGAAGGTATTAGTGATAAAGTTGATGTAGGATCAATTCAATGATAAAGGAGTTGTGATTGATGATGATTTAGTACAGTTATTGTGGTGAAAACTTGGTGAAAATTTGGTCTGACAACCTAAAAACCTCAATAACTTCTGTTCGGAGCAGATTTAGGCCTCGAAGGTTGACCCTAGTTCATTTGGCGTGCCATTCTCCTCGTTCTCACGGTCATTTTGATGGGTAGAATGCTGAAAACGGAGTTACGGTTCAAAAGTTATGGCCGTTTGAAGTTTTATTGGGAAAAGTCAACAAAACGCACTAATGAAATGGTCAAACCGCACTTTTTTCAAACCGCAGAGTTCTCAAAACGCATACGACAAATCACACATTTCAAAATGCATAGTAACAAACCGCAGAAGGTCAAACCACTTATGTGTCAAAACGCATAAGTGTCAAAACGCATAGGTGTCAAACTGCATAAACCAAATCGCATAGGTGTCAAATCGCATAAGCGTCAAAACGCATAGGCTTAAATCGCATAGGTGTCAAATCGCATAAGCGTCAAAACGCATAGGCTCAAACCGCATAAAGTACAAGTCGTTGTCACTGTTTTGTCTTTTTTCACTTTTTACTCAAATCGCTTTGTACTTGTAGCTCAAATCGCATAAAAAACACAAAACGCATAGAAGAATTTGACAAATCGCATAGAAGAAAAATGACTTCTTTGGTTCGAATAACACCCAAATGATCCACTTAACGTACGATCTAACCTATCTAAACACTAAACTAATCGAATATAACTACCTTAAGCCTAAAAGTACAAACTTTATGCTAAGAAAAGCAAAAAATTCGAATGGTTTGATGCTTTTCACCACAAAAACGAATCAAAAACAACCCTAGATCATTGTTTGGCGATTGATACCACTTGTAGGACCTTAGATATATCAACTCTATCACACTAACACTAATATGAAGCAAGGAAATTGTGACTTAAGTATGTATATGGGGCGTATGGTACTAGAGAGAAAGATGAAACATGAAGAGGTTTATTCCATGAAAAAAACATACTACACACTCAAGCACATCCACCAAATGACTAGGTGTGTGCCTTTTATACTTAGTACATAGAAGCCTTATGGGCTTAGGATGGGCTTTGTATGGATTGTGGATTGGGCTTACATTAATACATGACTAAACATAATATAACTAATAACCGGTTAGCTTGGCCCAATCCACGAGCCCATTGACTATTCTGATACATTATCTAACACACGTTACAAAGTTCCTAAACGTAAATGACCATCACTTTCTAACACATATTCTTAAGGCTATCAGTTATCCACATTATCGAAGAAGGCAAGGACAATTTAACGCAACAAAAGGCCAGATCAAGCTTGACAATGGGTATGTGGTGCCGTATAACCGCGATCTTTGCTTGGCGTTTGAAGCTAATATTAATGTGGAGTACTGTGGTTGGAGCATGCTAATAAAATATCTGTTCAAATATACATCAAAAGGAACCGATCAGATTTTTGCCAAAGTAACAAGATATGTTGGTGAGGCTTCTACTTCGTCAGCACAAGCACAAGCAACCATCAATGAAATTCAACATTATCTTGATGGCCAGTTTATATGTCCTCATGAAGCATGTTGGAGAATCCTCAAATTCGAAATACACAGCAGAGAACCAGCGGTGCAGATTCTTTCAGTCCATCTAGAAAACATGCAACATGTAACCTTTAGAGACTGTGACAATTTAGAGTCTGTGGTTAAGCGTCGTGATCGCAAACTGACAACACTCACAGAATGGTTCACTTAAAACATTGAAAATGAAGATGGAAGGCATTTGACATACTTACAATTCCCATCAGAGTTTGTATGGTATGCAGATCGAAAGAGTTGGTCACATAGGAAAACCAACGCATCTTCTATTGGACGGCTTACATATATACACCCAACTTCAGGGGAACTTTTCTACTTAAGGATGTTATTATATCATCAAAAAGGTTGCAGAGACTTTGCAGAGGTAAGATCAGTCAACCAAGTTGTGTACCCAACATATCGTGTTGCATGTGACGCACTTAGTCTGCTTGGTGATGACAAAGAATGGGACACAGCTCTTGAAGAGGCATGTGGCTCAGCTTCATCAGCAGAGCTGAGGTTCCTTTTCGCATGCCTACTTACTCATTGCGAAGTTGCACAGCCTTTACAGTTATGGAACAAGTATTGGCAAGAAATGGGCCATGATATTCTAGGAATTGTCTCACAACAGGTCCGCATTCCCAACTACCACGTCAATGACGATGAATTGCAAGGAGCCAAGGATACATATTATATGAACTGGAAATAATACTTACCAGTTGTGGCAAATCAGTAAGAAATTATGGTTCGCAGCCACCTCTAAAAAAACTGTTATATCAATTAAACAACCGGTTATTAATGGAAGAAAAGAATTACAATAGGAAAATGATGGCACCGCAAAGAGATGAGTCGGTTCCAAAGTTGAATAATGAACAGAAAAACATATACGATGTTAGAATTTAGAAAATCCGATTAGTTAAAGTATCGGTCACCTCAAGTATATGTATTTGTTAGAAAGCTCTTAGTCGTAGTCAAGTTATGTTATTTAGTATTTAGTTAAGTAACACCGTGGAGGACGGACGGGTCTTTACCGACTGTATGCCTGATCCACAGCCCGGTAGGTGGCGTTTTGTGTAAGACTATAAATACCCTCTACCTCCCAAGGTAGAGGGTTGGAGCTCATTATAATACTTTTAGTTTCTCTCACTAAGTTCCCAAACCTCTAACTCTTTCTCTCTCTAAAACCTTGTATTGTACGCATATATTGATCATGGTATGATGTGTTAGTGAAATCCATTATATTACATACGACCTTATCATAAATGCTCTTAAAGTGGGTAAGCAGGAGTTGATATTTGTATATGGTCATGGAGGGACCGGTAAAACATTCCGCTGGAAAACAATCATCAGCACTATACGGTCTGAAGGTAAAATTGTGTTGGCAGTTGCTTCTTCTGGCATAGCCTCTCTTCTTCTTCCAGCAGGACGAACTGCCCATTCAAGACTCAAGCTTCCATTGGAGCTGACAGATGAGTCACTTTGCAGCATTAAAAAAACACTCTAATAGGAAATCTTTTAAAAGAAACCGATCTTATTATCTGGGATGAAGCGCTAATGAATGACCGGTGATGCTTTGAAGCATTAGACATGACTCTGAGAGACATATTAGATGTTTGTTGATTTTGAGAACTATTTCCACTAATAACAAGACCTTAATCAGCATGTATGTGGTTTATCAACTGTTTGTTGATTTTGAGAAAACGTGTAAGAAAAGGATCACACCCACTGGGATTACTGAAGGGAAAAGGGGTTTTGAGTAAACTAAAGAATGTTATTTAACTAAAGTCATGCCTTTCTTTAAACAATTAAAAGGTCAATTTGAGAGTCTTCAAAAGGGAATTAACTCAGATATCAAATAAATGGAAAAGGAATTTGATGCAATGATAGTTGAGGTAAATGATTATGATCGGGAACTCAAATATAATGAAATTGAAAGGAAGAATTTGCATATCTTAAATGAGAACTTAGTATTAAGTTGTGTGGCTCAAGATGTGTTTTATACTATTACTAAGCATTCTATTACTGCTTCTCAATTTCATGAATTAACTGTTGCCTTGAAAGTTTCCCATGATCGTGTCATTGAGCTTGAAAACAAAAACTCAGAACTAAATGAGAAAATTGATCAGGATGATCACAATAATTTGGTAAAACATTTTTCTAAGCTAGAAGTTGAACATTTTGATTTGCAACTAAAATATCAACATCTCAAAGAAAATGTCAAAACCTCAAACATCAAGACATCCTTAAATGTTCCAGAGTTTGATGCACTTTTTGAAATAAACAAACGTGATGAACAGATTCATGCTCACTGTAACACGATCAGAAAGTTGAAAGCCCAAATTTCACAATTAAAGGGTGAAAAGAACAACATGAATGGCTCCCAAATTCCTCCTCCTTTAGATTCTCAGTGTTCTCAGACTTTTCATCTACAAAACTTGGTTAATGTTTTAAAAAAGGAAAATGAGAGTTTTCTAGAAGAAAATGTAAAAGTTAAACGACACTTTAAAGAGTTATATGATTCAATGAAAGTCACTCGTGACATTAACAACGAAAAAATAACGTCTTTACAAAAGGAAATTGAGAATCTGAGGAGTCAGGAAAAAGGGAAAATGCCACTTATCTTTAATGAGAATGTTGCATCAAAGTCATCTGCAGACTGCAAATATAATGTGACTGTTAAATACATTCCTCCTCATCTTAGAAATAACGAACTTGTGTTTCATAACTATTTCGCTCACCTTAAGGATAGTCTAGAATGTCTCCATGAGATTGTAGAAGAGGATTTCATAAATAAGCCACTTGATTGAGAAATTAGGTTTGCTTACATTCAGGCCAAACGATCTCAGGAGCTGTTAGAATGTTTAATAGCAACATGTCCTAAATCCTTAGGTGTGAAAGATAAAGTTGTGATGCCTTGTTCTATGCCTAGTATTAAGAAAGTGAACTCTAAAATGCCTTCAAGTAGTTCAGATCCCTGCACGTCTAGTTCAGGAATGTAAAAAGTAGTTCAACCAACTAATGTTCCCATAATTCCCTCTACAGGAGTAATCAGTGACACAAAAGCAAGCGGGTCAAAGCCTTCAGGCAATACAAAGCAAGATAGGACCTCGCAAGCTAAGAATGTGCATTGGAAGAGAGTAGAAGACCACCCTAGGAACACTAAGTTTGAGTTGAATAAAACGAATCGTGTTGATTCTAGTATTAGCTATAAGTGTACTGTAATTAATTCGAATTCTGCTACTATCTGCAAACCATGTAATGATGACTGCTTGATTTCTGTTACTAATTATGAATGTGGTGTAAATGATTTGCTTAATGCTGTTAAATGCCCAGTTAAAATTGTTAATGTCAAAAATCAAGCTAAGAAGGCTAAAAGGCAAAGGCAAATTAAAGATAGAAAACAGTGGAAACCCACAGGAAGAAAACTCAGTAATGTAGGTTATCAGTGGATACCAACTGGACGGAAATTTGATATTAATGAGTTGTGCCCTAGATTATCTAGACCAATGCCCATTAGGAAATGGATGCCTACTGGTAGAACTATTCCTTTAAGAAGTGAACATACTTTGAATATGTATAATTCACACACTAGCACAGCATCTAACCCTAATGATTTCATTGTTTTTGCTTCTGATGTGGGTGGTCCAATCACTGTTACTAACCAAGTGGAACCTATTCTTGCATGGGGATCCCAATTATCCAGTTATCCATTCTTATCTGTGTTCAACTGCAGATCGTTCAAATCGTTCTATGGTACCTGGACTCAGGCTGTTCCAAGCATATGACTGGAGACCGGTCGCGGCTCATGAACTTCGTGAGTAAATTCGTCGGGACTGTTAGATTCGAGAACGATCATTTCGGTGCAATTATGGGTTATGGACACTATGTTGTTGGTAACAGTGTAATCTCCAGGGTATATTATGTAGAAGGTCTTGGTCATAATCTATTTTCTGTTGGACAATTCTGTTATTCTGATCTAGAGGTGGCTTTTAGAAAACATACTTGTTTCGTCAGAGAACTTGATGGTGTGGAACTCTTAAGAGGAACACGGGGTTCAAATCTATACACCATCTTTATCGAAGACATGATGAAGTCCTCCCCAATCTGCTTGTTGTCAAAGGCTTCGAAAACAAAGTCATGGTTATGGCATCGTCGTCTCAATCACTTGAACTTCGGTACCATAAATGATCTTTCCATAAAGGACTTAGTTATAGGCTTGCCTAGACTAAAGTATGAAAAGGATCATCTTTGTTCAACATGCCAATTGGGAAAAAGCAAGAAGTATGCCCACAAACCCAAAGCTACAAACTCAGTTATGGAAGTTCTTCATACCATTCACATGGATTTATGTGGACCCATGAGAGTGCAGAATATTTTCGGGAAGAAATATGTGTTAGTTGGGGTTGATGATTACTCTCGATTTACTTGGGTTAAGTTCTTAATGACAAAGGATGAAACTCCAGATATCGTCATCAAACTTATCAAACAGCTGCAAGTTCGTCTTAACAAAACTGTCAGAATCATTCGAACAGACAATGGAACTGAGTTTGTTAACAAAGAACTTAGTGATTTTTATGAAAGTGTTGGAATCAGTCATCAAAGAAGTGTTCCACGAACTCCTCAACAAAACGGTGTAGTTGAAAGATGAAATCTAACTCTTGTGGAAGTCACAAGGACAATGCTGATTTATTCAAAGGTTCCAATGTTTCTCTGGGCTGAAGCCATTGCCACTGCATGTTACACTCAAAATCGGTCCCTAATTCACACATCTCATGGAAAAACTCCATATGAACTTGTCCACAATCGAAAACCTAATCTTTTGTTCCTTCGTGTGTTTGGTGCATTGTGTTATCCGACTAATGAGGGTCAAAACTTAGACAAACTCAAAGCTAAAGCGGACATTGGAGTATTTGTAGGATATGCACCAAGCAGAAAAGGATACCGAATCTACAACAACAGAACCCGCAATATCATGGAAACAATTCACGTTACGTTCGATGAGTTGTCCGGTCAAATGGCTCCAGGACAATCCAGTTCTGGACCCGCATCTCAATCTTCATCAAGTAGTCCCATCAGTTCTACTCTTGTACTAAATCCCTCACCAGCAACTCCTTTTGTACCTCCTTCGGAAGATGATTTGAAGAAATTTTTTGATCCAATGTTTGATGAACACTATGAGCCAATTGCTGATAATCTATCAATACCATCAACAAAGGCTATTCCTATCCCTGTCAATGAAGTTAACCCTTCAGTTTCTATGTCATTAAGTCAAGAAGCGCCTGCTGCTGATCACTCTGTCTCATCAACAAATCATCAATCATAGAGTGTACATCATGGAATTATGTCTGGCACCTATGATGGAGATAATCCCTTTGCTACTCCTGAAGATGCCCCCTTTGAGAACATATTTTCTCCTGAACCAACTCCCGAACCATCATCATCAGGAGATCCAGACTCTGCTACTTCAGTTCCTCAACAACTACCACACGAACACCTTAGAAAATGGACACATGATCATACATTGGACAACAACATTGGAAACCATTCTCGTCCTGTATCCACTCATAAACAACTTGCAACTGATGCCTTATGGTGCTTCTTCAACTCCGTACTATCCAAGGTCGAACCAAAAGATGTTAAAACTACCTTGAATGAAGACAGCTGGTTCAATGCCATGCAAGAAGAAATTCATGAGTTTGATCGACTAGATGTATGGGAATTAGTACCTGCTCCGACTGTGCTATGATCATTTCTCTAAAGTGGATCTTCAAAGTAAAACTTGATGAGCATGGTGATGTATTAAAGAACAAGGCTCGATTGGTTGCAAAAGGATATCGTCAAGAGGAGGGTATTGACTTTGAAGAATCATTTGCTCCAGTTGCTCGTATCGAGGCAATCAGAAACTTCTTGGCTAATGCTGCAAGTAAGAACATGGTAGTCTATCAGATGGATGTAAAGACGGCTTTTCTTAACGAAGATCTTAAAGAAGTCGTTATCGTCGGCCAACTGAAGGTTTTGTGAATCTTGAGCATCCTACTCATGTCTATCGCTTGAAGAAGGCTCTTTACGGTTTGAAGCAAGCTCCAAGGGAATGGTATGATACGCTATCAAAGTTTCTTCTATCTACTGGATTCAGCAAAGGAGCAGTTGATCCGACATTGTTCACCAGAAATTCAGGCAAACATTTAATTCACGTTCAAATTTATGTTGATGATATTATTTTTGCCTCGACTGACCCTAATGAATGTGACCGTTTTTATAAGGAGATGGGCTCCAAATTTCAAATGTCAATGATGGGACAAATGTCATTTTTCTTGGGATTACAAATTTCACAAAGTCCCGGAGGCATTTTTATAAATCAATCTAAATATGCAAATGAGATTTTAAAGAAATTTGGATTTGATTCTTGTGACCCTGTTGACACTCCCATGATAGAGCGTACTAAACTGGATGAGGACCACTCAGGGATCATGGTAGATCAAACGAAATATCGTAGTATGATTGGATCCTTGATGTACCTCACAGCCGATGACCAGATATTACGTTATTTGTATGCATGTGTGCTAAATACTAGGCTAAGCCTACCAAAAAGCACCTTGAAGCGGTTAAACGGGTCTTTCGGTATCTCCAAGGAACCATCAATATGGGACTTTGGTACCCGAAGGACACCGGTATGTCACTAACAGCCTATGCAGATGCTGATCATGCAGGATCTCAAGATACACGTCGAAGCACGTCGGGAGGTGCTCAGTTTTTGGGTGATAAGCTTGTGAGCTGGTCTTCTAAGAAACAAATGAGTACTTCTATATCCTCTACAGAGGCTGAATACATAGCTATGTCATCTTGTTGTGCTCAAATCCTATGGATGAGATCCCAACTATCTGACTATGGCTTTGAATTCAACAAAATCCCTCTGTATTGTGATAACAAAAGTGTCATTGCTCTCTCATGCAACAACGTACAACACTCAAGAGCAAAGCACATCGACATTCGACATCATTTCATTAGGGAGCAAGTGGAAAAAGGTGTGGTGGAACTTTATTTTGTGAGGTCGGAATACCAGTTAGCAGACATCTTCACCAAAGCTCTTCCTAGAGAACGTTTTGAGTTT
This sequence comes from Chrysanthemum makinoi, assembly GCA_910596185.1. Lineage (NCBI taxonomy): Eukaryota > Viridiplantae > Streptophyta > Magnoliopsida > Asterales > Asteraceae > Chrysanthemum > Chrysanthemum makinoi. Next base: position 37,386,139 of record OU343218.1, on the reverse strand, counting down.
ATCCTCCCAAGACTTGGTCTAAAGAGTCTACAACCATAAACACTTAAACGTCTTCAAGAGGAAGAAGAGGAGTAAAAGGTTTTTCTTCATCCATCTCTTGTATATAGTTATTCAAAAAGCAAAATACAAAATTACAAAACCAACAAAAAGCAAATCGAAAAATATAAAACTTTCAAAATTTTCAAAAATATTGTCATTTTGTCATGTTTTTCTTGATTCGATAATATCTGATCTTTTTGCTGTTATTCAAAGAATGACACGGGTCTTTAGATGTTGTTCGAATGTGTATATAAAAAAAATAAAAAATAAAAAGTAAAAAAAAATTGAGAGAAAGTGAAACAAAGGCTTATAGTCATTTCAGTCTATAACCCGTTTTTTAAAGAAAGAACAGAGCCATGCTTTATCTTATTTTTCCATCTCATGCTCTGATTCTAAAAACAAATGTTTGTCACTAAAAATACAAATGTTTCCCTCACAAATATTTCTCCTTCTAATGATTCTTCTGAAAAATATTTGTTATCTTTATGAAAACTAATAAAAATAACTCGGTCTCAATTTTTTGAAAATCATCTGGGCTTGACATTGGTCAAAATCTCTATCTCTCAATCAACAACTTATGTCATTGATTGAGGGGGAGAATGATTTCATTTAAATCAAAAGGTTATTTTTCATACAACTGGTTCAGACCAAGGTTTATGTCATGTTTTCAAAAGATACTCAAGCATGTTTTTGGAGTTTAAAGTCTCAGCTTTGATCCTTATCGGTTAAATGTTTTCATAAGCAAGTCACAATTCTTCTCAAAAGCTTTCAAAATCAATTTAAATCTGCAGAGATCACAAATCTCAAATGATTTGAAAATTGTGATCAGGGGAGAATTTGTGATTTAAATTGGATTTAAACTGATAATTCGATAAATGGTTTTATAATGATTTACAAGCTATCCTCCCCACATGTGCCAAACGATTTCAATTTTTCCATGCACATGTTGAGGGGGAGCATCTATTTCAAACCAAAAAGGATTGAAACGTGATTGATTTGTTTCAATATGCAGACTTTTCATAATATGTGCAAAACACTTTCAAATCTCTATGCACATATTGAGGAAGATCACCTTTTTTGAAAACCACATCCTTTCCAAAATTATCCTTGACAAAGTATGAAAAATACTAATCTTGATCAGGAAAGTGATGTTGATATCTTTTAGAAAATGGTAATCAAAGAAGTGAATCCTTCCTCTTGCCTCCGTGTGCCAAATAGATTTCAAATACATGATGCACATGTTGAGGGGGACCTCTTTTTTTCAAAAAATATCAAAAATAATTCAGGTACAAAATGCTTTGATATATATCACAAGTATCTGGATTGATTTTCAAATGGTTTTAAATTGGCTCCAATTGCAGATGAACAATACCAAATAGACCAACCAAATTTACTTTATGTATGGAGTTATAAGGATGGTTAGGTTAGGTATTCGTTCCCACGATCCTGCCAGAGCCGGAGGGATCTACCCACGGACAATCCACTAGATAGTGTAGAGTCCTTAGGTATGATGAAAAAAGGAGAAAAGTGAGATATGGGAAGAGTGCGGACTGAGAAAGAGCTAGAACTGGAATAAACCCTACAAGGTTCTAGTTATGAAGTCTCGGTAAGCACTGAAGGGGTTGAAGAATGAAAAAGAATTGAATGAGAAAAGGGTGAAAATAAATAGCCCTCCAATTATTCAACCATAGGGCAGAAACCGGGTTCAATACATATGCTACTGGTTGTTACTAAGGTAACACCGGTATTGAAGACAAGACGTCATGGACCCAGTGACGCTCTGCACTACAACTTCCCAAGCTACTCAAGTTTCTCTTAAAAGGGACTTGTTTCATTCTCACGGGGAACCTACATAATCTATCGACTTTCTCTTAGAGATTGTTGATATTGAAAAAGGAGACCCTCTCCCTAGTCTTCAGCATAGGAACCAAATGTGCACAATTGAGTCTAGAGCCACGAGATCATCAATAAATATCTTTAGGACACTATCAATGAAGACTCTCTGTTTCACACAATCTAGAAAAAGAGATTATATCTTAAGAGTCCTATGCATTATCCTTGTGGTATTGCCAGAACGTCTGAGTTATATACTAACATATTCACAATGAAGATGGAAAGCCTTCTAGAGCCAACATCAAACAAGCTCTTGGTAGGTGGCATGTGAGATCTATCCAATAGATCAATCATGTGACAACTGAACAGAAACAATTGGGCGATTCAAAATTATGAATCAATCCTGGTTCAGGTTATGGATTGACGGATACCTTTGAAAAACCGGTCATTGTGCTTAAAAATTCTTTTCTTTAGCACATCGACTGTGTATTAATATTTCAAATATAAAAGGTGTTTATGATTGATAATTGATTTTTATCAAAAACCCTCGTTGTATTGCAAAAACACTTTATTGAGCAGTACTCGATTGTTTTTCAAATCTCTTTTCATCAATCGTGAATCTCAAATTCATTTGGTTCACTCACCCGTGTTGTCTTCTTTAAGGCGTTCGGCTTGAGAACAGCTAGAGCAGTGCGAAACCCTGTCAAGGAGATTCCTCGAATTATACCGATCACAGCGTACTTATGCGATCAACGGGGAACCGTGGGCCGTGTACCTCAATTCAGCGAAAGTGATCAAAGACACTTTCGTGCGCTTTATTGCTAACTGTTGTATGCAGGTACGCCCGACGTTTGCAGCTGGTCAGAATGAAGAGGTCAATCCATAGCCGCATGCTCACACAACACATTCATTTCTAAAGAAATCATAATAAGTGCATCAACGACTCTGATATTTTCACTCCATGCTTCTGCTACGCTGCTGCAAATATCATGAATCAACTAAAACTTCCGCTACTCTGATGAAAAGATCTCATGATCCATAATGTGAGCATGTCGGTCCAAAAGTCACAACTTCACATTATGGCAACACAACAATGGATGAGTCAGAGATATATGGTAGCTGATGATCTCAAAGCTGGCTCAATCTTATCATCCCGTGGATCACTTAAAGACCTCCACCTGAGACAACAAAACATGCGGAACATGAAGAATCAAAAGACTACGATCTACTGAGCAAAGTACTTAATCAAGAATCCAAGAACAATCAATATGTAATATTTGTTTGAATTCCATGTAAATTGACGTGACCTCCCTTAGGGGGAGATTGTTAGGAATTAGAAAATCCGATTAGTTAAAGTATCGGTCACCTCAAGTATATGTATTTGTTAGAAAGCTCGTAGTCGTAGTCAATTTATGTTATTTAGTATTTAGTTAAGTAACACCGTGGAGGACGGACGGGTCTTTACCCACTGTATGCCTGATCCACAGCTCGGTAGGTGGCGTTTTGTGTAAGACTATAAATACCCTCTACCTCCCAAGGTAGAGGGTTGGAGCTCATTATAATACTTTTAGTTTCTCTCACTAAGTTCCCAAACCTCTAACTCTTTCTCTCTCTAAAACCTTGTATTGTACGCATATATTGATCATGGTATGATGTGTTAGTGAAATCCATTATATTACATACGACCTTATCATAAATGCTCTTAAAGTGGGTAAGCAGGAGTTGATATTTGTATATGGTCATGGAGGGACCGGTAAAACATTCCATTTGGAAAACAATCATCGCACTATACGGATCCGAAGGTAAAATTGTGTTGGCGGTTGCTTCTTCGGCATAGCCTCTCTTCTTCTTCCAGCAGGACGAACTGCCCATTCAAGACTCAAGCTTCCATTGGAGCTGACAGATGAGTCACTTTGCAGCATTAAAAAAACACTCTAATAGGAAATCTTTTAAAAGAAACCGATCTTATTATCTGGGATGAAGCGCCAATGAATGACCGGTGATGCTTTGAAGCATTAGACAGGACTCTGAGAGAGATATTAGATGCTCTAGGTGTTTTGTTTGGTGGGAAAACAATCATTTTATGCGGTGATTTCCGCCAAACACTTCCAGTCAAAAAAGGCGCGCCAAAAATGGAAGTAATAGCATCGTCTATTATGGAATCTCACGTGTGTCCATGCTTTCAAGTTATGACACTAAAAAAAACATGAGGCTTTTCCGCTCAGATTTGAGCCTAGAAGAACAGAGCTTAGCAACCTCATTTGCATCATGGCTTCTTTATATTGGTGATGGTAACATTGGTGAGCCTGATAAAGAAGACAGTGGAGATGCAGCATTGGTTGAAATCCCTTCTAGATATTGCATACAGGATGATGACGAAGGCCTCTCAAATCTCATAGATTTCATCTATGATCAGCCTATGCTTCAAACACCTTCAGCAATTACTCTACAAGAAAAGGCAATCGTCTGTCCAAAGAATGAAACAGCAGATATTATTAATTCAAAAGTCTTATCCATGGTTGATGGTGAAATAACAACTTATGTAAGTTATGACATAGCCATACCAGTTGCAAATAGCGGAGCTGAAACTGAGATGTATACCCTCCTGAATATCTAAACACCTTTAAGCTGCGAGGATTCCGCCGCATGAGTTGCAGCTTAAGGTTGGATCACCAGTGATGTTGCTAAGGAATGTTAACTTGGCAGGGGGTCTGTGCAATGGGACACGTATGATAGTCACGCAGCTGATGTCGAGACTTATTGAAGTGCAAATCATCACAGGCACAAGACTCAACGAAAAAGTTTTTATCCACAGAATACCACTAATTCATAAAGATCCAAATATTCCTTTTGTTTTCAAACGAACTCAATTCCCAATAAAGCTATGTTATGCTATGACAATAAACAAAATCCAAGGCCAATCTTTAAACAAAATTATTGTTTACCTTCTCGAACCAGTCTTTGGCCATGGGCAGTTGTATGTCGCTCTCTCTAGAGCTACATCTCCTCATGGATTAAAGGTTCTTATTAAACAACAAGAAAATGAAAGGCAGAATGTCACCAAAAATATTGTTTACAAAGATTTTTTGACAAAAATATAAGACGCACCCTTTGTTTTCACAATGCAAATGTAGGCATTAATATTTGTTTTTTTTTGGAAAACAAACTTATTGCTTTTTTGTTGTTGATTAGGTTCCCTTTAATTTTCAGTTTATGCTTTCTTTCTCTTTTTTTAAATGCTTTTGCATGTGTATTTTTATTATCAGCACTGCCTTAGGATTCAGGTTCACTTTTGCTTTAGGTTCATACAAAATTTAGCGCAATCTTTTCCTCATAAACATTCTTTACATAATGACATCAAAATTGCATGTTAGTATCTTTTGCTTTTATAAACTTATCGTAAAAGTCATCAGCCACAGGTAGATTTTCAAACCGCCAGTTTTATGTACCATGTATCTTAATCTTGGTGCTAAAATACTTATTCCCTTTATCATTGTCACTTTTAGGATCCTTTTTTTGTATTGAACTTTCTTTTTTAACACTTGCCAGCACAATGGAAGGAAATGCAACTGCTCTGGTGTCACATGCCTCCAAAGACAAAGCCATTGAACATAGCATTGCACCGCAGGCTGTCACAATTTGTAAGTTAACACCAACATCTCACAGCAAAGTCCTTGAAGCTAGAGTATACAGAAAGTGGATTTCAGTCACTTATGGCAAAAAGGATGCAGCTGGATTCTCTGGGGAAAAAAAGAGACCGGGTTTTATTGTATCTTGATAGATCAAGAGGTATGTGTTAATTCATGTAGCATAGATAAGATGTAGCTATGGTTAGGATTTGTCTAATAAGAAATCACCATCGACAGAGGAATGCTATACAAGGGAACATGAATGTCAGAGAGGTTGACTACTTCAACCCAAAAATCAAACTTAGAGAGGTTTACAGGATTTTAGAGTTCATGTGTGAGCCAACCAATTCTTACCAACAAACCATTAACAACAAAACAATCCTCAGGTTTGGGAAGGCCACAAAATTTGATGCTATACAAGCACCAAACATCCCGCACCACTACTTTGATTTTGTTTCGTATAACCAGCTTCGGTACAGAATCCCTACAGAAGATGCAATGGGCAGAATGCAATACCAAATTCTGACAGGTCGTCTTTCTACTCTCAAATTTTTAACACCAAATAGAATGATAAAATGCTAACACTTTTCTGCTCACAGATTACATAGGTTGTTTGCGGTCAGCAGGGGAGCTTATATGCAAACCAAATGCCAACCAAGAAGCAACTGTCTTTAGAAAAGTGGATATTGAAAATTTAAGGTACATTAATTTATGTTTAAATTCTTTTGTTCCAAAAAATAAACTAGCAAGATTTATCATCTCTCTTATGAGTTGTTGATCTTTACAGTGGTAATGTTGTTGAGTTCACTATGTGGGATGACATGGTTGAAAATTTTAAGGATGCTCAACTCGAAACAATGCAGCAGCCAGTTATAATTGCCATCAGCTCTTGCCGAGTCACAAAATTCAGAGGTATTGCACTAACGATTTATAAAAACTTAAATGGCAATTTCTCACTACATTTTTAAACAATGCAATGGCAGATTACCAGCTAAAGAAGCAAGGGCAAGGTAAAATCTTTAGACCCGCAGATACCAGAGGCCAAAGAAGCAAGGGCAAGGTAAAATCTTTAGACCCAAAAAAATTGAATATTACGTCATCTTCATATAAAAAGTTTGCCCAATCTAATTTTGCAATACAAAACAGGCACAGAGAGAGGCACAAAAAAACCACCGCTTCGGATTACCAAGACTCCATGTGAAGCTATGGAGAAAGAAAAGTTCCGCAACAGGTTCCCTTTAAAGACACTTTTACAACAGGATCCTAAAAGTTACGCGGTCAGTTTTTTGTCACACAAAATTGAATGACTTAACATTCAGTTACAACTTTGCACAAAACTTTGTTGCCAAAAAAATAGCACAACTAATCGTTTGCACAAACTTTTGTAGGGAGTGCAATTCACTACTGAAGCAACAATTACCAGCATCAACATAAAAAGAGATTGGTATTACATGTCTTGCAGTGAATGTGCTTCAAAAGTGAAAGAAGAAGAAGGGATGTACCATTGCCTAAACCATGGAAAACAAGCAAAACCATCTTATAAGTACGTAACTTTCTATGTCAACTTTACATAATATTAAAAAAAAAAAATGGGATACAAATGGAATCTTGATCATTTTACTCCATGCAATGCACAGGTTTAATTCCAAATCCTTCATCACAGACCCATCTGCAACAGTCCCGCTAACTTTCTTTAGCCCTGTAGCAGAAGAGGTTACATGATATTCATGCTCAGAGTTGCTAGCAAACCAAAAAACAAAGGACCCGCAGGAAATACCATCACAGATTTTTGCAATTGAAGGTCAGAAAAACATTTTCCATATCCGTTTCAACACATCAAGTCGAGTAACAGATTTTGTTGTCGATAAAGTTTTCAACAAGAACAAACAACAGAAGGAAACAATGAAGATGATAGAAGGAGGCTCAGGTAACATCATTTAAATCAACTGTTTATATTATTTGAATAAAACACTCCTAGCTAAAAATATTGAACATTTGGGTGTGAACAATTAGGAACACCGGCGATAACTCTCATGCCAGCAAACCAGCAGAATCTTGACCGAAGCGAAAATGAGGAAAGTGACATCACAGAAACAAAGGATCAAAAAGGTAACTGCTACAAATTTAATATGCCATTTTATTAGATTAAAAATGTTGCAGCCATACCATTTGCAATTTAAAATACTGAATCTTTGTTTATGAAAAACTAGGGACACCACCGACACCTCTTACAGTGACAGTCCAGCAAGATCTGGAAGAGCAAAAAGATAAACCAACAGAGTCAAAAAGTGCAAAGAGGGCATTGTTCTAGGATGAGCACGAAGATGCAAAAAAACAGAAAGGTAAGTCTTACAGACTTACAAGCCAGTTTTATTGAATGAAATATATTACAATCATTTCTCTTGGCTTTCACACAAATACTACAATAACATTGATGATAGAACTACACACATGCATAATTGCAAACACAACAAACAACAAAGACCACACTTAATTGGCACGCACTCAGAAATCCATCAAACCCCTAAGTTTCTGAACAAAGATGTCATTGTCATGAGCATTGAGCTCCAATTCACGCGCCAGGATGCGCATCTGCATGACCTTTTGGTCATCTCTAGCTTGGATACCCCTTAGATACTCTGTTGTTTTTTGAGCATACATGTTCCCAACACTCTCCAACTCTTGAATGAAAGTCAGCCTTGCACGAGTGATGCCAAGTAATTTTCCAGCAATTGCGGTCATCTCCTGTGCCATCTTAATATCTTCACCTGAAGATTGGTAACAGTACAGCTTTAGGATTTCAGACCAATTGTTAGAATTGGCCTCAGCTCTGAGCTGGTCACATTTAGGATGTCTAAACATATCCTTCTCTTGCTTCTATATGACAACTTAAAAAATATATTGCTACAATAACAAACTGCCTCAATTGCCTTAAATAGACAAGCGGCAGATAAAAACAAAACAACCTGATGGATTTGGACACACACCTTGTGTCAATGATATTTTGTGTAGTATTAATAAGCACGCGGAATTTACTTAGTAATACTTAGAAGTCAGATTGTATGATGTATTATAAGTGAACACAGATTAAACACAAGACTTAAGCTCCAATATTATTTATGAATAATACGAGTGATCTTGCTTATCACTAGGGTTACACCTTGAAGCCTTTGTGAATAATACGTATGTATGTAAGTATCTAAGACAATGACCTAGGACCTCCTTTTATAGTACAAGGAGTCCTTTACAAGATAAGTATAAAGCTAACAATATAGAATATACACAAGATCTTTTCTATACTTATCTAGACACGTTTTCCTAACCATTATCTAATAGCAGTGGTACTAATGTACCAGCAGTGGTAATACGTTTCCACTGCTAGTGCAATCCAAGCAGTGTCTTCCAAAGCTATCATTGGTAACAGATTATTCCCAACAATCCTCCCCTAAACTTATGATTTCTATGCAAATCAATAAGTTTCTTCAATCTGCATCATCTTCAAGGATTTAGGAAATTCTAACCAAACACTTCACTTCTTCCTTAACTTCTGAATAGCTCTTGAACATTGATCTTGAATCCTGAGTAACAATTCTCTGACCTTCTCACTATCTTCATGAACTCTTATATTAGTACACAACATCACTGTGAGAGTTCCAGCTCTGAGTGGATATTCATTCTCAGCAAGCTTGAATGCATCTACTTCATTTCTTTGTAGAAACATGATGAATTTCACATGAATCATAGTAGAACCATTTAGTACCAGGACATGAACATGAGAATTTCCAGAAATCATCATTATCATCTGGTTCATAGAGCCTTCTAAGATTAGCCCATAACTGCATCTCCTTCATATCTTTGAGATCTTGAGCATCAAACCTTTCTTGAACTAACTTCCATAATTTGTCAAGATCATCTCTGTCAAAAGCTTTGATGAGATCTTAAAATTGAATGAATGAGGAAGTTGCACCACCTAGCCTTGTGATCTTCCATGTTGGAGCAAAATTGCTAGCAGTGTAAACCTCCCAATCAATGATAGGATGTCGACTTGCAGTGGTTCGGATAAAAATCTTCTTCTTCAATCACAATCATATCGGTCAGGTTGTTCTTTAGTGAACTTCTCGGTTGGAACTTCTTGTTCTTGACAAACTTTGTCTTCTTAACAGTCGAGAATCACTGTCTTTGGCCTTTCTCTTCAAACCTAGATACCTTCTTGCTTCTTCTTCAGAGTCCATTGGAATGAAATCTTTATCTTGTCTTTTAACTCTGTAGTAGATACTTTCAACTTTATCATCAGACATTCCTTTGAATTGATGTCTTTTCCAGCCACCAACACTGCAACAATAAGTCTTCATGTATGCAATAACTTGTACCTTAGTTGGTTGCCTTGGTTTCTTTTGACCCTTTCTGACTGAACTAATCACATCTTGAAGTGCTTGATTATTCTTCATTTGAATAAAATCTTTCAACTGAGCAGTTCTTTGTTCCTCAGTTAAAGATTTATCAGCTACAAGGTCAATTGCCTTCTTCTTGATTAATGGATCATGTGCAATCAAGAAATCAATTTCTTCCTCAGTAGGTACATAGCTGAAATCTAGAGTTTTCTCTCTTAATCTTGTAAGTGGAACAGTGGGAATTGGATTTTCCAATCTATCCAGCCTTTTAGCCTCTATAAAGCTTACAACTTCCAATTCTTAAAGCTTTTTCTTTTCAGCAACTTCATCTTCATATATCTTTTTAGCAACTTCTTTATCATGAGCAATCTGAAGTTGTTCTTTCTTTGAAATCTTCCTTCCAGGTTGCTCTTTACTTTCCATAACTGCTTTACCTTTGTCTTTCATCTGTTTATCAATTTCTTCACTTGCAGTGGCAACATCATGTTCAACAGTGGAAATATTTGGCTCTGCAGTGGAAACTGGATCGATGGTAAAATCGATTGCAGATCGAAAATATCTTGCTCTAGTTGTTCTTCTTGAGTATCAGCTTCCTCTGCACCTTTACTAGAAACACCTTCATCTTCAAAATCAATTTTCCTCCCCTGAGTTTCAGCACCTGTTTTCCTCCCTTGTTTGGGAGAATTACCCAAATCTGTACTGAAGTCTTCTGAATCATCACCAGGAGGTGAAGATGGAGATGATAGCACAATATTTGCAGTTCTTCGTTGCTTAAACCCCTGCAACTCTTCCTTCAAGGTCTGAATCTCTACCTTCAAAGATGTAATATCCTTGGCATGTTGCTCTTTAAGTTGTGCCAAGTCTTGTTCCAGAGATTTGACCTGTTTGGCTAACTTTGTACACAAAACCATCAATTCCAATTGTTGCCCACTGCCCCCATCACTTCCAACTGTGTGACCTGTTAGGAGAGGTGAATCATGGGGCAATGGCTCAGATTCCTCCCTAGTTGGACTAGGTTGAAGTCTAGAACCACCACTGCTTGTTCCTAGACCAAAAGGGTTAGAAACATGATGTGTTGTCATGAGAGAAGTTGGTTGTTTGCGCCTCCTCTTATAGGTGTGAGAAACAGGTGGAGTATAATCAATGTTTGGAACAGAGATTATGGGTGAGCTTTGTTCAGGTGAAATCTTTGCAAGCATTTGAGGAAAGAGAGGTGTAAAAATCATGTTGCCATCTTTGTTCATGTTTTGAAAAACTTTAGGCTTGAGGCAACGGATTTGATAAACATTAGAATGGGGTTGCAGTTGAAACTCATTTAGCACTGCTTGCACAAACCTTGGATACATTAAAAATTTTGTTGAACTCTTTACATTGCCAGTCATACTTGTAAAAATATATTTTGACCAGTTAAAAATCTTATTAGTGGCTAGACAAACCAAAGGGTAAGCCAGGGTTGAACTAAATTGCTCATAAGATGTTTTCTTTGGACTAAGGCAATGTAAAAGAGTATGTATCAAAAATATCCATTGGGGACAAAAGCCACTCTTTTTAAAAGTAGCCTTTTTATTAGTGGTATCATACCCCATAGATGATAAAGTATCATGTATTTCTGGCATAGGTAATGTGATGATACCATTGAGATCATCCAATTGGAGAACTCTCCTCAAGGATGCCTCAGTAACATCAATAGTTACCCCATCCACAGTGGCTCTAAGAGCATCCACTGTTTCGTTTGTATCTCTATTCTCAAGTGTTATGGACTGAGCAGAAGTCCAAAACTGTTTGATTTGAGAGATATAGATTATGGGATTTACAAGTAAAGCATGCCTTATATGGGTAGTATTAAGAAAGTCCACAATCTGATGAAAAACAGGGCCACTCTTCTCGTTTGACTTTTGTAGGTAGGCCACTTGGTTGTGCTCATTTGCAAAGTTTAATGGTGCCATAGAAACTTTTGATGAAAAAGATATTATGTCAGTAAAAATTGAAGGAATAACTAGCCAATTGAGACAAAAGATATATAGAGGTAGGGTTTAAGAGTGTAGCGCAAGAAAGATTATCTAAGGAAAGTATTTATCTTTAGAAGATAAATATCAAAAAGGAAAGTAGATAATTCTCTAGAAGTTACCCTATATATATGGAAAGCAATTTTTCTACAACGGCTAGTAAAAAATTTGTTACTGACACAACAGTTGTAACGGCTAGATCAACAGAGGTAAAAATAACACTGTCAGTGGAAACTGTGAACTAGCAAAGGGTAAAATTTCACAAAAATTTTCAAAGAGCAGTGGTAAAGAAAACATATAAAAACTAGGTCGCTCTTATCATAGTTTTCAGCAAACTATCAGCTATCAACGGATTTGATATGTCTTTACCATGAGCCGTTTGCTATGGACTAGTCAACTCTTAATCATAAAGAATATGGTGAGTTGATAACCATATAGTTTTTGGTAAACTATCAACCATAAACGGATTTGTCAAGTCTTTACCAAGTAGCCGTTTGCTCTAGACTAGTTGATTCTTATGTGGATTAGACATGGTGAATCAAAAACCATTTGTTGTGTGTCTCAGTTACACACCTTTTAAGATCAACTCCCATCTTTGATTTGGTTATGTACCTGCACATGTTAGGATAATACAAAGAATATGCATAACCGACTTATTTTAATCAAAGATACAATACTTTCCCAAAGTCAATCCAATAATATCTATATTTACTTCAAACCATACCAAAATAGGTACAAGTAAATATCTTTTTTAATTAAACCTCTTGATTGACTTTTGCTTATATAAGACGATTCAACTCTGCATAGTCTGTATCAAAACACAATCAAACCTGCACAAAAACCCTAAAAATCGCAATTAGCAATTTTCCAAACATCATTGATATCTCTTCAGATTCTGACACAGAGATATCAGCATGGGAATACATTCCATGCTATTCCACTAGTTCTTCTTCCAAGGAGCCAACTAAGAAGATCAGAAATCCTGTTGCAACGCGTGCACCATCTCTTAAGTTTTACTTCAGCTCATCAGATGATGATGATCAAGAGGATACCTATGCCTTGTCCAAGAAGTTGACAAATGCTTTGGGAACAGCTATCTCCAACATGAAGAAAATTTCCATACCAGAGAAACCTGCAAGACTACCAAGGCCTCCTCCACAAGTTCTTGGTCTTGCTTGTCCACGAATGCAGTTAACCTTTGAGAACAAAAGCAAGAGAGCACACAAGGCCAAGCACAACTATCAGGGCAAAGGCAAGAAGCCAATGGAGTAGCTTAAGCTTGATGTTTTAGGTTTCTATCTTTATTTTTTGATGATGACAGCAAGTACTCTCAGTAGAATGTAATAAGCTTTCACTTTTGATTGAATGCAATGAAGTTTCTTTGTTTTACTTTTTCCACTGCTTGTATTTTAGTGCCCACTATTAGGCTTATTATCTATAAAAAATGAGTGGACAAACATAAATACAAGCACTAAACAGCAACAACTTGATTTAGACAAATACTCCTTCAAACCTGCATATCACATACTGAAGGCATTGTTAAGATTAGTAGTGGTTAGAAAAATAACTAGAAGTAGATTCAACAGTTTTGCATGCAGTGGTTAAACCAGTACTAAACCACTCAGTCAACAAGTCAGCTCTAAGTCATTAATCCGGCCACCAAAGTCAAAGACTTCATTTACTCCTCAACAACTTAGACCTTCCCCTCATTAACTTACTGATTCCTACTAAATCTTGTATTTAAGAACAAACTACTCACAAACTATCCATATCTCACATAATCCAAATATTTCTCTTTCTAAGACATTTCTTCCATCACCATGAGTCATTCAAATCCGATTAACCTCTCTTTTGACAGCTCATCAGATAGTTCTTGGGATAAATTTGTGTTGAACAACCTAGGAAGGGTGGAAAAAGAAGAGTATGAAGAGGTTGTATCCAGAAAAAGATCTCATTTGGCAATAAGCACAACTCCATCAGTTGCTGGTCCATCATCACTGCAACCCATGTCACAAGATGCCATCATAAAAGAGGACAGCTCAGACATTAGTTCATATGTGTCACCTTATAAAGAGTCTGATGAAGAGACAGCTTCTAGAGTCCTTGTAGTTCCACCTCTTGCTTCAATCCTTCCACCAGGAGAACTGCAGAATCCACCTTTTGCACCACTATTGACAGCACCGCCACAAGATGGACCTTCATCATCCTCACCACCTGTTGGAGTAGTGGTGATGGGGCTAGCAAGCCCTAAGGTGTATAATGTGATTGACAGGCGTATGGCACCAAAGGTGATGCCAAATTGGGCCTTCCTAAAGAAGCCATAGGTGATAAGTGGTGGTTAGGTTGGGGATGGGTATGGGTAGGATTTGAAGCTTTTGTTTGGATTAGGTTGTTGTTAGTTGTTTTTAGTTGATGTAATGATGCTTGTTGTCTGTATTCCATGGATGTATCTACTGTACTCAGTGTGCAGTTTTGTGAAATAATAATAATGATCCATGTTTTTCTTTAACTTTAGAGTTCTTGCATCATACTTGTTGTTCCATTAACTTCATTTCCAAAGCTGACATACTGTCCATCATAATGTTCAAAATTAGAATGATAGGACTTGTTGCCAGTCATGTGCCTTGAACACCCACTATCTGTATATCCTTGATCTGATCTTTTTGTTCTTGGATGTTCCTACACATTTAAGAAATGGGTTAGTTTCCTTTGGAGACCCAAGCCATGATTGACTTGGATTTGCCTCGTGTATCAATATAGTTATATCTATCAAAGATCATTGATACACCATTGGGATCGGTTGATGAGGTTATTCCTTTAGGTTTCCATTCCCAACGTCTTTGAGGCCTTCACGATTGACCATGTGTCCCCGGTCTTGTTTATACTCCTTACGGTGATAACTTTTGATTGAGCAGGGTAACGCTAGCGGCTTTGTTTTGGTACCCACTGTAGGTTAGATTGAACCCTTTTATTAGAAAAAGACCTTTTACCTGTTTGTGCAGTTTTTGCAAAAGTTGTTTTGGGTTTTGCACTTGAAACAGGTGATTTAGGGTGAACAGTGTTAATTGTTTTTGCAGTGGCAAAAGTTTTAAGACCACTTCTTAATAGGACTGCTCTTGGGACCATGTTGCTGTGTTGTTTAGGGTGTAAATTGTTTTGGAGCTTGTTAGACTCCACCCTTTTGTGCCCATGAACTTCCCTTCTCCCAAAATGATAGTCAGAGTTAGTATGTAAATGATAAAAGCTACCACATATATAACATGCTTTGTTGTACATCACAAAATTACTACCAAGTTGTTGAGATTTAACATGATTCCAACTCCTCTGGTTACCCCCTAGGAGCTGATCGCTTGTTTCTATACGTCTCAGCATACTTTACAGGTGATCTAGGTTTATTAACTGGTTTCCTAGGTTCCTCTGTAACAGTATTAACAACTTTTGGGATAGAAGCCTCTACATTCTTTTTAACATTCTCATCAACAACAGATGAGTCACTAGTACTTTCAGAAACATCAGTTTCTTGCTTAACCAGTTCCTCTATTTTCACAAATGTGTTCTTAAAAGGACCATATTCACGTTCAAGATCCTGAAACTCTTCTAAGCCTGTATGAGCTAAATCTATGCCTGGAGGTGATGGAACACCTCTTAATGGTAGGGGAGTTGTGTTGTAACCCATACCAGACTTAGCTTTACTAATGATTTGAGCATTCTAAATTTTATCAATTGACTTTGACTGATAATACAAAGTGTCAATAGATAAATTAACATTCTCAGTTTTCTTTTAAAGCTTTTCAAACTCTTCTTTCAAAGCTTCATTCACTGCTTTTGTATGATCTATTTCTCTCCTAAGAATAATCATATCATCATTATATTTTGACTCATTTTCTCTATAATGCTCAAGTTGTTTTTCTAATACAGCTATGCCTCTCCTAAGGTTTGACACAGTATAATTAGCAGTATACAACTCTTGTCTTTCATTAGAATATAGATCATTAAGCCTTTCAACTTCCCTAGCAGCTCTACATGTTTTAGAACAACTTTCAAAATTTTGTACCTCGAGTCGAGAAAGCCATGAGAGCATTTTTGTAGCAATGAAAGCACCATCTGAAGCTTGTTCCTCTTGTTCATCAACCATGAAACTCCAATCATAGCTAACACCATCAATAGCCAACATTGCCTTTGGTTCCTCCACAGTTGGTTCCTTCTTTTGCTTGTACCAAGTAGACTTGTTGTCTTGCTTCCTTGGTCTTCTGCACTCTATAGCAAAATGTCCCAACTTATGACAGTTGAAACACTCTACTTTCTTTTTGTCAAACCCGGCAGTTTCACCACCATTGATGTGAATTGGTTTGCCAGTTTTCTTGTATAATTTCCTAGCCCTCATGCTAAGAAGAGATATCTGCCACTTTATGTCCATCTCCTCCAAGTCATCTTCATCAATTTGCTCTATGTCTTCATGAGTTAATATAGAGCCATTAACTTGAGTGGAGATAAAAGCATAAAAGGTAGGATCTCCAATACCAGCAACCTTCTTCTTTGAACCTGCAGTGGTAACACTAACATTACCAGTGGAAACTGTAGAACCATCAGGGGCAAAATCATCATCATTGTCGCATCGGAATCATCACTGTCAAAAGAGGTTGACAACAATGCCAAGCTACTAGAGCTTGTACCAAGTTTCCCTGCCTTCTTCAACCTTTGTTCAATAAGTTTGAAGTTGTTGTAAAGATCATTGAGCTTCATAGTTTCAATGTCTGCTTTATTTTCCCAAACTGTAACATTAGTATGAAACTCAGCAGGCAAACTCCTTAGAAACTTCAGATTTAGGTCTTACTTATCTACCTCAATTCCAAACACAGTTAATTGTGTGACAATATTCTGGAGTTTGGTGAAGATGCTATCAAGAGAGTCATTGCTTGAAGCAGAGAAGTTTTCATAGCTTTACTTCAACAATGTCTTCTGTGTCTTCTTTGTAGCATCATTGCCACCAAACACTGAGCAAATCTCTTCAAAGAGTTCTTTTGCTGGGAATTTGTGAAGGCAATGATCCGGTCTCTTGGAAGAGTCATTAGCAACAAACTTCGGCCTTCGGTCATTCTTCTTCTTTGCTCTTTCATCATTAGTTTCGGTGCAAAATGTTACTACTTCAAGATCACCAACTTTCTCATCTTCTTCGAAGTTTGGAAGGAATTACCATTTTGAATGATTTCCCATAGAGTATAATCTTGAATGAGAAACTATTGCTCAATCGTAATCCTCCACATCTCAAAATCATTAAGTTTGAGCTTAGGAAGCTTAGCAGCAGAGTTGGACTGGTTATTTTCCATCTCCATTGATTTGAGTGAGCAGGTTAAGCTTATTCCTTGGATCTTCTAAAACAAAATATCGTAACCTTCGCTCGATACCACTTGATGGATTTAGACACACACCTTGTGTCAATGATATTTTGTGTAATATTAATAAGCACGCAGAATTTACTTAGTAATACTTAGAAGACAGATTGTATGATGTATTATAAGTGAACACAGATTAAACACAAAACTTAAGCTCCAATATTATTAATGAATAATACGAGTGATCTTGCTTATCACTAGGGTTACACCTTGAAGCCTTTGTGAATAATACGTATGTATGTAAGTATCTAAGACAATGACCTAGGACTTCCTTTTATAGTACAAGGAGTCCTTTACAAGATAAGTATAAAGCTAACAATATAGAATATACACAAGATCTTATCTATACTTATCTAGACACGTTTTCCTAACCATTATCTAATAGCAGTGGTACTAATGTACCAGCAGTGGTAATACGTTTCCACTGCTAGTGCAATCCAAGCAGTGTCTTCCAAAGCTATCAGTGGTAACAGATTATTCCCAACACAACCATAGCTGCACCACTATTCTAACCATTTTTTATCTTGATTTATCCATAGTTAATTACAATCTTTATTATTTCTTTTAGAGTAAACTACACCATTCGTCCTTGTGTAATACGTTGACCATCAAGTTTCGTCCTTTGACCAAAAAAATTGCACCGTCGGTCCTTAACTGCGAAACGTTAGTCATCGTTGGTCCCTCACCCTAACTGGTTGGACTAACGGGCGTTAAGCCTTGTTAAGTGGAGGGTATATTTGTCTTTTCACACCTCTCCCCACCACACACTCCCTCTATCATCATCTTCATCTTCAAAACTCAAACATCTCAACATCTCTTTCACACACCTAAAAAACACACACACAGAAATCTCTCAACTCAACCCAATGGAGAGTCTCATCATCAACAGTAACAGCAGAAGAAGCAGTGCCTCAAACTCACCCGAATTCGAATTCTGGACAACCCAACCCCAGCTCCACCAGTCTACCGCCGACCAGCTCTTCTCCGGCGGCATCCTCCTCCCCTTCCACCATCAAAACCACCAACTTTTGTCTTTTCCCACCCACAAAACATATCAAGCGGAGGAGGACGATGGTGGCTGTGATGAAGAAGATGGTGGTTTTGCATGGTCTGACGGGTGAACAAGCGGAGGAGGACGATGGTGGTGGTTGTTGAGGATGCCATTGAGTGGATAACACCACTTTTGTCTTTTCCCACCCACAAAACATATCAAGATCTGGCCAACATCCGGCCATTACCACAACCACAATAACCACCACTCTGAAGTTCTGACAACCACTCTCAAGATCCGACCACTCTACACCCGCTACTACCACTATCAAGATCCGTCCAACATCCTCCAACACCTCCACCTAATCAACACCCACACTCGCCACCACCACCACCAAGATCCAGACACCACCCGTCCAAGATCCTCCAACACCTCCACCTAATGACTATTTCCACTTAAAAATCAATACGATCTTCATTTGCTTCAAATCCATCAAGAAAACTGTATCTGTGATTTATGTGAATCTCTTGGAGCAAATGAGAGTGTCAAATTGTTTTCATCGAGTAGGTGACCCCCAAAACTGGCAACCTGAAGAGATATTTAAACAATCAAATTTTCAAAATCTCTAACACCAACAAACAGATCAAGATAACGGAACAAGCAAGATAATAAAATATATTATTACATTCCATATTTTCTTTGTTTTTCTTGTAGGAATGGAATGAACTTTAACATACGCATATAATACAACATAGACATAAAAAGCTCACTAAAACCTTATATGAGATTATAAGATGTATTTTCTAAGTAGTTGTTTTGACTTTTGAGCAAACATAAAAAAGTAACTTGATTGAAGTTATAAAATCTTTTTAGAAGATTTAAGTTCCTTAAGAGTACTAGAATAGAACTGGATTATATTGCAAATTTTCATTCAGTTTTATAATGGAACGGAACAGATAATGAAGATGATGTGAGAAAGATAAAGAGATAAAAGAACAAAGGGAAAAGACAAATATACCCTCCACTTAACAATGCTTAACGCCCGTTAGTCCAACCAGTTAGGGTGAGGGACCAACGGTGACTAACGTTTCGCAGTTAAGGACCAACGGTGCAATTTTTTTGGTCAAAGGACGAAACTTGATGGTCAACGTATTACACAAGGACGAATGGTGTATTTTACTCTTTCTTTTATTAATCACAATATCTTACACAGTTGTGTTACACAAACATAAATACTACTTTGCTAAACACATACACATTATATGACACTGCACATCGACAGTTAGAAATCCATAATTCCCTTAAGCTTCATCAAAAACAAATCCTTATCATAGGCACTTAAATCCAATGCATTTTTCATTGTTACCATGTCATCAACTTTTTGATCATCTTTTCTTTCAACTTCTGTTACGTATTCTGCAGTTTTGTATGCCAAAAAAATGTCTGCACTTTCTACCTCTTCGATGAAATGCCCCCTTTCAGTAATAATTTTGACTAATCTTACAGAAATTGCATTTATTTCTCGAGCCATTTCAATGTCCACTAAGGTTATCACATTTAGGCTAGCTCGCCATTGTTTTTTCTTACTTATTTTGCACAACATAACACTTCCATTGTGAAAAAAATAGCATCCAAATTACATCTTTTAGACACAGAAAGTAAAGGCAAAATTCTTTTTTCACATGCCTATTTCACAGTTGCAATCAAAATCCTCACAGTTCAATGCTTTAGATAATGCACACATGCTCCAATATTATTGAATAACAACAAAAGAAAATCACAGGTTTTGCACCATTTATGCACCTACATTTATAATCTTTGTCTGAAATCACATGCCTTTATTCAGGCTTTTAAATAATGCATGCATACTCTACTGTGAATTAGTACCAGCATCAGAAAATTGCAAGTCACCTTACTATTTGTGCAGCCTCTTTAAAATGCAACCACAAATTGGCATTAAATTTGCTTTCTCTACTTACACATTATCACAAGAATCACTATTGGTGAGCAGGCATTCCAAACAGTAGAAAAAAATAATAATTTTGCATGTCATTTGCATTTCTCATTCTCTACACACTTATGAAAGTTTAATATAATAATGATTTTTATGGGCACTTTAACTTGCAACCACAGATTGCCATTGAACCATAAAAACTAGCATTTTTCTTCAGCCACCCACACACTGTAAACAGTAAGACACAAGTATTGTTAGGCATATCATTTTGCACAAAACTAAAATAGCAATGCATTCACAAAAGCAAGGCTTTATTCAAAAGAAAAACAACATACTTCACTAGAGAAAACACATCAAAACAAAAAAAACTGAAAATAAAACAGCCTTGCTACCAACACACTTAGAAACAGCAGCCACCAAACCAGCTAGCACTAATCTTTTAAATCCATCAAACCAACATGACGCTGCTTTTCAATTCTCCCTTCACGAGCTAGATCTAAAACACCAATCAACGCAGCTAGGATATCTCGATCTCTCAGTTGCGTCTCAATCATACACTCAACTGCATCAGGAGCAACATCATCAAATGGACCAAAAGATTGGCCCTCTTCGATTAGTTGATCTGTTTTCTCAATGTTGCTCTCAAGATCAGCACATTTCTGTCCAATGTACATTATAAGACTCTCATTCTCTCTCCATTCCTGCACAAACAAATACTTGAAGCAATGTTGAAGCTTGCTAGAACCACAACACTGTTTTAAATGGTCAATATTTGGTGTTACACCCATGATGGTTAACTGTAACCTGAGCAACAAATACCACAGCAAAGGTATCCGTATATAGCCAGAAAACCAAATGAAAAATGTAAAACATTTAATAAAATAAAAATACACATATATAATAAAAAATATATAATAATAAAAAATATATAATAATAAAAAAATAAAATTAAAAAAAAATAAAAAACAAAATCAAAACAGCTCCATTGTCGGTAACCCGCAAACCAGATACCAAGTTTTATTGATACACACAATATCTTACAACAACAAATGCAACGATGACAAGAACATAATATTAATCAGTAGTACAGACCTACATGAACTTCTACTCAGAAACACAGCAACACCTAAAACCACAGAAATCCATCTTAATTATATTGCTCCATAGTAAGTACATGATGGTGTTGCAAGGTACGCGCTTCATGTGCTAGGTCAACAAGACCAACCATTGCGTACCAACAGTTGATAATCCTTATTTTGTGCTGCTGCAAACATGAGAGACCATTAACAGCCAGAGGATCAGACGAGCTAAAACTTTCACCCTCTCTAAGCAATCCCCTTTTTTTCCTAATTCTTGCACGGACTTCATTACATTTTTCATTCAAAACCATAATAAGACCTTCAATATCAGCCTCTTCATGCAAAAACAACAAACGAAAAGCTCGGTGCAGCTTATTAGAATGGCATGTTGCTTTAAGTTCATCAAAATTAGGAGTCGTTGCCATCTTTTTTACACATCCTTCTTAACAGAGAGTTAATGAAGTATGACCCATACTCATGCTCACATGGGCACTACTTATATAAACAAGAGATAGAAACATGTAACCAAAAATAGTTTAAGAAAGGAACCTGAAACAGTGTCAATCTGAGGTGCATTTAGTCCAAACAGTTTCTATCTAATCATCACATGCTAAATTTTTTTTGTCACTCCAACTTTTTACATGTTTTGTTCCTAATGTTCTTGCTCTTATTATATTTATGCAGTGGCAATGGAACCTGCAGGTGCAGAAAAAAGGAGGACCAGGAACACAAAAAAAAGAAAGACAACTAGATGTTGACTTGACGATGTAAATGTTTAAACTGCCTTTGTTAAAATCGATATGTTTTGCAACATATTTTTGCTTCAACAGCAGGAATATGTAGCAAAACATTGGCCATCTTTTGTGTATGACTTATACTAAACATATGGTATGCTTGCATGCCAAGGTGCTGCTTTATTGTGACATAGTGGCACCCAAACTGCAGAAATATTCTTTTATGTAAATTGCAGCACCAACTGCTTCCATCAGTTAGGCCTGCAAATACATTGCACCACTATATGTGGATGAAACATATGTGCCTTGCTAGCATCAGTTGATGCAAGTAGTAAGTATGTGTAGACCAAGTTTGATATCTAAACTGCTTGCATCAGTTAGTGTGTAAACTGCTTGCATCATTTGGTATGTGAATGTAGCAATACCTTAACTATCTATGTATGTTTACATCCATGTTTCATAGAACACACCGCGGCAATGAGCGGGCACTAAACCTCGTACATGAACATTCATTAACATGTATTCCAATTCAAAAAGCTTCCAAAGATTTCTGCTTAAATTTTATGACCAATATATACTTTAAAATTAAAATAATTAAAACTAAGAATATTATGCAGGTGATTACAAATATACTGTCATTGACGAAGATAACGATAAAAATACGTTACACAAACATAACATGAGTGACGAGGAGATGTGGAATGATATGATTGACATTGATGGAAAATTGAATGGCAAAGATATGGTTAATAGCTTCAGTGAAGACGAAGCATGGGAGGTCGATTCAGATGCATACAGTGACCGTTATGTATCTTCTAATGACAACATATCCCATTTTATAAATGACGGAACAACTGATTATGAGACCACCGACAGCGAAGATACCAACGAAGATTTCTAAACAATTTCCTTTACCTTTCTTTTGTTTATTAGATTTCATGTTGCTGAATTAAATAGATTTTTATTAATAAATGCCGTGTTTGTTGAAAAACGCTCATGTTGACATTTATATTTTATGTTTTTGTTCTTTATTTAATGTATAATTTAAGTTTATAAACTTGAAACTAAAACTTTAAACTAAACATGTTGAAAATTTAGGATAAATATGTTTTAAAAAATAAAGGCCTTGATAATGAATATCCATTTGTTAATTACAATATATACCCGAAAATTAAAATAAAATAATCCAAATTTATAAAATCCTAATAATAATTATCGTTTACTTATTTAAAAATATACAAATTTAGTATTTTCAAAAATACACTAACAATATATATCTCAAAATTAAAATAAAACAATCCAAAGTGATAATCTTTTTATAAAAATATATTATTTATTCACTAAATTAGCAAACCCTAATAATAATTATTTATTCCTTATTTAAAATTTTTCTAATTTACTATTCTGAGAAATAGAATAATCAAAATACAACGCTATTTAAAAACATTACTGATTTGATAAACTTCAAACTAAAAATGTTGAAAATTTAAGATAAATATGTTTTAAAAACTATATATATCAAAATTAACATAAAACAAACTAAAATGATAAATTTTTTAAAAAAAATAGATTATTCGTTAACTAAATAATCAAATCTATACAAATTTAGTATTTTCAGAAATACACTAACAATATATATCTCAAAATTAAAATAAAACAATCCAAAGTGATGATCTTTTTATAAAAATAGATTATTCATTCACTAAATTAGCAAACCCTAATAATAATTATCTATTCCTTATTTAAAATTTGCCTAATTTACTATTTTGAGAAATAGAATAATGAAAAAACAGCGCTATTTAAAAACATTACTGATTTGATAAACTTCAAACAAAAAATGTTGAAAATTTAAGATAAATATGTTTTAAAAACTATATATATCAAAATTAAAATAAAACAATCCAAAGTGCTAAATTTTTTTTAAAAAAAATAGATTATTCATTAACTAAATTATCAAATCCTAATAATAATTATTTATTCTTTATTTTAAATTTACGAATTTACTGTTTTGAGAAATAGAGAAACGAAAATACCATGCAATTTAAAAACATTACTGAATTGAAAACAAGCTATTAAACCATTGTATAGATCTTCAAAAACAACTACCAACAAAATCCTGCATTTTCAATAATGCAAAACAACAACATGGATATTAGTATTCGCCACTTGGGGCGACCATCCATGAATCTGAACAACATTGACACCAGTAAACGATGTTTAGGACGCAAACAATCCAGCAAACCGATTGATATAAGTAAACGATGTTTAGGACGCAAACCATCCAGCAAACCGATTGATATAAGTATCAAAAAGGCGGGACGTACGGCTGAGTCACTTTTAACTTCAACCAAACGAACCAATAACATTGATGTTAGTCTCCGAAGCTCAGGACGACCAACCGAACAAAACAATAATACTGATGTTAGTCTCCAAAGGTCAGGACGACCGCCACAAAACAAGGAGAATAATGAACACCAAAATATACACACTAACCAACCTATACGCCGTCCTAGGGGTCGACCATGCAAGTATCCAACCGAACCATATAAGATAGCAACGATATACTTTTTTGTTTACATTAATTCAAAAGTTACATTGCAGCAACCGAACCATGTAAGTGTTAACAACAAAAATTACATTGCAGCAACTATTGAAAGACCCACATATATTGAAGAAACACGAGGTCTTTGCCGCAAATTCCACCAAACGCAAATCAGAAAGACTAAAGCTTAAAACCAGATTCGGCAAACGGCAGAGCTCGGAACATTTACGAACATATACGTTTGTAGGGATTTCTAATGGTACACTCACAAAATCTTATATTAAAACAAGTGTACTAAACATGCTTTCAACACTTCAAACATTCATAGTTTAAAACTTTATGTTCAAACAGATTATCTAGACCATGGCGATCCATTGTTCGCATGCCAATCTTGTGATGCATTACTATGGAATAATGAGAGCATGATAGGAAATACACACACGAACTCATAGTCATTTTCAATTTGTTGCGGAAGGGGAAAAGTCAAATTGGGCGATGAGGTACTGAACCCACCACCATTATTAAAGAAACTTATTAACGGTGAACATCCAAAAAGCAGCACATTCATCGATAATATCAGACGTTATAATTCCATGATTGCTTTTACTTCCATGGGAGCAAAACAAGACACGTTAGTTAATTAAGGATATGGCGCGTTTTGCTATAGGATACATGGTCAAAATTATCACTTGATGGGTTCTTTATTGCCAGACAAAGACAAAAAACCAATGTTTGCGCAACTATATATCTATGACTCCGAAAATGAAATCCAAAATCGAATAAATAGTTTCAGGTATGTTACTCTACGAAAGCACACAAAGATACACAACATTTACTATTGCTTTTAATAAATTATAAATATAAAACCGGTCTCATTCATTACAGTATATCTTTTGCAGTGACACAACAACAACAACAACAACAGGCAACCAATTAATAGACCATAAACTCACGGTTGAATTACGTGACATGCTTGATGAAATCAATCCATTAGTAGAACAGTTTCGAATGGTTGGAGAACGTTATGTGGCTTCAAACGAACGTAATAATTTCAGATTACGCCTTATTGGTACAAGAGAACGCGATGGAAGAAATTACAACCTACCAACAGCTTCTAAAGTTGCAGGTCTGATAGTTGGAGACTTTGACACAACAACAAACAAAAGAGACATCATTCTCCACATGCAAGAAGGAGGCGTTAGAAGAATTAGTGAATTGCATCCTTCATACCTGACACTACAATATCCATTGTTGTTTCCATACGCTGAAGATGGTTATCGGATTGACATATACCATACCGGTATCACAGATCACACAACAACAAATAAAAAAACAAGAGTAACAATGAGGGAGTATTTTGCATATAGATTGCAAGATAGAGCCGAGATTTTCCCCATGATTCTCAACTCAAGGAGATTGACCCAGCAATTTATTGTGGACGCATACACTATGGTTGAATCTGAAAGGTTGTCGTTCATACGTAAACAACAAAAAGATTTAAGGAGTGAAACGTACTCTAAATTAGCCAAGCTGGCAGAGGAAGAAAATACCGGAATAAAACTACGGGGGAAAAAAGTGATATTGCCATCATCTTTTACCGGCAGCCCAAGGTATATGATGCAAAACTATTTAGACGCCATGACAATTTGCAAGGTTTATGGATATCCAGATTTGTTTATAACGTTCACATGTAACCCAATCTGGCCAGAAATCGCACGTTTTGTGTCTGAGAAGGGGTTAAAATCAGAAGATAGGCCCGAGGCAATAACACAAGTATTTAAACAAAAACTTGACTCCCTCATGCACGATTTTAAAGACCGTAATTATTTCGGCAAGCTCAAAGCAGGTAAGTTTGAAATTTACATTTTATAAACATTATTATTTATTAAAGTAATCAACAATATTTTATGTGTTACACATGACATAATCTATATCATATAGCCGTTTACACAAACGAATTCCAAAAGAGAGCCCTCCCACATGCACACATTTTGCTTTTCCTGGAGGAAAAAAATAAAATGACTACACCAGCACAAATAGACCGTTTTATTTCTTCACAGATACCAGACAAAAAAGAGGACCCAGAGTTGTACGAAATTGTTGCAGACCACATGATGCGTGGCCCTTGCGGACGAGACCTCCCCAGCTGCCCATGCACGGTTAAAAACAAATGCACCAAAAAGTTTCCAAAAGAATTCAACGATAAGACATTCATTGATGAAACCGGGTATGCAATTTACAACGAAACGATGGATCTACAATTACCAAAAGCGGAGGAGAATCGCATAATGGGTACGTTGTACCCTACAACCCCGGTTTACTACGACGTTATCAATCCCATATAAATGTCGAATATTGTAACCAAGCAGCGTCTATAAAATACCTTTTCAAGTACATAAATAAGGGACCGACAGAGCAACAAGTGGCACTTGAAGACGAAGATGTTGATGAAATAAAAGATTACTACGTCTGCAGATACCTTTCAGCATGTGAAGCGGCTTGGAGGATTTACGGATTCGACATACACTACAGATTTCCTCCTGTAGAAAGGTTGCCATTTCACTTAAAAGGAGAACAATTAGATATATTTGATGCCACAGAAAGCATCAATTACACATTAGAAAAAGCAACGGTGAATGAAAACAAGTTTATAGCGTGGATGGAAAGAAACAAGACAGACAAAGATGCACGGAAGCTCTTTTATCACCAGTTCCCAGAACATTATGTATGGAAGCAAGAAGAAAGAAAATGGCTACTAAGACAAAAAAGGTACATGCATTGGAAGAGTGCATCATGTCCCTCATTCTTTTGGGGAAATGTTCTTTTTACGAGTCTTACTCAACAAGGTCAAAGGTGCACAGGACTGGGATGATTTTAAAAAATATGAGGGTGTCACATATGCTACATACAAAGATGCTTGCGAAGCTAGAGGTCTACTCGAAGACGACAAGGAATATATTGATGGATTGATGGAAGCAAGCAAATGGGGGTCATGAAACTATCTGCGCACATTTTATGTAATGCTTATTATGACAGACAACATGTCTAGTCCAGAGGTGCTTTATGAAAAAACATGGCATATATTGTCGGAAGATGTAGAAAATGTTGAACGCGTCAAAAGAAATGATCCACGTGTGTAATATATATATACTTTTGAATTTTTAACAACAAAAACAAATATTCACACATTACAACTAACAATGTTGTTTAAATTTACAGAATTGGTGCTCTCAGATATTCAAAAGAAGAATATATGCCTCACATATATCGAACATATGCTGTATTGTAACAACAGAAGCCTTAAGAACATAGCGAACATGCCACTACCAACCGAAATGTTCACAATGGCAAGTTACAACAGATTGGTTTCAAGTGAACTAAAATACAACGTCAATGAATTACGCAACCAAAGACACCAAATGGTACGCACATTGACACACGAGCAAAAGATATATACCACACTATCACGGCGGTGTGAACAATGACACAGAGGAATGTTCTTTGTATACGGATACGGAGGAACCGGCAAGACATATCTTTACAAAATGTTTTCAGCAACAATAAGATCACAAGGAGAAATAGTATTGAACATGGCATCAAGTGGAATTGCTGCACTTTTACCGGAAGGAGGCGTAATTAATACCGATTCGCAATACCAATCAATATAGACGAAGATTCAATGTGTCATATTCCAGACAAATGAACTTGCGAATTGATAAGGATGTGTAAGTTGATCATATGGGATGAAGCTCCAATGACACATAGGCATTGCTATGAGGCATTTGACAGGACATTAAGAGATATATGTAGGCAAGACCCAAACAAACCATCTGAAATAGTATTTGGCAGTAAAGTAGTTCTATTTGGTGGAGACTTCAGGCAGATTCTTCCAGTTATTACAAACGATAGCAAAAACAGTGTAGTCCATGCAACATTGAACTCTTCATACTTGTGGCAACATTGCACAGTCCTCCATCTGACCATCAACATGAGATTAGGAACAAGCATAAACAGTTCGGAGCGGAAAGAAATACAAGATTTTGCAAATTGGATACTATCCATTGGTAACGGCATAATTGGCGGTAAGAATGACGGGGAGTTTAATCGTGGAATTCCACATGACATGTTAATTCCAGATTCAGAAGATCACATTGGGAAAATTAT
Organism: Chrysanthemum makinoi; assembly: GCA_910596185.1. Taxonomy (NCBI): domain Eukaryota; kingdom Viridiplantae; phylum Streptophyta; class Magnoliopsida; order Asterales; family Asteraceae; genus Chrysanthemum; species Chrysanthemum makinoi. The sequence goes on along the minus strand of OU343218.1, from coordinate 37,357,384 downwards.
AGAAGAAACTTACCCAGACTTAGTCAGAAACCTTTATGACCCATCTTTCTTTCAAGAAAAGGCAATTCTTGCCCCCACACACGAGATGGTGGATATGATAAATGACCGAATGTTAACACTTCTCCCAGGAGCCGAACATACATATGAGAGTTCTGACTCAGTCGGTATTGCTGATATGGATACCAATTTCAATGAAAAACTATACACATGTGTGGAAAACTAGAAGGGGGGTTGAATAGTTTTACCAATTTAAAACTTCCTTTTAAATATTTAGATCGACTTATGTCAATCTATTTGATTGTTTATGTTGGACGTTGATAGATAGATATATAAACGTGTAATGAGATATAAAGAGTAAGAAGCACATCACCAAGACACAAGTTATTTATAGTGGTTCGGCTACAAGGACACCTTCCTTGCCCTACTCCACTCCCTGAGTCACCTACTCGAGAGTTCGTAAGCACTACATGTCACACCCCCAAATTACCTGTTTTTGCAGCGGAATGGAATTCCTGGGGATTGACTGTCATAGCATCACAATCACAGTTATATTGAACGACCTAAAGTGTCGTTTGGAAAATACATCGTTTGATTTAATAAAATAATCAGAGTTTACAAGTATAGGTCCCAAATGAAAATCAACATGTGCGGAAAAATAAGTTTGGTACAAGTCAAACGATGTTTTAAAAATGTATAAATCCCATGTGAGACGCGTCGTCACCACGACTCTATGATATGTCCACATGCATGCCATGAAGTGAATGCCTTAGTTACCTGAAAATACATTGCTAAAAGTGTCAACACAAAGGTTGAGTGAGTTCATAGAGTTTATGTATATGTATAATACGACTACCACAAGTATAAGTTTGTATGACAATGATGTCACAAAATGATACAATTGCTATAAGTCCATGACACCGAAACTAGACTGATCATGATGTTCGCCCAACAGAGTGTTTGCCAAACAACTCAAATAATGTTATTAAATGAAATGCATCCGCTTTAACCAGCTTGGAATCCACCAACCCGAATGAAGGAGTCACCCTCGATAGATCTATCCACTCACCCTCGCTTCTATGAAATTAACCACACCCCAATTTACTATAATGGGAATTCAATTGGTCATAGGTAACACCACATCATGTTATATTGAACGACCTAAAGTGTGCTTTTAAAACACATCGTTGGATATTTCATAAAACATAATCGAGTACAACATGGTCCCAAAAGGTTTACAAAGTTTAAGGAAATACAAATATGTTACAAATCCAAACGATGTTTTGAAATAAAGTGCCATAATGTACATAATGTAAGTCGACGCCACGACTCAAAATATAGGTCCCTAAACCATGTCATGATGATAATGCCTCGCACTGAAAATACATTGCTTAAAACGGTCAACAATAATGTTGGTGAGAAATCATAGGTTTATGTAAATGTTTTATACGACTACACAAGTATCTAGCATGCATGACAATCAAGTCACGTAAAAATAATGTTACAATTGCCTTAAGCCCATGACCCTGAAACTAGACTGATCAATTATGTATGCCACGAGTGTTTGCCGCACAACTCGTAATGAAATCAAATGAAATGCATCCGCTCACCGGTTGGGATTCACCAACCCGATGGAGGCACCCTCGATAGATCTATCCACTCATCCTCGCTTCAAGATTAACGGTTCATGGTTCAGAAATGGGACTTTCAAATTGGCAAATGCGATAACTTAAGCAATGTAATGAATTTAACATACTTGGTATCGCATAAAGAAAATGTAGTGCAATGTATTCTCCCCCGTGGGTTTGAAAATAATCGAAAGCATGTAAAAACGGGCTATGAAAACTCACTTGGATAAACCGAATAACGGCAAAAGTGAGTACACCGAGGTTTAATGTAATGCGCCAACCGACCTATTATCAATGATATGATATGTTATGAGTTGCAATGTAATGTTATGCATGCACTTGATATGTTATTTATACCATTTACGTTTTGAAAATATCCTAGTCTCGAAAAATACTCTTTTGACGCCTTGACCAAACAAGGTAATCACTTTACATGTTTTACGCCAAAATATTGTCATCCTACAATGGTTTTATAATGATTTTTGGAGAAATTACCACTTTTCGACGCAAAACAATGTTGGAAAATCATGAAATTTGCCAAAATATGGCTTGGCGAAAAACAATCGTAAAACAGTACACGCTTGATCGTTAGAGAACAAATCGACGGTTTTGGAAAGTTTGTATCCATATCTAAAAGTGACCTTCAACATGAGTCCTTTGTCCAAAAGGTCTCGATCATAAAGATATTAAGGGTTAAAGTTGGTGATTTTTAATAGTGTGCGTATAAATTAGTTACGGCAAGTTTATGAAAAAGTGTATATCTTTGTCGATTCAAATCCGTTTTCTACGTTTAATATGTCCTTAGCTTCGTATCAAAGTATACTAATATATTTTTGATAAGTCGAAATAATTTGTAAAGCTTAAGGCTCGTTTTGACCAAAATACTAAAAACATGTTGCTGAAATTTCTGAAAAATAATATTTTCGTCGTCAAACTTGTAAAATCCATAACTTCTTCGTTATAAGTCCGTTTTATCCGTTCAAGCGGCCACGGATTCGTTTTAAAGTATATTTTCTAAAAATCAAGGCCAAAAGTCGTGCCTACTGTCGGATTTTCCAGAAAAATGAAACAAGGACAGAACATAATATATAGTTATAGAAAATAGTTTTTCTCGGACAAAACCTATTCTAATCCCTTCAAATCAACTCCAAAACTAATCTAATCCTACCATACACCTTCTTAGGGTGTCATGGGTTCCTAATCACCATCAAGACCAACCAAAACCATGGGAATAATTATAGGATGACCTTAGGTATATATATAACTTAAAAATCATGACATAAATGGTATAAATCACAATACTTGCATAAAAGCTCCAAAAATGATAAGAAACATATGAAATGAAAGAGGAAACATAAAAATGATGAGAATATGCTTACTAGTGAAAGTGAAGAGGTGTAAGTAACAAAGGATTAACTTAAATATCCTTGGTTTTTATTTCAAAACCATAAAAAGGATATATTCTAGGTTGTAATAACACTTGATTTAGCAAAAACTTTTGTGATCCCTTTCTTGGCACCTTGATGTTGTGACCGGTTTTGGAGAGCCCAAAGAAGAGAGTACTTTGCTCTTTCACTTTGAAATTTTAAGTATAACACTTGTTAACTATGAGAGTATAATATGAGATAAATATGAAAGAAATGGTAGTAAGACTTTAAGATTGTGTAGAGACATGGATATTCACAAACCATACAACATTTATTAACACCCCTCCCCTATGGCCGGTTTTGGGGAGGGTTGTCTCAAAAATATATATTTTTTTTTTTAAATTGTAACTTGTGTATATATATATTGTATACTTTGTGTAATTATAAGAAAGTGTAAGAATTTGTGTAGAGATGTACAAGTAAGTTTTTAATAGGTCAAAATATAATGTAATGAGATGATAAAAATTGTAAAAATACTTTCCTTACAAAAATTGAGTGATAAAATAATTATCGTAAGATTTTTAAGAAAACCATCGTAATTAATAAATAAAACTTTAACGATTAATATACCAAATAAATTTGAAACACTAGGAAAACTAAAAATATAGTTTTTATAGGCTAAATGTAAGTTTAAAAATACATTGGGATCATTTTTGAAAGTAACGGGTTAAATATTAAAATAAAAACTCACGCGATAAAGATTATTAAACATAAAAATTACGTAAAATATGAAAAATGAAATGTCGCGGAATGAATTTATGAGGTGCACATGATGTCAATGAAATGTAGACTAATCATAGTCCATATGAAATGTTCGTGATGTCATGATCATGAATTCGCCGCTAAACCTCCAAGGTTACGCGAATTTGAAACAAGTAAACCAAGTTTACTCAAAATGTTGAAATAATGAGACATGAATCGTGTCGAAAATGACCGAAATACGGATTGTCACATTCGCCCATCCGAAAAGGAATTCAGTCCCTGAATTCAATCGTTGTTAGGTCTAACGGTGTCGGTAAAAGATGAGGATACTTTGCCGATCCGGTCTTCCCGCTCCCAAGTAAACTCGACCTCGCCGAGAATTCCAACTAACTTTCACAATAGGAATACACTGTTTCAACCGCTTGACCTCGCGGTCCATGATTTCTACGTGTTCTTCCACAAAATTGAGTTTGTCGTCAAGTCAACTTCATCCAATGGAATAACGAAGCGATTCGTCCGAAAGACACTTCTTCAAGTTTGAACGCGGAAACGTGTTGTGCACATGACTAAGTTCGTGGAAGATCAAGTCGATAAGCTACGTGACCAACTCGCTCAAAATCTTGAATGGTCCAATGTATCTCGGTTTAACTTCCCACGCTAAAGCGCATACACGCCCTTCCAAGGCGATTCTTTCAACATAACTTTGTCTCCCACTTGAAATTCCAAATCCTTGCGCCTAACATCCGCGATAACTTTTCTCGAATTCCTTGCGCTTACGAGTCTATCACGAATTTGAACAATCTTTTCCGTGGTTTCCGTACATTTCGACCAGAGTTGTCGCCTCCTACCTCGCCCAACAAACAGTGATCGCACTTACGACCATATAGTGCCTCAAATGGTGCCATCTTGATACTGGTGTGATAACTATTGTTGTACGAGAATTCTATCAATGGCAAATGGTTAGCCCAACCATTTCCAAAATCAATAACACATGCCCTCAAAGATATCTTCTAAGCGTTTGAATGGTCCTTTCACTTTGACCGCCGGTTTGTGGGTGATATGTCAGGCTCATCTCTAATCTGGTTCAATGAATCTTGCAATGAATTCCAAAGTTTGAAGTGAATCGACTATCTCTGTCGGAAATGATAGAAATTGGTGCTCCGCGCCTCGAGACTATTTCCTTGACATAAAGTCTAGTGAGTTGCTCCATGGAATAAGTCTCTATAATCGGTATGAAATGGGCTGATTTGGTAAGACGATCAACAATTACCCAAATAGCGTCGTAACCTCCCGATGTCTTAGGAAGTTTCAGTAACAAAGTCCATTGTAATGCGTGCCCATTTCCATTGAGGAATTTCCGGTTGTTGGAGTAAACCCTTCGATATTCGACTTTTACCTTAGAGCGTAAGACATTTGCTAACGACGCGGCAATCTCCGCCATGTTCGCCACCAATAAAGCTTCTTAAGATCTTGATACATCTTATCCGATCCTCGATGAATAGAATACTTTGACTTATGCGACTCATGCATAATCAATTCTCGATTCCGCCATACAATGGAACCCACATTCTATCCTTGAAACATAATACTCCATCCGCTTCTCTTGACAAAACCCTTTGCGCTTTCGGGCATACCATAAAGCTTTTCACTTGGTCGATTTTCCTCTTTAAGTGCTTCAACTTGTGCTTCGTGGATTTTCGATGGTAAAGGAGAAATAATCGTCATTCCCAATGATCGAACTCTTAAAGGTTTAGGCCTCTATTTCCGACTAAGAGCATCAGCCACAACATTGGCTTTTCCCGGGTGATACTTGATTTCACAATCATAGTCGCTGAGTAACTCCAACCAACGACGCTGCCTCATATTAAGCTCCTTCTGATCAAGAATATATTGCAAACTCTTGTGGTCGGTAAACACCGTGCACTTTGTACCGTAAAGGTAATGTCTCCAAATCTTAAGTGCAAAAACTACGGCTCCTAACTCGAGATCATGAGTTGTGTAATTCTTTTCATGAGTCTTAAGTTGTCGAGAAGCATACGCTATCACCTTCTCGCTTTGCATTAAAACAGCCCCAAGTCCTTTGTGCCCGCAATATACAACAAAGTTCTCAATGCCTTCGTAGTGCCAAAATTGGCGACCGCAAAGCTTTTGCTTCAACAACCTAAAAGCAACTTCTTGTTTCTTTCCCCACTGCGTACTTTTGTTTTTCTGGTCAACTTGGTCAAAGGTCTCGCTATCTTGAAAAACCTTCATGAACCTTCGTAATACCGCTAGTCCTAGAAATTGTCAATTTCCGTAGGATTCGTCGGAGTAGCCCAATCTTTCACGGCTTCAATCTTTGCCGGATCAACTTGTAGTCCTTGACTATCAATGACATGACCAAGAAATTGCACTTTGTGGTTCCAAAAATCACACTTCAAAAACTTGGCATACAACTTCTCATTCTTGAGTAGCCTTAAAATCATCCTTAAATGCTCTTCATGCTCTTCTTTGCTCTTGGAGTAGATCAAGATGTCGTCGATGAACACTATAACAAACTTGTCCAAATACGGCTTACAAACTCTATTCATGAGATCCATGAATACCGCCGGTGCATTAGTCAATCCAAACGGCATCACTTGAAACTCGTAATGACCGTGAACGTTTCTAAACGCCGTTTTCGAATATCCTCTTCGAACTCGCCGATGATAACCCGATCAAGATCAATCTTGGAATAAATACTTGAACCTTGCAACTGATCGAACAAGTCATCAATTCTGGGGAGTGGGTAACGATTCTTCACCGTTAACTTGTTCAATTCTCTATAATCTATGCACATACGGAAGGATCCATCCTTCTTCTTCACAAACAAGACCGGTGCTCCCCGAGGAACTCGCCTAATGAATCCTTTTTCTAGAAGCTCTTGCAATTGATTAGACAACTCTTGCATTTCGGATGGTGCTAAACGATACGGTGCTCGCATCGCACCGCACTAAGTCAATATGAAACTCTACTTGACGCGTGCGGTGGAAGTCCCAGAAATCCTCGGAAATACTTCTAAAATTCACGAACAATAGGAACATCTTCAAGTCGCTCCTCGACTTTCTACATGAGCTAAGAAAGCAAGACAACCTTTCTTAATGTACTTCTCCGCTTTGATGCACGATATGATACTAAGTCCGGTTCCACTTCGCTCCCCACCTAATAATCAAAGTTTCAGTTATAGGGAAGATGAACAACTTTCTCATCACAAATGATCTTCGCTACGATGCTTAGATAACCGCCATGCCGATGACGACGTCAAAACTACCAAGATCTACGGGCATGAGGTCTATGTTGAAAGGATGATTAAGAAAATTGAATGTGCAACCGCGAACAATGGTGTTTGTGCTAACTAAATTACCATTAGCTAATTCGACAATGTATGATGTATCTAAGGTGGTTGGTTTAATGTTGAGCAAAGGTGCAAATGCATTGGACACAAAACTTTTATCGGCACCAATCAAATAAAATCAGCGTAACGATTATTGAGAAGAAACGTACTGCTATGACATTCGGTCCTCCCTATCTTCTCCGCCCAATGACGTGAAACCCTTCCTCGGCCAAACCTTCTTGATTCGAATTTGCTTGATTCTTTCCTTTCTTACAATCCCTCTTGTAGTGTCCAGCTTCCCCAAGAACCAAAACAAGTAACCTGTGGTGCCTTGCAATCCCTAGTACGGTGACCAACTTTCTTGCAATTTTCACACGGATCGTGACATCGACCGGATTGTGGTGACTCAAACATGTACATTTCGAAAACTCCCGTGATATCCTTTTCCTTCTTTTCGGTCCCAACATAAGCCTTAGCAACCTCTTGCCTCTTGGGTGGTGGTTGAGTAGCATTCCTACCCCTGTTGTCCCACTTGCGCTTGTTATTGTTGTTGTAGTTGCCTCGGTTATTGTTGAAACGGTTGTTGGGATTGTTGTTGTTGCTTCGGTTGGTGGTGATGTTCTTACCTCGCTTCACCACTTGTGCCATCAATTTCGAGTCACACCTAATAGCTTCCTCGATTGTTTGTGGATCAAATGAAGTCACATCTCCTTGAATGACTTCGGAAGTCCTCGATAAAAGCCTCTAGTAACTTTTCATTATCCGATACCATTGATGGGCATAACGCGGCTAATTCTTGGAATCTTCGAATGTAAGTGTCGATATCATACCCAATAGTGACCAATTCATAGAACTCGCTTCCAACTTTTTGATTTCCGTTCGAGGACAAAACTTCTTAGTCACTAAGCCCTTGAATTCCTCCCACGTAAGCTTAAAAGCATTCTCCATACCAATCGGTTGAGCGTATGAATTCCACCATGACAACGCTCCATCAAGTAAAGTGCTCGTAGCAAACTTGACCTTACTTGTCATCCGGACACAAAGCAAAACACCGATTCCATTTCTCAAACCATCGCAACCATTGCAAGGCTCCTCGGTACTCTCTAAACTTAGTGGGTTCACCACTCTTGAAATCTTTGTACGAAACATTTCTTAACCCCGATCCTCCCGGCATACCAAGAAGAGCTAGTCTAGCGGCTTCAAAGGCCAAATCGCTTCCCTTTCGACTCTTAGAGCATTAGCAATGCTATCATTCACCAACTTTTGAATTTCTCGCATTTCCTGTAACTTTCTTAGGTGCCATAATTCTTCAAAATCACAAGATGAAACAATCATGAGAACTCGTAAGTAGAAACAACCATCATACAAATATATCCACAACCACAACATGCATAAAGATAAATGGAATCACAACGGAACAATAACGAAATATCACAAATATAATCACAACACACGTGAATAATATACATGAAAATTTCGCCTACATGGACCGATATCATAGATAATAATAACCATTCCTACATAGTAGAGTCAATACTTGATACATTTGTTTGTACAACAACCAAAATACAACAAGTTCTTTAAACTACGCCACACACCTTGTGACTAGGATAATAATGGTCAAAACTATACAATGACAAAGTCTACATAAGGCACCTCATGGTGCTCCGGCCCGGCCCTCAAGATCGCGAACACGAGTAACCAAACTATCCACCAAACTCCTCAACTCATCAACTCGAACCTCGCAAAGAAGCAATAGTCTCCCCGCCCTCTAACCGCCTATGCAATACTCGATGAGATAAGTCAATACAAACCCCGCCTAATATCAAACCCTCGACCTCCATGGGCTCAATCCTATCTACCGACAACTCCTCCAACCGCCGTGTCAAACTATCAATCAGAATCGCCGAGCATCAATGCGGGCTCCTAGTGCCATCAGAAGGTCGACGGCCTGCCTAGAACTCTCGCCTAACTCAAATCTAACGGGTGGCTCGGGCTCGAGATCTTGGTGTAGGATATCAAAACGAGCACGCTTTTTGGGCAAGTCCGTCGTAGGCAAAGGATCTCTAATGAAATATGATGGAGATGGTGATGATGGTGGTGATGGTGCTAGCAGTGGTGCCGGTGGATCGTGGAATCGGGCTAACGTGAGGAGTGGTGCAACCTCGCCTCCTCGGCGGTTCGGGTCTCGGTCGGCCATGATAGGTGGAAGGCCGAGTAGATCCAATAGAAGATACAATCTCGTGGAATGTGATGCAACATCATCCATGATGGGGTTATGGAACATCATCCGAGATAGAGTCCGATGATATGGTGATGGGATGTGAATCTGAAGACATGTCTGTGACAACCGATGTGAAATAAATGTAAATAATCTCGAATAAAGTGTAAGTGAATCCGCATGAAAAGTGAATATGCACTATGATGAAATGATGAGATGCTATGATAATGTAGCTATAGTCTAGGGTCAATGATGCAACCTAGTTCTCTATAACGTAGCTCGTACCAATCTGTCACACCCCCAATTTACTTGCTTTGCAAATGAATGGAATTCGGGGCATTGACCGTCATAGCACCACATCACAGTTATATTGAACGACCTAAAGTGTCGCTTTAAAAACACATCGTTGGATATTTCATAAAAACATAATCAGAGTACAACATGGTCCCAAAAGGTTTACAAAGTTTGCAGAAATACAAATATGTTACAAATCCAAACGATGTTTTGAAATAAAGTGCCATAATGTACATAATGTAAGTCGACGCGACTCAAAATATAGGTCCCTAAACCATGTCATGATGATAATGCCTCGGTTACACGAAAATACATTGCTAATAACGGTCAACAATAATGTTGGTGAGAAATCATAGGTTTATGTAAATGTTTTATACGACTACACAAGTATCTAGCATGCATGACAATCAAGTCACGTAAAAAAAATAATGTTACAATTGCCTTAAGCCCATGACCCCGAAACTAGACTGATCAATTATGTATGCCCCTCCACGAGTGTTTGCCGACAACTCGTAATGAAATCAAATGAAATGCATCCGTCACCGGTTGGGATTCACCAAACCGGATGGAGGCGTCACCCTCGATAGATCTATCCACTCATCCTCGCTTCAAAGATTAACGGTTCATGGTTCAAGAAATGGGGACTTTCAAATTGGCATATGTGGTAACTTAAGCAATGTAATGAATTTAACATACTTGGTATCGCATAAAGAAAATGTAGTGCAATGTATTCTCCCCCTGGGTTTGAAATAATCAAAGCATGTAAAAACGGGGCTATGAAAACTCACTTGGATAAACTGGAATAATGGCAAAAGTGAGTACACCGAGGTTTAATGTAATGTCAACCGGACCTATTATCAATTATATGATATGTCATGAGTTGCAATGTAATGTTATGCATGCACTTGATATGTTATTTATACCATTTACGACCTTTTGAAAATATTACTGTCGAAAAATACTCTTTTGACGCCTTGACCAAACAAAATCACTTTACATGTTTTTACGTCAAAATGTCATCCTACAATGGTTTTATAATGATTTTTAGAGAAATTACCACTTTTCGTCGCAAAACAATGTCGCCGGAAAAATCATGAAATTACCAAAAATGGCTCCGAAAACAATCGTAAAACAGTACACGCGATCGTTAGAGAACGACATCGACGGTTTTGGAAAGTTTGTATCCATATCTAAAAGTTTCAGTTCAGAGTTTTCGGCCCAAAAGGTCTCGATCACAAAGATATTAAGGGTTAAAGTTGGTGATTTTGGCTAATTGTGTGCAGAAAATTAGTTACGGCAAGTTTATGAAAAAGTGTATATCTTTGTCGCTTCAAACCGTTTCTACGCTTAATATGTCCTTAGCTTTGTATCAAAGTATACTAATATATTTTTGAGAAGTCGAAATAATTTGTGAAGCTTAAGGCTCGTTTTGACCCAAAATACTAAAAACATGTTGCTGAAATTTCAGAAAATAATATTTTTCGTCAGCCAAACTTGTAAAATCCATAACTTCTTAAGTTATAAGTCCGCTTTTATCCGTTCAAGCGGCCACGGATTCGTTTTAAAGTATATTTTCTAAAAATCAAGGCCAAAAAGTCGTGCCTACTGTCGGATTTTCCAGAAAATGAAACAAGGACAGAACATAATATATAGTTATAGAAAATAGTTTTTCTCGGACAAAACCTATTCTAATCCCTTCAAATCAACTCCAAAACTAATCTAATCCTACCATACACCTTCTTAGGGTGTCATGGGTTCCTAATCACCATCAAGACCAACCAAAACCATGGGAATAATTATAGGATGACCTTAGGTATATATATAACTTAAAAATCATGACATAAATGGTATAAATCACAATACTTGCATAAAAGCTCCAAAAATGATAAGAAACATATGAAATGAAAGAGGAAACATAAAAATGATGAGAATATGCTTACTAGTGAAAGTGAAGAGGTGTAAGTAACAAAGGATTAACTTAAATATCCTTGGTTTTTATTTCAAAACCATAAAAAGGATATATTCTAGGTTGTAATAACACTTGATTTAGCAAAAACTTGATCCCTTGGCACCTTGATGTTGTGACCGGTTTTGGAGAGCCCCAAAGAAGAGAGAAAAATTTTGTATAACACTTGTTAACTATGAGAGGATGAGATAAATAAAAGAAAAGGTAGTAAGACTTTAAGATTGTGTAGAGACATGGATATTCACAAACCATACAACATTTATTAACACCCCTCCCCTATGGCCGGTTTTGGGGAGGGTTGTCTCAAAAATATATTTTTTTTTTTTTTTAAATTGTAACTTGTGTATATATATATTGTATACTTTGTGTAATTATAAGAAAGTGTAAGAATTTGTGTAGAGATGTACAAGTAAGTTTTTAATAGGTTAAAATATAATGTAATGAGATGATAAAAATTGTAAAAATACTTTCCTTATGAAAATTGAGCGATAAAATAATTATCGTAAGATTTTTAAGAAAACGACGTAATAAATAAAACTTTAACGATTAATATACCAAATAAATTTGATACACTAGGAAAACTAAAAATATAGTTTTTATAGGCTAAATGTAAGTTTAAAAATACATCGGGATCATTTTTGAAAGTAACGGGTTAAATGTTAAAATAAAAACTCACGCGATAAAGATTATTAAACATAAAAATTACGCGTAAAATATGAAATGAAATGTCGTGAATGAATTTATGAGGTGCACATGATGTCAATGAAATGTAGACTAATCATAGTCCATATGAAATGTTCGTGATGTCATGATCATGAATTCGCCGCTAAACCTCCAAGGTTACGCGAATTTGAAACAAGTAAACCAAGTTTACTCAAAATGTTGAAATAATGAGACATGCATCGTGTCGAGAAATGACCTGAAAGTACGGATTGTCACATTAACGGTTCATGTTATATAATGGGGACATTCAATTGGCATGAGGTAACTTAAGCAATGTAATGAATTTGATATACTTGGTATCGTAATAAAAATGATGTGCAATGTATTCTCCCCCGTAGGTTTGAAATAAAGTAAAAACTTGAATAAATCGGGCTATGAAAACTCACCTGTTGCAATGATAATGATGATATAATGGCAATACTGAAATGAGGCGCAAACCTCGCGTGACCTATTATGAAAGATATGTTCTAATGTAAATCATGAAACAATGTCGTGCATGCAAATCCACATGTAATCTATACCACTTGTACGTTTTTTGAAAATAGAATTTATCATCGAAATATATGTTTATGACATCTCGTCATGTTATAAAATACTTTACAAGTATTTACGTTGAAATGATATCCTACGATAGTCATTTAATGATTTATTATGAAATTATAACTTTTCGTCGTAAAATAATGTCATTTGACAATTTCATGAAAGTGACTAATCGGCCTCGAAAAGCTAGTCGTAAAATGGTGCACGTCGAGTGTTAGGAAACAAACTCAACGGTTTTGAGAAGCTTGTATCATTATCTCAAAGTTTTAGCATTTAAGTTTTCATCCTAGAGGTCTCGATCACGGAGAAAAACATAGGTAAAGTAGGGTACTTGTATCCAAAATATTGTTTAAGGATGGTTTTCGGTAAAGTTTAAGTGACCGTATTTTATTCATTATAACTCCGCTTGACGAACGGTTGGACATTTTGGAAAATATGCTTGGCTAACTTACTTTTACTAGAAGACATCACGTTATAAAAAGTTCTACATCAATGTTAAAAATGACCTTCAACATGGTCCTTTGTAGCCGTAATATTTGTCTAATAGAAATCTATTAGTTTTTCTTATATAATAAAGTTACGGCAACTTTGTGTAAACGTGTATAATTTAATCGTTACAAGTCCGTTTTCTACGTTTTATATGTCCTCGGAATCGTAATAATATATACTAATATATTTTTGATAATTCGACACATTTTATAACGCTTAAGACTCATTTTTGACTCGTAAAAAGTCGAGATTACATGCTGAATTTTCTGAACCAAACATTTTTCGTCGTCAAACTTGAAAATAGCATAACTTCTTCGTTATAACTCCGTTTTAACCCATTCAAGCGGCCACGTTTTCATTTTAAAGTGTATTTTCTAATAATCTAGGCCAAAATTTTTTATCTACTGTCGAGATTTCCAGATTTTCAAAATATGGACAGACCCTTATGTAAACTTGTCGAAATGAGTTTTTCTCGCGCCAAACCTATTCTAACCAATTCAAAACAACTCCGAAGCTATTCAAATCCTACCATACACCTTCTTAGGGTGTCATGGGTTCCTAGACATCACCAAAAGTGATATGTTTCAAGGGATAATTTATAGGATGATTATATTTCATAATAAGTAATAAAAACATTAAAAGTGGTATAAATTCATATGTAACATGCATGTTTTCTTGCAAAAATGATGAAATAACATAAAATAAATATGAAGGATGAAAATAGATATGAGATGCTTACTAGTTAACTTGATGAGGTTTATGAACAAAGGTTTTATCCTAATCACCCAAGGTTTTTATTTCACAACCTTAATCAAGAGTGTGTCTAGAGTGTAATAAACTTGACTTGAAAATATTTTGTGAACCCTTTCTTGATCCTTGTGGTTGCCGGTTATGGAGAGAAGAGAGGAAGAGAGTACTTTGCTCTTTCACTTTGAAATTTTAAGTATCTATGTTTTAATGAGTAGTATAATATGAATATATATATGAAAGATATTTAGAAATCTCAAGTGACTCACCCTTGTGGTGGTCGACATATAAAGAAAAAAAAACTAGTAGCATTTAATAATAATCAAGTATATTAATGTAGAGTAAATGTGTAATTAAGTAAGGGTAATTAATAACTTGTGTAAATATTTGAGCTTGAAAGGTAGCGTTAACTAAAAATAAATTTTAACGGATCAAAATAAAACATATTGAAGTCATAAAATTATAAAAATACATTTCTTACAAGAATTTGAGTGAAATAATAATTATCGTGTAGTATTTACGAAAACCATCGTAATTATATAAATATAACAATTTATATACCAAATAAATTTAAAACATCGGGTAAACTAATAATATAATTTTTATAGTCTTAAAATGAGTATAAAAATATATTAGGATTATTTTTGGAAGTGTCGGATCAATATTCAAAATAAATGTTTACGCGATAGCGTTTATTTAATAGGAAGATAAACGTTTAATGAAAAATGCAAATCCATGTATGAACTAATATGATGATAATGAGGTGATGACATGTAGACTAAACCTAGTATATATGAAATGTCCTTGATGATTGTTCATGAATTCGCTGCTAAACCATTAAGGTTACGCGAATTTGATACTCGTAAACGTAGTTTACGATAAATGATGAAATAGTGAAACTTTTAAAGTTTGTAAAATGACCTGAAATTACGAGTTGTCACATTCGCCCAACCAAAAAGGAATTCAGTCCCTGAATTCAGTCCTTGTTGGGTCCTACAGTGTTGTCGGTAAAAAGATGAGGATATTTGAGGCGTATTGGGTCGTCCAATGTTTTTCTAAATCGTACCACGCCTTTCCAAGACGGGACTTTGAACATAAATTTGTTGCCAACTTGAAATTCTAATGGTTTGCGACTTATGGAACATACCTCCAATATTTTGCGTCGTATATCGACATAGCTTATCTAGCTATATGTTGTTACTTGTAACTGATTTTTGATCTGTTCGATCACTTTGTTGTTTCATGAATGACTTATGGACTTGTGAGTTAAACTTTCCTGGTTTTGACCCGTGAATAAGTGATTGACACCTCGACTATAGAGTGCCTCAAATGATGTAGTCAATATGTTCATGTGCTAACTATTGTTGTAAAGCAACTTGTCGATGAAGAATGATTTGCCTAATCATTTCTAGAAAGTCATACATGCTTGAGCATATCATCTAATGTGGAAATTGTTCTCTCGCTCTAACCATTGAGCTGAGGATAATGCGGTTTAATCATGTCCTAATGAATTCCAAAGGAATCTTAAAATGATTGTCAGAAGTCTAAGGTGAATCGAATAGCTTATAATAGGTACAACTTGAATTGATACCACGTGTCTCATGCCAAATTTCAAAATGTCAAGTCTGTCGAAAAGGACCTTATTGAAAAGAATAGATTATGGGTAACAGTTGTGATTCCTCGCGTTCCTCGTTCTAGCGAATGTCATTACTTGAATCTTACTTGCCTACGGTGCTTAGTCTCCATGACTAAAATGTTTGTTGTTTGATGATGACTCTCTTAATTTCTCTTATTGAAATATTTCCATGCTATACGTTGTCAAGTCACAAAAGCTTAAATATTTAAGTGATGTGGTGTAGTGGTTGATTTTCAAGATCTGTCCCGATATTGAGTGCCTCTAAAATATTTCATCACTTAGATTTTTATCATGCTAGCATAAACATAGATATCAGCTTATACTATGTCGAAGAATGTTTGTTCTAATTTCACTTGTAGGTGGAGAGTCATTGATTGTCTGTTATGTTCAAACCTGTTGCATCTCTTGATATGAAAGTGAGGTTACTTGGAATTTCTAGAGAACACAATGCCTTAGGGAAAGTTTATATTGATAACCTAAATTTAACCAAATTTTCCTTTAAGGGAAACTCATTGTAGGGAAGTTCACATATTGTTGAGGCCATGTTTAGTGAAATGTTCTGTAGTCTTAGTTAGAAGACTTGGTTTATCCCTATGGTGTTGCTTAGTGTGTATTCGCCTGCACTCAAATCTTATAACTCGGTCTTGCTAGTACTTTTGAAAGGATAGAATTTGGCTTCTAAACCAAAAATAGTGGTTCGGATTGTCCCGTGATGGCTTAAGATTTTTGTTAGGTTTTGAAAGATCTCGCTACCTACTTCTAGTCCTTGTGGGGAAATCTGAAATCCTTTCATTGTTTTCTTGTATCGAGGAATCCTCCTCATAGATGGTATAGGAAGCTTTTCCTAAAAAGGTCTCTCGTCAATTTCTAACTTATCGGTTGAGTGAGGGATGAATGGCGTAAATATCTATAGAGTGTTGACAAAAGAGGTATTTATGAGCAATTTATCTGTTTACAAAGCTTTGCTTTTGAGTGAAGAGTGTTTTCATGACATAATTCTTCCTAAATTATATATAGGTGATCAGGCTATGTATAATCAAGGACAAATGATGTGATGTCGGGTGTTGTTGAAATGGTATTATGTTCCTCCTCAAGTTTTAGATGGTATTCAACGTTTTGTTTTGTGAGACAATGGTTCAAACAATTTTTCGAGTAACATGAAAATTGTTTCGCATGATGATATTAAATAATTGATAAAATGACCGAAAGCCAATTGATAGGGTGGTAACGAAACAACTTGTTTTAAAACTTTATGAAACAATGTTTCTAAGATAGTGTAGAATAGCTTGCAATAAAATTAAGTGAAATAATTTCATGAAATGGTAGCAAAATAACTTGAAATATAATTTGTTGAATGGTTTGTAGGATACATGGGAGAACCTCATAAAATAGTAATAGTCTCTTAATTGGTCAAGAATAAAGTTGGCCTAACCCCTAGTAAGATAGTGATGTATTGTCGCGAAATGATTGAAAATTGGGCAATTGGAATAGGGAATGAAATAAACAAAGGTTGTGATTATCGTGGAGATAATAAATGATAAAGATTACATTAGCTAGAAAGGTACTCATTATCTGTTCCTGTTGATGGTCAAATCGTGTTTCAAGTGTAGGAGTAGTAGGCTGTCTAGCGACAACAACTTTGAAACTCTCACAATCCTCAAATCTATAAGATAGTGTAGTTTCTGTAGTCTTAGTGGTAGATGGTAGTGGTGTGTCAAATCATGCCCACTTCCCAAGCGGCAAGTCATATGTATGAGTAGTGTATATGAGATATGATGGTACGAATGATACTCTAGATGATAATGATGACGATGATGATGGAAATCCTAGTGGTAAGTTAGGAGATGATGGTGAATGAAATACTACTATCTTCCTTGTAGTAAGCATCATAATAGGTCCATTAGGACTAAGCCTATAAGTCCTACCAAATGGTATGATCTGTCTCAACAGAATGATAAAAATTGTCCCGATCCTACAAAGGAATCAATGGTGATCGTGATGGTGTAGGTGCAACTTCGATCCTCCTAAAGGGTTCACCATCATCCTGATGTTATCGTTGTTGAGTCAACTGATGTTAAAATTATGATAGGGAATGACAGGGCATTCTCCATGTCAAAGTGATGTGAGTATGATGGGATGGGTATTTGAAGGCATCTATGTGACAATCGATTTGAAATGAAAGTAAATAACTTCATAAAATGTGCGTATGACACCGCATGTATAGTGACTATGCACTTATGATGAAATGATGAGATGCTATGATGATGTAGTTATAGTCTAGGGTCAATGATGCAACCTAGTTCTCTATAACCAAGCTCTGATGCCAATCTGTCACACATCCAAATTACTTGCTTTTGCGCTTGAATGGAATTCTGGGATTGACTCGTCATAGCATCACAATCACAGTTATATTGAACGACCTAAAGTGTCATTTGGAAAATACATTGTTTGATTTAATAAAATAATCAGAGTTTACAAGTATAGGTCCCAAATGAAAATCAACATGTGCGGAAAAATAAGTTTGGTACAAGTCAAACGATGTTTTAAAAATGTATAAATCCCATGTGAGACGCGCCGTCACCGCGACTCTATGATATGTCCACATGCATGCCATGAAGTGAATGCCTTAGTTACATGAAAATACATTGCTAAAAGTGTCAACACAAAGGTTGAGTGAGTTCATAGAGTTTATGTATATGTATATATCGACTACCACAAGTATAAGTTTGTATGACAATGATGTCACAAAATGATACAATTGCTATAAGTCCATGACACCGAAACTAGACTGATCATGATGTTGGCCCCAAGCTAGAGTGTTTGCCAAAAACTCAAATAATGATATTAAATGAAATGCATCCGTTTAACCAGTTGGAATCCACCAACCCGGATGGAGGAGTCACCCTCGATAGATCTATCCACTCACCTTCGCTTCTATAAAATTAACGGTTCATGTTATATAATGGGGACATTCAATTGGCATGAGGTAACTTAAGCAATGTAATGAATTTGATATACTTGGTATCGTAATAAAAATGATGTGCAACGTATTCTCCCCCTTAGGTTTGAAATAAAGTAAAAACTTGAATAAATCGGGGCTATGAAAACTCACCAAAATGATAATGATGATATAATGACAATACTTACTTAAATGAGGCGCTAACCTCCTACCGTGACCTATTATGAATGATATGTTCTAATGTAAATCATGAAACAATGTCGGGCATATGCAAATCCGGATATGTAATCTATACCACTTGTAATGCTTTTTGAAAATAGAATATATCGTCGAAATATATGTTTATGACATCTCGTCATGTTATAAAATACTTTACAAGTATTTACGCTGAAATGATATCCTACGATAGTCATTTAGTGATTTATTAAGAAATTATAACTTTTCGTAGAAAATAATGTCATTTGACAAATTCATGAAAGTGACTAAACGGCCTTGAAAAGCTAGTCGTAAAATGGTGCACGCCGAGTGTTAGGAAACAAACTCAACGGTTTTGAGAAGCTTGTATCATTATCTCAAAGTTTTAGCATTTAAGTTTTCATCCTAGAGGTCTCAATCACGGAGAAAAACATAGGTAAAGTAGGGTACTTGTATCCAAAATATTGTTTAAGGATGGTTTTCGGTAAAGTTTAAGTGACCGTATTTTATTCATTATAACTCCGCTTGACTTAACGGTTGGACATTTTGGAAAATATGCTAGGCGTACTTACTTTTACTAGAAGACATCACGTTATAAAAGTTCTACATCAATGTTAAAAACGACCTTCAACATGGTCCTTTGTAGCTGTAATATTTGTCTAATAGAAATCTATTAGTTTTTCTTATATAATAAAGTTACGGCAACTTTGTGTAAACGTGTATAATTTAATCGTTACAAGTCCGTTTTCACGCTTTTATATGTCCTCGGAATTGTAATAATATATACTAATATATTTTTGATAATTCGACACATTTTATAACGCTTAAGACTCATTTTTGACTCGTAAAAAGTCGAGATTACATGCTGAATTTTCTGAACCAAACATTTTTCGCCGCCAAACTTGAAAATAGCATAACTTCTTTCGTTATAACTCCGCTTTTAACCCATTCAAGTGGCCACGCTGCGTTTTAAAGTGTATTTTCTAAAACTCTAGGCCAAAATTTTTTATATACTGTCGAGATTTCCAGATTTTCAAAATATGGACAGACCCTTATGTAAACTTGTCGAAATGAGTTTTTCTCGCGCCAAACCTATTCTAACCAATTCAAAACAACTCCGAAGCTATTCAAATCCTACCATACACCTTCTTAGGGTGTCATGGGTTCCTAGACATCACCAAAAGTGATATGTTTCAAGGGATAATTTATAGGATGATTATATTTCATAATAAGTAATAAAAACATTAAAAGTGGTATAAATTCATATGTAACATGCATGTTTTCTTGCAAAAATGATGAAATAACATAAAATAAATATGAAGGATGAAAATAGATATGAGATGCTTACCAGTTAACTTGATGAGGTTTATGAACAAAGGTTTTATCCTAATCACCCAAGGTTTTATTTCACAACCTTAATCAAGAGTGTGTCTAGAGTGTAATAAACTTGACTTGAAAATATTTTGTGAACCCTTTCTTGATCCTTGTGGTTGCGAGTTATGGAGAGAAGAGAGGAAGAGAGTACTTTGCTCTTTCACTTTGAAATTTTAAGTATCTATGTTTTAATGAGTAGTATAATATGAATATATATATGAAAGATATTTAGAAATCTCAAGTGACTCACCCTTGTGGTGGTTAGTGACATATAAAGAAAAAAAAAACTAGTAGCATTTAATAATAATCAAGTATATTAATGTAGAGTAAATGTGTAATTAAGTAAGGGTAATTAATAACTTGTGTAAATATTTGAGCTTGAAAGGTAGTGTTAACTAAAAATAAATTTTAACGGATCAAAATAAAACATATTGAAGTCATAAAAATTATAAAATACATTTCTTACAAAAATTGAGTGAAATAATAATTATCGTGTAGTATTTACGAAAACCATCGTAATTATATAAATATAACAATTTATATACCAAATAAATTTAAAACATCGGGTAAACTAATAATATAATTTTTATAGTCTTAAAATGAGTATAAAAATATATTAGGATTATTTTTGGAAGTGTCGGATCAATATTCAAAATAAATGTTTAGTTGATAGCGTTTATTTAACAGGAAAATAAACGTTTAATGAAAAATGCAAATCCATGCATGAACTAATATGATGATAATGAGGTGATGACATGTAGACTAAACCTAGTCTATATGAAATGTCCTTGATGATTGTTCATGAATTCGCTACTAAACCATTAAGGTTACGCGAATTTGATACTCGTAAACGTAGTTTACGATAAATGATGAAATAGTGAAACTTTTAAAGTTTGTAAAATGACCTGAAATTACGAGTTGTCACACTACACCAATCTCCTTATGGCGGAGAAGCCTTCACAACGTCGCTTAACCTTTTTCCGGTACAAAGCTAAATACCGAGTTCTTTCACACCAAGGCGAACCACACCTAACACAACGTCGCCTACCCTTTATACGGTGCTAGGCTAACCACCGAAGTTCTTTCACACCTTAGGAGAACTAATCCTATCACAACGTCGCCTACCCTTTATACGGTGCTAGGCTAACCACCGAGTTCTTTCACACCTTAGGAGAACTAATCATATCACAACGTCGCCTACCCTTTATTAGGTACTAGGCTAAGCACCTAGTTCCATTACAATGGAGGAACTACTACCCTTCACGACACAACACCTAATCTTAAGGAGATCTACTCCTTGTTACAACACCATCAAGGATATCACCATCCTTGTAAATAAACAATTACTTATATGTATAACGATGCACCTCATCGATTATACGACCTAGGCATTTCTTCACAAATACCACTTGATTTGATTCTTTGGCATCCTTCACTAATGCCTTTGACACAACGCTTGGCACCCTTCACTAATGCCTTCGTCTTGACACCTTTAGCATTCTTCACTAATGCTTTGACACGGATGATGAGCACCTTTCACTAATGCTTTCATCTTGACACTTTTGGCATTCTTCACTAATGCCTTCAACCCAACATCTATGGAGAAATGAAGAACTATCAACAAGAGAACCTTAGTTGTCTTGATGATGACGAAGCATGGCAACTCATGGACTTGAGCTTGCACGTCTTCAAGAAGTGGTGATCTCTCCTTTAAGAGGAACCTAGAAGATCACACAAAAACAAAAGACAAACTACATAGATCACTTAGATCTGAGGTTAGAGGGTTAGAATACTTTGGGGAAGTATGTGTGTAAAGTCATGCATAGAAAGGGAGAAATGGCTCTCTATTTATAGAGAAAATTCTCTATTGTTCCCCGGATCCCACGGATCCCTTCCACTTGGGATCCGGCTAGCACAAAGCTAGGGATCCGTGGAATGCTCCTCTTTACCCATGGGTATTTTTGGTTATGGGTCATGGGTTGATCCATGGTTTTCTTTCTAGATACAATGAACTTGGTTAAGTGGTATATATAAAACCATGGGTTATGGGTCAATACCATTTGCAAGTTTTTACCCATTTAGTATATACTTGTTTTTACCCATTTTAGTATATACATGTTTTTACCCATTTTAGTATACTTAGTTTAGGTATGTGATAACCCAATATGTAAACATTAGTTGTTGTACATATATATATATATATATATCATAAAATCACTTAAGCTTGTTTTAGTGTTTTATGTGAAAACGTAAGTGTGTTAGACAACTATTAACTCAAACTATTTACGTACTCAATTTGTTTCGTTAAAATAATTTTACGTTTGTTATCGACAAAACATTAGAAGATCATAAAATATAAATAAACGTTTTTACGGCTTATTTGTATTAACAACATGCGATTTCCTAAACTCAATCCGCATATCTGGGATTCAACACCACAGCTAAAAGTTGAAAGTAGGCACCCCTGTTATGTGCATGAGAAACATAGACCAAACAACTGGATTATGCAACGGTACCAGGCTACAAGTCATAAGGATGGGCGTCAATATAATAGAAGCTAAAATTATATTTGGAGGCGTAGAGCACTAATCTCATCCCACGATAAACCTAAGCCCTTCTGATAACAAGATGCCATTCAAATTTAACCGTAGACAATTTCCAATGTCTATATGTTTCGCAATGACTATTAACAAGAGCCAAGGACAGACATTGACACAAGTTGGACTGTTTCTTCAAAAACCGGTTTTCTCACATGGACAACTATATGTCATTTGTCCGTCTCAAGTGTCAAGAGCAAGAAAGGCTTAAAGATTTTATGTTGTGATGAAGATGGAAATTACTCAAAATCAACAACAAACGCAGTGTATAAAGAATCTCTATTTAGGATATAATGTTCATGCACAAACAATTAACACTTACAAAAAGTTCTTAAGAAGCATATTTGTGATGTTAATATAGTTTGGGGACTCACACAAGATAAAAACATATCTCGGAGTCTCAAGACTAAAGAGAAAGAAAAAATTAAAGATTTTATCTTGTGATGACGACGAAAATCTATCAAAAACCACAAAAAAAATAACGTATAAAAAAGTTCTATTTAAAATAGCAAAACGACTAAATTACACTTTGAATTAAACAAACAATAAATCACAAATGTAACTGCCCTTGGTAGGGCTT
Source organism: Chrysanthemum makinoi (assembly GCA_910596185.1). Lineage (NCBI taxonomy): Eukaryota > Viridiplantae > Streptophyta > Magnoliopsida > Asterales > Asteraceae > Chrysanthemum > Chrysanthemum makinoi. Next base: position 37,333,957 of record OU343218.1, on the reverse strand, counting down.
AAACGGCAGTTAGTATGTATATATATATATATATATATATATATATATATATATATATATATATATATATATATATATATATATATATAATGTGGTTATTGTAAAAAGTCATTAGTGGTAAAAAGGATAAGAAGTGTTTCTAGCCATTAGATGTATCAATGCAAAATAAATTAATGGATGAGATTAAATGGGTTATTAATGACAGCTTATTAATTTTAATGGGTCATTATGTATCATTGTAAAACTAAAAAGGATATTATGGTCATTTAGTCTTTGTCATCACACATTTATTTTACTAACGTCGAGAGTTAATGCCAATATACCATGACACATTTTATTCAAAATTGTGAACCTTTTGTTTTACTTAAGTCAAACGTTTGTTTTTACTCCTCCCTCAAAACTATGTTTTTTTAGTTTTTTCTAATTGACACACTAATTTATGTATACTTGTGTATGACACACTAAATTTCTTAATTTATATATATAGTGACACATTAAAATTTTTGACACATTTGTAGGGACTAGTGTTACACTATGGTCTTATTACATATATAGTGACACACACAAAATTTAATACATTTGTAATGACACACTATAAAATTTTTAGTACATTTGTAATGACATATCATGTTTATTACAATAATTTTTAGATACATATGTAGTGCAAACTAAAATTTTAATGCATTTGTTGTGACACACTTATTTTTATAACACATTTTTAATTGACAAACTATTTCTTTTGACACACTTAGTTTCATAATATATTTCTAGTGATGCACTAAATTTTTTTGACACATTTGTGTGACACACTTAGGTGGTGTTTGTTTTTTAAGAGGTTCTGAATCTGAATCTGAACCGCACATCTGAATCTGAATGGTGAAATGTGAATCAACAAAAAGATCGTCAACGGAAAAAACTCATGTTTGAACCGCACATTTGGTTGCTCGTACTAATTTTTTTTTTAATTATTTTTGTGTCAGCAAGAGGCAACAAGAGGCATTAAGACACCCCTCTCAAGTCTAGACCATTAAGATCTTATTGCCTTTCGACTAATTTGCGTCGAACGGGAAAAAACAAACGGTGCCCGAACGCCAAAATGTTCCGACCGCTGTCGAACGGTTCGGTCGGAGGTCAAGTTAAGAGGTTTTTTCAAAAAAACAAATACCCCCTAGTTTTTTTGATAAATTTGTAATGACACACTAATTTCTTAACACATTTTTATGGACAAACTAAGTTGTGACACATTAAGTTTTTTGACTCATTTTATGTGACACACTTAGTCTTTTGACACACAAACTAATTGTCTTAGCATGTTACAAGGACGATCTTATACCTAGCATGACACTGATTCAAGCCAATCATTAGTGTCATAGTTTTGTGATCACTGAAGCAATTGTTTTTAAACATACAACCATGGTCCCTCAGTATTTGTTATTATGCAAACTAATATAACCAATAAGTTGTTATATGTTTTGTTATTTGAAAGGGGAAGTGACGTACATTAGCAATCAGACATATTAAAACGTAAAATGGGAGGTTAAAGAAGCTTAACTAATCATTTAAAAGAAAAGTGGTTATATATCTAATGTAAAATAAAAAGACAAATACCCGTAAAAAGAATAAAAATATTTGTTTTTTTTTAAACTCTCTAAAAATTCCAAAAAATTCCACAAGATCGGGCATGTTAGTGCATAAAACTTTTATGAAAACATTTTTTTATAATTTTGAGTTTTGATACGTTTTTTTTAATGCACAAAAAGAATTTGATAAAGAAAAATTTTGATGCAAAAAATTTTTAACTTGTTTTAGTTAGATGCGCAATGTTATTTTGATGAAAAAGTCAAAATAAGTTGGGTGCAAAAATCAATTTTTGATGCACAAAAAAATGATTTAATGCGCAAAAGTATTTTTTCATAATTTTTTTTCGAAAAAAATATCCACTTTTAGAAAAAAGTTTTTCACAACTTTTTCATGCACCATCATACCCGATATTGTGGAATTTTTGGAGAATTTTTCGAGAACTTTTTTTGAAAGAAAAACTTTTATCTTTTACAAGTTATTTGTCTTTTATTTGATCTTATCTATATATATATATATATATATATATATATATATATATATATATATATATATATATTTTTATTTGATCTTTACCCTATATATATATATATATATATATATATATATATATATATATATATATATATGTGTGTGTGTGTGTGTGTGTGTGTGTGTGTGTATAATGAATTTTTGAACTCTACATACGATCAAAAAGCTCCATTAAAGAACATTAATCGCAAATGATGTTTAGATTCATATATTATCTTTCAAAACCCATTTTATATATCGCATATAGCTATTGTAAACACATCAGACTCTAAAACAAATAATTAATTTCCATTTTTAATTAACATCAAAACTTAAAGGACAAACAACATAACTTATACACAAAGTATAAAACCATCACTTACCTAAGTTATAAAACAATTTGAATTAGGGCTCATATATCAAATTGGGTGCAAACCATAGTTGCAGTTTATGTCACTCGGTTTTTACGACACCAAAATTACAACTCGTAAAGTAACTTAATCATCATAGCTAAGGAAGTATTATCCAAATTAGATATCGGCTGAAAAATACAACATTTTATGCCATACAATTTTTGCCACGCCAAACTAAAGTTGACTAAAAAAACACAATTGCATTTTATGCCATTTGATTTTTGCCAAACCTAAATTATGACTTACCAAGTGACCGAATCATCATAGCCAAGCAAAAACTTTAATGGTATACGGTTTTTGCCACGCCAAAACTACGATTGGCTGCAAAACACAGTTGCATTTTATGTCATCCGGTTTCTGGCAAGCCAAAGTCATGACCAAGTACTACCACCCATATTATCCATAACTTTTGCAAAATTACATCATGCTAATCAAATTCTAAAAAGTAAGCATAAACAAGTATCCTACTCATTACCCCAACGAAAGCCCTTAAAAAAAATTCAGCTTAAACGCGAAATAAACACAATTGAACTTAATAACTGCGATTCAAAATAAAATGCACCAATACTAAACAAAAACCCTAACACCTCTAACAACTCTTTTAGCTAATTGTAATGATGCGATAAGAAAACAACTCAAGGGTGTCATAGTGGCAAAAAGGGCTTGTGACTATTATTCTAAAATATGTGAGGTCTCAAGTTCAATTCCTACTAGGTGCAAACAACCTTGAAGTGACCACGCCAACCTTTTGAAAAAGGAGGGCTTTACTTGGTGTGAAATCGTGTGGCGGTAGGTTCATACCCCGTGGATTAGTTGGCCAAAAGGTTAGAAGCCATGACTACCCTAATGATTTAATAAGCACAATTACCCATATTAGCCATAAGTTCCATAACATCATAACATACTAATCAAATTTAAACAACAAGCATAATCAAATATTCTACTCATTACCCAACCAATGCCCTTAAAGAAATTTTAAATCAAGAAAATTAAACTTAATCAGGCGTTCTACTTATCATGTATGTCTAAGCTTTTGCATAAAAAACTAAAATGAAACGTCGATTCCTTATGTAAATGGTTCTAGCATTGATAATAGAAAACAAGTGTAAAAATGCAGTAAACCATCAAAAATTTTGACAATGAAAAACATGTGTAAAACATGCAATTAGGCAAAGAAATTAAATAGCACGTGAGTGGAAAACCAACTAAGAAAACATCGGGAAGCCAATTTTTTCATTCCTATTAGCCAACGGCTCGGCTCTGCGTGTGAACAACACTGGCTCGAGCCACGACTCCATAATACACCCAAACCACCCTCCTCCGTGCAGCCGACCTCTTACCCGACAACTTCGCAACAGAGCCAACTCCCAAACTCCTTTCAACAAAGTTATATATTATAATATGACATAGGGCCTTATAATCCACGGGATGGCCCATGGTACACAATAAGTTAAGTGTTGACACACCAACATATAGGGTGTATTTGACAAAAATAGCAATAGCAATGAGCGGTAACAGTAAGTAGTAGCAGTGTTTTTCTATAAAAACGTTTGGTAATGTAGTTGTAACTGTAACTATAATGTGTAAAACGACTCCTAAATGCTACTTCATGGAGCGTTGAAAAATAAGGGTGTGTTTGTTTCATTAAGATGTTTTAGGTCTGAATCTGACTACCACATCTTACTGGTAAGAGGTGGCTAGAAAGTCTAAATCTGAACAAAATAATGTTGTTTGTTTTTGTATAATTGTCGAATGATTTTAAATGCTCGTTTCTATTATTTATTTATTAAACTAACGCAATACGATAATAAGTAACTTATGTAAATATAAAACAAGATTTTTTATCATAAATATAACATAGTTAATTAACACACGCTTTCAAATTTTATAGAGTAAGAGGCAAGTTAAGACAAATCTCCCACCTCTTAAGTAAGATGTTATATGTCTAACCCGGTCCGACTCAAAAGAAAAAAACAAACAACCAAAACGTCTGCCCACCTCTTACTGGTAAGAGTAAGAGGTCTAGTAAGACTTTTTTTTTAAAAACAAACACACCCTAAGCATTTCAGAAAAATAGATAAAGATACTTGCTGTTTTCCAAACAAACATTAAAAATCACAATGCTCAACGTTTACTGTTTGTAAATGCTCGATGCCAAACACAACCTTAATCCATAATGCCGTACCCGAACGCAACGTTGGGGCAACAAATGTGCCATCCAAATTCTACATTAAAAATTTAAAACATCATTCGATCAAATGATCCATCAATCTAGGGGTGTTCATGGGTTGGGTAATATCCGAATAAACCGAAAACCGAAATCGAACCGAACTGAAAATAACCGAACCGAACTTGTAACCTAACTGAAAGTTGTTAAAATCGAACTGAACCATTAAATATTCGGTTTTCGCCTCCGATTATGGTTTAAGCAATCCAACCTAAAACCGAATTCAAATAAATTTATATATTTTTTTATATTTATAAATATAAAAAAAAATATTAAAACTCTTTTATACTATATATATAACATTTTTTGAGCTTGAGATTTTTTTTTTGCTAAAAATATATATAAATAAATGGATAAATAATTAAATTTATGTAATTCGGGTTATTCGGTTCGGTTTTCGGTTATGAGTGTTCGGTTTTCGGTTATTCAGTTCGGTTTAATCAATTTAAGTTCGGTTCGGTTCGGTTCTCGGTTATACAAAAAAAAAATAACCGAACAAACCAAATCGAACAACCCGATAACCGAACCGATGAACACCCCCTACATCAATCAAACAAGTACTCTATTAACGTTTGCTAAACCATTTGTTCAACCAAAGCCCAATAACCCCATAACACCACAAGCCCACATCCAAACCCTAAAAAACCCACGTATAAATCTTCTCCATTTTCACCTTCTAGGGTTCCACCTCCTTCACTTCCATTTTCCATTTTCACAGCTACCACCCAAAACCATAACCATGGCAGACTCACTTGTCTTACGTGGCACAATGAGAGCCCACACCGACTGGGTGACCGCAATCGCTTGCCCAATCGACAACTCCGACACCATCGTGACGTCATCACGAGACAAATCTCTGATCGTCTGGAAGCTGACAAAAGAAGACAGAACATACGGTGTGGCCCACCGCCGTTTGACCGGTCACTCTCATTTCGTTCAGGATGTTGTTCTTTCATCCGATGGTCAGTTTGCTTTGTCTGGATCATGGGATGGTGAGCTTCGTCTTTGGGACTTAAACAATGGAACAACTGCCCGTCGCTTTGTCGGGCACTCCAAAGACGTGTTGTCGGTTGCTTTCTCAATCGATAACCGTCAAATTGTTTCAGCCTCTAGAGACAAAACCATTAAGCTTTGGAATACTTTGGGTGAGTGTAAGTATACTATTCAAGGTGAAGGTGATGGCCATCATGATTGGGTGAGTTCCGTACGTTTTAGTCCTAATACTTTGCAGCCTACTATTGTTAGTGGTTCATGGGATAAGACTGTTAAGATTTGGAATTTGAGTAACTGTAAGCTTAGGGCTAGTTTGGCTGGCCATGGCGGCTATGTTAACACTGTTGCTGTTTCGCCCGATGGTAGTTTGTGTGCCAGTGGTGGCAAAGATGGGAATATTTTGTTGTGGGATTTGTCTGAAGGGAAGAGATTGTATTCCTTGGAATCTGGTTCGATCATTCATGGGTTGTGCTTTAGTCCTAATAGGTATTGGCTTTGCGCTGCGACTGAGTCGAGCATTAAGATTTGGGATTTGGAGAGCAAGAGTATTGTTGTTGATTTGAAGGTTGATTTGAAGATGGAGAGTGAGATGGCTGTTGACGGGGCTGCTACTCAAACCAATGCTGGCAAAACTAAGGTCTATTTTCCTTTTTCTGTTTTATTATATTTGATATTCGTATAAGATGTTTGAATGTGAATGATATTGTGTGAATGGTTGGAAAGTTAGCTTAGGAATTAGCGATATAAACTTTTTGTATTAGTATTGTGTATGTGTATTGGTACTGTGTAGTCATATTATTGAATGGTACTTGTTTAGAGAGGCTGATGTCTGAATTATTATTGATTCTGTTTTGTTGGTTATATAGGATCAAATTAATCACATGCGGAAATTTAGGTGACAATATCAGATTTTATGTTAGTTGTTGCATATTTGTTTATCTTTGTTAATCATATGCTGTTTGCACTTGAAATGCTGTATGTGATATGTGTATTTGGAAAGATTTTTGAACAGGATTTTAGAAGTTTGAGGATGATGTTTAGTAAGTCGCTTGTATAGTCTGTTGCAGTGTTACCATGGTTATAAATGGATATGCTGATTTCAATGTATAACGGTATTGTTTGAGGGTTTTAGGTGAATTTGTCTGATTTACTGGTTATTTTTGTTGGTAGATTGTGCTGTTTGCATTTGAATGTTACTTTGTGTTTGTTTATTTAATGATTTGTACGATTTTAGAAAGATGTAAATTTATTATTGTGATATTTTTGTTTTTTTGAGTGTTCGTGTAAAATATTTTTTTGTGATTCGAAGTTGCATAAGTCTGTTAAAAAAGTTTGGGCAAATTTTTTGATTTATTGGTTATTAGGGGTCAAAGTACTCACGTTTGAATAAATAATCGAGTCATAATACATGTTTTGTGCATTATAATGCTACTGTTCTGTAATTGCTGTTATATTTGTTTGCAGTTGTTAGCTAATTGTGTAGTTCATGCCTTCATGGTGATTGAGTTTAGTTTGTTTTAGTTTTGGTTTAAATTGATGTTTGTATATAAAGTTGCTTCTGTCTATTTGTGTATTTATGTTTTGGTTAGTTGTCTCTTATTTATATTATGAAGGGTCATCTCAACTAAATGAGACTGCTATTTATTGTTGTGCATTTGAACACCATTTTGAGTTGTGTGATATTGGTAGTTCTCTTTGTTGATGATATTATCTGTGATAAGCTGTGCCTTTATATTAAAAAGTAGCTGTTTGGATTTAGAGTTTTTGTTGTTGGTTATTTTGTTTTTATACGGTTTTGTATTTGTATGTTATGCTGTTGAAAGCATTATGATTAGTTATTGTGATTTAAAGTCCAAATAGTACGTAGTTTAATGGTCAAATATATAAGTAATTAAGTACTCGTATAATAAAATTGTGTTAGCATGGTCATATGTTTTGAGACAACCGTGATTTATTGGTCATGTTGTGTTCAAACTATTAAATGATTTTTATGTTGTGTGCATCTGAATGTCATTGTTAAGTAATGCATATGATGATTATATTCCTAGTTTGATAAACTTCAAATTTGAAATATGTATTGTAACATTTTTGCATATTTTTGTTTTCTTTGTAAATTTTATCTGGGTTCTCAGATGCTGCTAAGTTTACCTAAGTACATGTGTTTGTCATGAAAGACCTTTATAGTAGTTATACATGTTTATACCATTGTTCCTATTTTGTATATGGATAGATCAATAGAATAGTTGGCATTTTGGCGATTTTGCTGTTGTGATCATTAGCTTATTTGACATCCAGGAAATTAAGTGGGTGTTTGGGGTTGCTTTTTTTCTTTTGCTTGTGCTTCTGCTACAAAATAAATACTAACGAAAGTACTTTTGAAACCAGTTGGATTTGTTTATTTCATAAAAACTTAATTCGATTGTAAAATTATTAAATATGAGAGTAAATAGTCATTTTAACTATGAGAGTTATAAAAACTGTTTTTATGTTTTTTTTAAAAGCAGAAAAGCAGTTGGTGGATATATAGTACTTTTTCGCTTAAGTAGAAACTCAGAAAAAATAGCATTCCCTGAAAGTTATACATGCCAATGCCATCTTATCTCTTTTGATAAACAGCTTAAAAAAACATTCCCTGAAAGTTAGACATACCATCTTTTGAGTTATCATTTGTGTTTTTGGTGGTTGTTTGGTTTTGTAGGTTATTTACTGTACAAGTTTGTGCTGGAGTGCGGATGGAAGCACACTTTTCAGTGGATACACAGATGGAGTTGTAAGAGTCTGGGGTGTTGGCCGTTACTAGATTTTCCATGGCTAAGAGACACGGGATGTTCCTGCGTCAACGAGCTCCATATCTATCTAGGTTTTCAACTTAAGGTTTTTGTTAATTATGGCTTTATGGGAGTTTTAAAAATTTTGGAGACGTCTTGTTTAGATATTTATCTGGTAATCCTTCCTTATGGAAATTATGTTGTTTGCATGATATTTATAGTTTTTCATCATTTACTCAAGACTTATGGTAATTGTCAATGATATTCAGAAATGCTTGAGCTACGATTGTCTAGAAATGTTGTTGGTTCTCAACCTTTGTTTCATATCAGTTTTTCTTCTTTTCTGTTTGACATTCAGCTGTCAATCTTCAAGTAATTTAGTGCTTTGGCATCACTTTTTGATGGTTAAATGTTTTGTTTGTGTGGTGATTGTACGATGAAACAAATGGTGTTCATTATTACTCAAGCCCCGAGGGAAGAATATTGCCATGTAAGCGCCTTTTTTTCATAATTGTAAGATATGGTTATTGTGACACATAAACAATCACACAAGTATTGTTTGAATCAATGGAAGAAACTTAGAGAGAGAAAGTAAAATCATATACTTTCTAGAGATAGAAAGTGAGAGAAAACAAAGAAAATGTTAAAGATTATAATGAAAGCTCTACGTACCTCTTCTCACGGATGGGAAAAGGCTTTTATAGTCTTACATATTACGCCACTTACGGGCTGTGGATCAGGCATACGGTGAGTAAAGACCTGTCCATCCTCCACGGTGTTACTAAACTAATCTAATGACTAATATATAACGTTATGTATACGGACTAACATATGCTAAACTATAGTTGGGGTGATCGACACTTCAATATGGATTTTCTAAAAAGCAAATTACCAAAGTGAACCGTATACATACTCATATTACTAAAGTGAACATTTTTCTTATAGTTTACGAGAATGACCGAAATATGTCACTTTCCATTACTCTACATACTACACTTTATAAACATATGAGATGTCACAATCATAATATATACCAAACTAGTTGCAAACTTGTCATTTTCCATTGTCCTTGATTTTTTCCATTGTCCTTGATTTCTTTTAGCAAACCAAAACCAAAAATGGCAAATGCAAGCTTCAAAGCCACTATGAAATATGAATCATGCATAACTTATACACGTAATATGCTAAGATGTTAAGATGATATATCATTAGAGCTGGCATAACAGATCCGACACGACACGACACGACACGAACCTGTTAAGACACGAACCTGTTAAGGTCGAATACGAACACGACACGATAACAAATCGTGTCATTTTTTTCGAACACGAACACGACACGAACATTAACAGGTTACACGACACGAACCTGTTAACAAAAATACCAAATACATAACGAAACACAGCAGATCTGATCGAGCGTAGACCTAAGTAATCCAAGCAGATCTGATTCTAAGACTCGAACCAAGACTTAGCAATCAAAACGCGGAAACTAATACACACTGAGCTCAGTTTTACTTAGTGGTATGCAACAATTCATCAAGACACAAAAAGGTCTACTACCACAAAAATCTTTCATCACAGCTCAAAAATAAACCAACAAGATCCATTAACATAAAAAACATACCGATGAACCAAAAATATCCCAACATGTATATAAAACTAACTGATATAACATATATCCCATTTACCCGTTATATAAAGCGGGTATGGTTTCGACAGCAGGTAAGGTTTTGGGATATGAAAGTGTTGAAGATATCAAAGTACTGAAGATATCAAAGTACTGTAAGTTGCAAAGTACTGGAAGAAGTTAAAGACTCAAAGTACAAGTAAAGACAAAGTCAAAGTAATCTTGCAATATGAAGTCAAAGAACTGCAAGAACAAAAGAACTGTTATATTCGTTTATGGAAAGAATTGTATTCTATGTTTAGATTACTTGTCGTACAAGGTTATCAATTGTAAACCGACTAGGATATCCTTGAGCCTATAAAGGGACTCCTAGATTGGCATTAGAGATATGACTTACGATTTCAGAATTAGAGTTTTAGAGAAAAGTTCGATTATCTTAGAGTTGTATTAGAGTATCCGCATAATAAGCAGATTTAGAGTTTATAATAAAAGGTTATTCTTCTTAGCTTTGTTAAGTAAATTCAGCGTACTTAATAAAGATTACTCGGTGTTTCTTTGTTAATAACTTAGGATTTATCCGAGGTTATTAAACCTTAACAAGCTAGTTAAGATAGTTTGATTAAAGTATATCGATCCAACAAGTGGTATCGGAGCTTGTGTGGAAACTCTGACTAGGAAGAAACCCTACTTCAACTATATTCAAGATGTCGACTTGAAGTGTTCCACCACCCTCAATCACCTCACTCGAATTCCAATAATCAAGAAAGGAGAATATGACCTCCGGTGTATGAAGATGAGGCGATACATTGCCATCACGACCATGCTCTTTGGAATGTTATTGTGAATGGGAATGAAGTTGTAGCGAACCCTATTGATATTCTGGACAACCAAAAGCACCTAAACCAAGTATTACAGCAGAACCTTAAGGAATCAAGAGAAGGCACTCAATATTCTCTTATCCGCCATTCCAGATGGTCATCTTCTCAAATTTCATGATGCTAAAGATGCTAAGCAACTCTGGGCTGCTCTCAAGACCAGATTTGGAGGGAATGAAGCCTCTAAAAAGATGCACAGAAATTTGCTAAAGCAACAGCTTGAAACTTTCACAGTTGGTGAAAGAGAGAGTCTTGATGCTGCATATGATAGGTTTCGGAATCTTCTCAACATGTTGGAGCTATACAAGGCAGAAGTATCAGTTGAAGATGCTAACTTGAAGTTTCTAAGGAGTTTGCCATCTTCATGGCATGTGATTGCTACAATGATCAGAGGACAACAAGGTTTGGATGTCATGGACTTTGATGATCTATATCATCAACTTAAGGTGTATGAGCATGAGATGAGTGGTCAAACAAGTTCTAAGTCTCACAATATTGCTTTTCTATCATCTGAAAAGAAGGCCGATTTCCAAAAGTCCGCTTCTTCTCAAAGTCTTGTTTCTCAAAGTACTGCTGTCTATACACCCCCTCATATGTTCAATGAGGCCCCACAAACTACCAGTATGGCCTCAGATGAAGTTATGTGCTCCTTCTTTGCACAACAAGCTAGGTTACCTGTCACTTATGAAGAAGATCTAGCACAGATTGAAGAAGATGCACTTGAAGAAATTGATATCGGGTGGCAAGTTGCTATGATCACTGCAAGAATCAAAAAGTACATGAAGAAGACATGCAAAAGCATTGATTTCAAACCAAAACAGGGTATAACTTTTGACAAATCTAAAATTGAATGCTTCAATTGTCAAAAGACTGGTCACTTTGCAAGGAAGTGCAGGTTTGCTAAGTATCAAGCAAACAGGACATCTGAAAAGCCAAAACTTGAGCTCAAGGAAATTCCCATTACTGAAACAAAGGCTTTGGTTGCTCAAGAGAAGTTATCAGAAGTTGACTGGAGTGAAGAGTTTGATGATGAACCGGTGACTTACTTTAGTATGGTATAAATGGAAGATGCATTGAAGACACAAGGAAGCATTGGACCGAGTATCTTTTGATGAAGTATCTGAACATGCCGCTTTGGAATCGATGATGGCTTTGGAAGATTTGACTAGAGCAAGGAAAGTGAAGATGATCCTGTTCAACTCGCATTGGTGGCTACTTCACCAAATCAATCTCCTATCTCCGAGGTATGCTCAAATTGCTATGATTTTTATCATAAATTGCTTAGCAGTTATGTGATTGAGAGAGATAATTGTGTTAAGGCTAGGTTCGAGGTAGCGGGTTATCAAATAACCTTAGAATCTATGGAAGCCAAAATTTTAGCACATGAAACTAATGAAGTAGCTTGGACTGAAAAATATGCACAACAGATTACCGTTAAAGCTTAGTGAAAGGAAATTAAACTGTAAAATTGCTGAAATTGAGAAATTAACTAAGGAAAGAGATGATTTGTTAGCTAAGTTTGCTGCTTGGGGTGAAGCGGTCAGTGTCACATGTTTCTTTTGTTCAAAAACAGCAAAGAGCTTATCTTAAAACTGGATTAGGTTTTGGTATGGATTTTAGTAAGATAGAAGAAAACCAATCTAGTAATCGGGATGAAGGTGAGTATGAGGATATAACCACTAGTGATGAAGAACTCATTAATTATGTAGATACATCTAGTAATGATGGTTCATTAAGTGACTCACCTCATGCATATAAGAAAGCTAATGATTATCATGTTGTTCCACATCCTACTGGCATTCATCAACCCCTTAGGCCCTGATGTTTCGTTTTGGAATAGACAGTCTAGAGTTTAGGACAAAGCTAGTTGCTAAATCTAGGTCTGAAACACCCAAAGAAACTGTTGAAAACGGTGTTCAAAATCAAGCAGTACCTTTAAATCAAAGTATCTCCACAAGCGTACCTTCTTCAAAACCTTTTCAAAACAAGTACGCTAAACCTTTTGGGGATAATTTTGGTCAAAACAAGTTTAATCACTCACCAAGAAGGCAAAATAATTTTGGGCATAGACATAGAAAATGTCACTTTGACAAGTATGGGTCGAAACGTGTTTTGTGTGTTTGATCCTACTCATCTAATTTAGGATTGTGAACATCACTCAAAATACCTTAGAAAATTTCCAAAGAACAGGACTGCCAACCAGAAACCTAGAGAGTACAAACCAGTTTGGACTAATTCAAATAGGGTTAATCACGAAACTTCACATCGGATCATAGATACCCACAACAGAAGACCTTCAGATCTCACAAGACTTTCCAAAGTACTTGTTAACTCTCGCCCAAGACTTTCCAAGAAGTCTTGCTCGAGACAAAACAAGGTCTGATCACAATACTTGGTATAGAAATTCTAGCCAATCTCACTATCAACCTAGAAGGTATTCCAATTCACATAGGAGATTTAGATCGGAGGAACCAAGTGTTAAAACAGAATGGGTTAAAAGGGAAGTACTGCAGGAGGGACAGACAGTACTTTCAACCAAAAGTGAATCTGATGTTTTTGTGCTCCAAGAAAAAGAGATTTGTGTTGAAAACCGAAAGTTTGAAAATCCACATGTTTTGAATAACAAGATAATACTGGATCATGCTTTAGAAAACAATGGAGATTATGTACTCAAAGAATGTGAGTATGTCACTCCACAAGGGGAACACAAGTCATTAATGGCTTGGGTTCCTCAAAGCCACTAACTTTTTCATCTTATTAGACAGGGCAACCCGGAAGAGGAGCTTAAAGATCATTTTTGATAGTGGTTGTTCTGTAAGCATGACAGGAGACAAGGAGTTTCTGTCAGGTGTTTTGGAGTTTATTTAGCTATTAAGCTTCGTTTAAGGGGAGGACTATAAGGTGTTAGTATAGTCCTGTGTATTGCTTGAGGGGAGGATGCTTGTTGATACTTAGTTTATATGAAGAAATTTTGGCAAAGTAATCTGTTTTCCCGAAAGTACCGCTTGGAAAGTACTTGCTTGGGAAAGTACTGCTTATGTGGAAAGTAATCTTGCTTTGTCGTATTAAAGTCACTTGTTCCAACGGTAATATTGATGGGTAATTGATAGTAACGGTAACTTTGTTATTATAGGTTGTGATTTTTCAAATCCTACCTATAAATAACTACTTCCGATTTTCCCTCTCATATTATTACTTTACATCTTTTCCATACTTATCTCCCAATCACCATCTCTTTATTCTTCGATCAAATCTTTATTGTGCTCACTCATTCAAAAATGGCGAATCGTTTAACTGTTTCTAAGCACAATATGGTGGCTAATTTGGACAAGACTGAGGCGAATATGGCTTTTTATGATATTGTTGATTATCTTACTGGGTCGCCTATTAGTTATGCTCTTTTGGTTGAACCGGATGTTATTGAACCATGGATTCAAGAATTTTGGGCTAATGCTAGGGATAACATGGAGGAGGATGAATATTATATTAGATCTACAGTTGCTAGAAGGACTATCAAGATTACAGAAGCCTCTATTCGAGAAGATTTATTATTTGGAGATGAAGATGGGGCTATTCGATTTGACAAGCAACTGATTTGGGATACTTTTCGGAATCTTGGTTATGAAGGATCTTTAACAGAACAAACATTCAAGAAAGCATTATTCTGTCCTCAATGGAAGTTCTTGATTCATGTACTGCTTCATTGCATAAGTTCTAAAAGTACTTCTTGGGAGCAGTTTGGGTCTAATATAGCATCTGCAGTGGTTGGACTAGCTACGACTGAGTGTTTAATTTTTCAAACCTTATTTTGGATGGGATGCTATCACATATATCCTCCGGGTCAAAATGGCTGATGTACCCAAGGTTTGTACTGTGTTTTCTTAAACAAGCAATTGGTCGATGTTCCAAAACCTGCTACTTTGTTATCTGTTATTGTGCAACAAGCCAAAATCTTTACATTTATGGCTAGGCGAAGTGCTTTGTTCAGAGGTGGAGATATTCCATTAACTTCTACAATGATGGAAGTTGTTCAAGCTGTATGCGTAATGAAGCCTGGAGGATGACGAAAGTGAAGCTCCGATTCTGCATATGGTACCGCTTCACAAAATTCTGTTTCTCCAAGATCTGCTTCACAAAGTGCTGCCTCACAAGGTGCTTGCATCTGAAAGTACTCGATTCCATTGAAGGTACTTGCATCTTTACAGGGTAATGCTTGTCTCCAAGCCCCGAGGTTCAAGCAGAGATTGAAAGAACACCTACGCATCTCCACAACATTCGTTCTCCCTGCTTCGTAAGAACATTCACAAGGATTGACTTTGGATAATTATGCTTTGACAAGGGAGCTTGTTAGATTGAACAAAACTGTTGAGTTTCAAGCTAAAGCACTTAGGAAATTGAAGCGTAGGTATGTTTGGTTGAGGAATTTTATTAAACCATATATTCAAGGTTTCAACTTATGGGTTAAAGAGGAAAACAAACGTCGTAATCAACTTCGAAAGGAATTAAAACGAAAGAAGGTTCCTAAATCATCTTCTGTCAACTTGGGAGGAATTTAGAAAAGGAAAATTTGAAAGAAGATGTTGCGAAGAAGAAAGAATCTGTAAGTACAGCAGAAAAGATTATTTCAGATTCTGAGGAAGTGCAAGTTCAAAGTATCGATATTCAAAGTCTTGAACATCAAGGTACTTATGTTCAAGGTACTGAACATCAAAGTAATGTTTTTCATGATACATCTAGTCAAGAAGTAATTACACCAAGGGTATTGAATTTTGAAGAAGATGCTGGTCCTTCTACAATTGTTATAGAAGAAGAGGAGGAAGCTACATTCAAACCCATTTACTCTGCAAGTGATGATGAATTAATTGCTACAATATTAGATTTGTCACAACCAAGAGGAGGAGTTACTATTAGAGATGTACAAGAAGAAGAACAACCAAGAACTTCTCAACCTTCAATTGATCCAAAAGATAAAGGGAAAGGTATTCTGATTGAAACAAAGAAAAAGAAACTCACTTTGGCAGAACTTAGAGCAATTGAAGTTGCTAGGAATGAAGCTGCAGCTAGAAAAGTTCAAGAAGAGTTAGATGCTCAAGATAGAAAAGAACAGAAAGCTCAAGAAGCTCTGAATAGAAAAGCGACTCAAAAGGTGCAAGATAAATTAGATCTTTGAAGCTACTGAACCTTTATAGTCCCCTACACCTATTAGATATATGCCAAGAAGACCTAATTTAGCTAAGGATAGGAATGCTATGATGGCTTATTTAAAAGGTCGAGGATATAAGGGTTTGCAAAAGTTAAACTATGTTGATATGAAAAGACTTTATGATGCTGAAGCAAAGCACTTATAAGAAGAGTGTTGCTGATATTAAAGACTTTAGAGAAGAAGCTCATTGGATGAATCGAAAGGAAGAAGAGCTTAAAGAGAAAAATAAAACTGGTTCAGATGTTCATTTTTCAAAGAAAGAAAAGGTTGAATTAAGATCTGAGACTAGAGATGAATTGAAGAATTATCTCAGAGTGGTAGATTTTGATTATACAAAGGAAGATGATAACATGAAGATGAACGGATCAAAGATCGTGTGTTTTAAAGTTGTGAAATCCAAGAATGGAGATTATATGATTTTTCATAAAGAAGATGAAAGCTTCAAAGTTTTTAAAAGGCTATGGGATTTATTGCATATTATAGATAGAGTAGACCTATTCTACTTATATCATGTTGTGAAGGCTTACTTTGAAAATAATCCATTGGAAGGGATTGGTTTGATTTTACATGGTGATCTTATAACTTTATGGGAAACTGAAGAGAGAGTAATCGATGATATCTGGAAGAATCAAGAAAGCTGGGAAATAGTTTGATGGAGATTCTTTGAAGAATCTGGAGTTCATGTTTTGGAACTAGAAAATGGAACAATGATACACATGTTTGCAGAAAGAAGATATCCTCTCACAGTTGAGCTCATGAGAAGAATGCTAGAGCATGGATTGGAAGTGGAAGAGGATAATGAAACTGCTTGCATGGTTATCAACTTGTTTATAAACCGGACTACCATTCTTTGAGAATGATCAATAACGGTATGAATTTTATTTGAATAAATACATTTTGATATATCAGTACTTTTATTCAAAGTACTGCTGATCGACAGACTTTCATCAAAGTACCGCTTTTCTTGAACTAAACCAGTTAAAAAAATTTTAGAAGAAACCTTGTTGCTAAGTAATAAATATTTTGAAATAAAGGTTTAATAAATGGTTTTTGTGATGATAACATCAATAGGTTATCAATCCACCATGGTAACAAAAGGATTGACTAATCCATGAGCAAACGGCTCTGGTAAAGATATATCAAATCCGTTTTTAGTTGACAACTTGCTAATAAGTTGGATGGTATTCAACTCACCATATCAGTAATGTGAAGAGTTGGCTAGCCCACAAGAAAATGGCTTGTGGTAAAGGCTGTGGAAAAACCATTATTGGTAATTAGTTCACCATTAAATAGAAGAACTAACTAGTACAGAAGGGTACAACTTTTGGTAAAGACAAAACAAATCTGTTGATAGCCGGTGGTTTGCTAAAAATCATATGGTTATCAATGTACCATGGTCTTACACACCAAAACATTTGGCTACTCCAGAGATAATGGCTTTGGTAAAGAGTTCTAAATCCATTAATTTTTCAATGATTCACATGAAAGTGATGAGAATAGTATGCAACTTAAACTGAATTAAATGTACAAATTGTCATATGTTCTTTGTGTTTCAAAAGATGGAGCTTTTTGGATGTCTTTCGTAAAGAGAACAATTCTAAGAGATACTTTGACAAGATGTTACAGAGATAAAAGCTTAAAGACTAAGAAACAATCCGTTTTTAAAAAGATGAAGTTGTTAAAGATATATTCACAAAGGAACTTGAAGTCAAGCAAGTAGAATTCAAGTTAGGGAGGATTGTTGGGATATGAAAGTCTTTGAAGATATCAAAGTCTGAAGATATCAAAGTAATCGTAAGTTGCAAAGTAATGGAAGAAGTTAAAGACTCAAAGTACTGTTAAAGACAAAGTCAAAGTACTGCAATATGAAGTCAAAATACTGCTAGAACAAAAGAACTTTATATTCGTTTATGGAAAGTATTGTATTCTATGTTTAGATTACTTGTCGTACAAGGTTATCAATTGTAAACCGACTAGGATATCCTTGAGCCTATAAAAGGACTCCTAGATTGGCATTAGAGATATGACTTACGATTTCAGAATTAGAGTTTTAGAGAAAAGTTCGATTATCTTAGAGTTGTATTAGAGTATCTGCATAATAAGCAGATTTAGAGTTTATAATAAAAGGTTATTCTTCTTAGCTTTGTTAAGTAAATTCCGCGTACTTAATAAAGATTACTCAGTGTTTCTTTGTTAATAACTTAGGATTTATCCGAGGTTATTAAACCTTAACAAGCTAGTTAAGATAGTTTTATTAAAGTATATCGATCCAACATAAGGTTTTCATTAACTTCGTCGGTAGCCGCCGATTAATATATGTACAAAAACCCAAAATTGAAAACATGCATAATCGATATATGAAGCATGTATCACAGTGAAAAACTTGTGGTTTAACTCATCCAATGAGGGCGGCGGCTTTGGTTTTAACCCAAATAAATCGAACGGTTTTAACAAGAAGCGGCTAGGATCTGACAAGGTATAGACACCGGCGACCATACACATGGAGTAAGCATCGAAAGATTCATCGAGATCCCCTGAGACGCGGCGTTTTTACAAGAACTTGAAGCTTAAATATATACGAACCACAATTAAATGAGATGATTATCTTGATGGGTTTGTTATCTTTTATATAATAAAAGTATTACATCATTTCGTAGTATTTTTGTAAAAGTCTTCTCACTGAAAAAAAAATTAGACCAATAGGAGAGGTCAATTTTGCCACGTAAGCAAAATCAAGCGACGTGATTGGTCAATTAAAAGTCAAAATTGAATCCAATTTGGTCAACGTTTGGGAAAAAACGTTTTACAAAACTACTTATTAAAAAAAACAAACAAACACATGGGTTAGGTAGCAATTGTTTAATTCACAAGGGTACAATTGTAACTTTTTAGAATAAGAAAAGGAACCATGGATCATAGCCATTGATTCATACATAACCTTAACAATAACATCGACGCTTAATCAAAACCCTCTGGAATCATGAAGAACAAGAACCTAATCATTTTTTTACGAATATTGATGTTGTTCTTTTCCCAAACATTAGCTATTAAATTTTATGTTGTTCTTCTGGATACCCTTTTGTTTCAGGATTGGATTGTTGGCATTTATCTTGAACAAAAGTTTATTAGTTTCTTAATTGTATATAGTCATTAACTTCTGTATATATTCATGGTACAAATGATCCATTGTTGCTGGTATAAAGATTGATGGCCTAATCGACTGAACAAATTCAATCAATCCAGTCAAAAGTCAATATAAAAAGTCAGTAAGGGTTTTCATATATTGATTAATTTGGGTATGTTTTTTTGATTCCTCTTATGATTAAAGTTTGTGTTTTTATATTAAATTTTGAAAATTGAGTAGGAGTGGGGATTTGACAGATATTCGAATTAGGAATCACATAGATATTGATCTGTTTTTTTTGAAAAATCTTTTATTCATGGTAAGATGTGTATAAGCGCCTTTTAGCTCACTATAGGAATGTTAAAGGAGCCCCAAAAGTGATTTTAGACGTTGGATTCTTAGATGACTGAGGTCATGTGGTTGTTCCTTCTATACCCTGATTCTTAGATGAGTTATTGTTTCACTTTAAGATTTTGTCATGTGCGAGTCCAACTTTGAGGATGAATTGGTTTGAAAGAACGTTAACAAGTTTTATTAGATTTTCACATCAAGTAGTTGTTTTGCTTTTAGGAATGTTGTGTAAAATGGAGTAAAGAAAGCATATGAACAGTTAGCAACCATGAATCTACTGTATTTTCTGTATGATCACATATTTTAAAGTTCTCTTAGCCATAATATTGAACATGATCAAACTTTTAGTATGTACAAGTTGGTTGACCACGTCGATCAATTAAGTTACGGCCGTCATGTTGAGAATAAAAACATTGCATAAAACAATTACATATTTCTATGTTGTTTTTTAAAAGTGCATGGAATAGTTGTGAAGAAATATGTTTTAGAACATGTAGATTTAAAGAGGATGTTCCAGGTGGGATCATTACGAAAAGTATATTGATGTAATTTTTTGGCATTTGCTATATGAAGAACAATGATTTAATACCAACAACTAACTGACTTTGATCATTAGTCATACTAGATACCGGGCATCTTTAATGACATTTTTTCCGACATTTTGTTTTCGTTGTCATATAAGGAACATACGCTCACTTTGTTTATATATATATTTGGTTGCAGGTATAAAGCAAAATAAATATGCAGCCACAGGATCAATGGAGGAACTATGGCAAGCTTTCTTTACCAATCCGGTAGATTGGTGGGATAACAGGAAGAACAAAGTATGCATGAGACACATCTTTGTTTACTCACGCAGCAATTTCAGTTGGCAAATGGTGTAGATTGAGCAAGTTAGGTAGCGAGTCATAAACATGGTTGGGTCAAAATGGGTCATGTTGTTTGTTGGGTCGCTGACATGTCACTATGCCAACAACCCAATATGCTTATAAATAAGCGATATATTGAATCGATTACATGTTACCATATAACTGAAATTGA
The DNA here is from genome assembly GCA_910596185.1 of Chrysanthemum makinoi. Classification (NCBI taxonomy): domain Eukaryota; kingdom Viridiplantae; phylum Streptophyta; class Magnoliopsida; order Asterales; family Asteraceae; genus Chrysanthemum; species Chrysanthemum makinoi. Next base: position 37,313,245 of record OU343218.1, on the reverse strand, counting down.
CCCATTTCTAGACAAATGTGTTGAAATTGCCACATGTAGTATAAAGTGGTACAAAATTACCAATGATCAAATTAAAGAGACATTTTGCATACTACAGGTGGCAATGTTAATCGTAGATTTAAAGAGGATGTTCTTTGAAGTTTGTTTTAGTTTTACAGTAGAGTGATACAGTCTATCTTATTTTTAATATGTTTAGTATGCATGAGACACATCTTTGTTTACTCACGCAGCAATTTCAGTTGGCAAATGGTGTAGATTGAGCAAGTTAGGTAGCGAGTCATAAACATGGTTGGGTCAAAATGGGTCATGTTGTTTGTTGGGTCGCTGACATGTCACTATGCCAACAACCCAATATGCTTATAAATAAGCGATATATTGAATCGATTACATGTTACCATATAACTGAAATTGACCCATTTCTAGACAAATGTGTTGAAATTGCCACATGTAGTATAAGTGGTTTACAATTACCAATGATCAAATTAAAGAGACATTTTGCATACTACAGGTGGCAATGTTAATCGTAGATTTAAAGAGGATGTTGCTGAAGTTTGTTTTAGTTTTAGAGTAGAGTGATACAGTCTATCTTATTTTTAATATGTTTAGTAGTTTTTTCCTTGGGGTTAAATCAATTTTGAAAAAAAAAAATATTGTATTTCACATCGACAATCGGGTCACTGCACAAGGATTCGCCATGGTTACTTTGCTCGGTTGTGTGGCGCTTTACTTGGTAGAAACTGTCGGTTTTGCACAACGATTCACGCATATTTCGGCAACCGCTGATTTATATGTATGATTGTGGGATGTTTTCAGTGTTTTAGTGGAGTACACTAAGACTATAAATGACTTTCTTGTAATAAGATAAGGACGGTCGATCCGACAAGATTGGTATCATGAAGATACACAGTCCTACTTTGATGATTTGGAATAGTATAAGATGATCAAGGCCATGTTTAGACTTTTGTGTACTGTATGTGACAAGGTGGAGGAGAATGCGGGTAATGCTTCAAAGAGAAAAGCTAGGTTTCGTGATATTAACCGGCTTTTGCGTCATTTGTTTCACCAAAGATATGGGAAAGTAAAACAGGGTAATGCAGAGGCCCAATCTATACCTATTGATGTTCAAGGGCTCACAAAGGTAATCTATACCTGTTGATGTTCAAGGGCTTTACATAATCTTTCAAGTTCATTAGTTACTGTTTAACATTTTGCACATTGGTCAACAGGTTGAAGCACGCATTGTCATCCTAGCAGTTTTAAGAATGATAAAAGAGAACTACAATCCGGTAAAGATCCAAAACATTTTGCTTTCATTTCATGCATGGAATTTAAAAAGGTAATGACATGTATTTCGAGCAAGTATCTCAGTTGGAACCAAGAGCTATGTGCTTCAGGTGGTCGAAGAACTTGGGTGTTTACTAGAGAATCCCAAGTCCCTACGACTAGAATATCCCATTGGGATTAATATTAGTGAATGAAATGATAGATAAGAAGTGAATTATTTTTATGGAAGTAGACTGATGTGTGCTTAATTTTGCATATTTGACATTAAAAGTCAAATGTATTGCTCATTGATGATTAGGAGATTAATAAGTAGTTGATTCAGTAATCATCATTGCATTGAATGCGTAGAGTGATATGTGCTTGATTTTGCAAATTTGACATTAAAAGTCAAATGTATTGCTCATTGATGATTAGTTGATTAATAACTAGTTGATTCAGTAATCATCATTTTGTTTACAGAACTTTTTGATGGCAGTCATTGAAAACCTGCATGAAATTGTGAAGAAATATGTATTAGAACATGTACATTCCAGAAGTAAAGATTACTCTGTTGTAAGTGATTAAGATTAATCTTAAATATATATTGTATTTATCTATAAGATAAGCATTAAAATATTATTAAAAAAACTTATGCATATATGTTGATACAATTTAGTATAGTTGTAGACAAACTGGGAAAACACTAAAGTTTATCTGTTAGCATAATTATACATAAACTTGGACTACCACAACATCTATAAATACTCAAACAAATCAACAGTTTCTTCCATTCCATTATAATTTTCCATATTTCTTCTGTTTCATAATGACCATATCTTTCCTCAAAGATGTCAATTAGAAAAAAAGATAGATGGACTATCAAAGTGAAGGTTGTTTCTCTATGGAAACAATATTACATTAACACCAATCCACCAACGTTAGCAAGCATAGATATGATCTTTAAGGATGAACAGGTATTTATAAATTCCCAATCTTTTATAATTTTATCCTATAATTCTAAGATAAAATATTATTGTTATTCAAAATTTCGATACTTTTTTAACTTATTGTTAAAAACATAGGGTACTACCATTCACGCTACAATAAGGGCTGGATTCATCTCAGATTTCGATAAACTTTTGCAAGAGAACGCTGATTTCTTGATTTCAAACTTCAACGTTAAAAAAAACGTTGATGGTACAAAGTTAACACCACATCAATATAAGTTACACTTTGTGAAAAAAACAAATGTTCGACATTGCCAAGAATTTAACTGCAATAGTGATGATGATGATGATGGTTTGCACCTTCTGTCTTTCCAAGACTTCAACAATACAACATTTGACACAACATATGCTTTCGGTATTGTTCCTTTTGTTCAACCTTTTACATATATGAAATTTTGCAAATTGTTCATTCTAATAGTATTTTATATTTTTTTTATAGATGTGATTGGCCGTTTGATTAATAATAAAGATATAACAGTTCTGAATGGAAAGAATGGGAGTAAAAAAGCGACACGAATTGAACTACGTGATTTGAAGTAAGTGTATATAAAATTACATGCTCTTATATCTATTTTCTTTAATAACCAATACTAATAATGTATATATTTTCCCAACAGAGGCGATACAATTCGTTGCATCTTATGGAATGATCTTGCTGAAAAGTTGCATAAATATATCAAGGATAATGAAAATTCAGAAGAACCAATAATTGTTTTAATCATTATGGCAAAGTATAGTTCGTGGAATAGTAAGTGTATCAGATTTTCGTTTTATAAATATGTTAAATATACGGTATTTGATTTAAGTTAACAAATGTATGCAGATGTTACACAAGTTTCAAATTGTTTCTATGGAACAAAGGTACTTATCAATGATAATAATCCTCGAATCATTGATTTTAAAACAAGGTAAGTGTTATAAATGAATTCATTTAATATTTTTCACATATATAAAATAATCAATAACTATTTTTTTCCCCACAGCTTCTTAAGTACTGAACTTGCTAGATCTGAAGATACAAAAATACAATTCTCAACAAGCGCTGTCTACAAAAATCCAGAAGACTCTTATACAAGGTTTCCAGTAAAGAATGTTGAAGAATTGTATGAAATTTCTGAGGTAAATTGTAAAACATCAAATCTACATAAAATTACAATGAATTGTAAATCTAACATTCTAACTTTATAAATAACAGCCAACCGGATGTGTTATAATTGAAAAAGTTTTGGCAATTGTGACTGATCAAGGATGGTATTACATGGTTTGCAACAAATGCAAAAATAAGACTCAGAAATCGGAAACAACAAACTGTTACAACTGTGACAGATGCGATGAAGAAGTATCAGATGTTTATCCAAGGTATAAATATGTAAATACTGTACATTTAATTTAATCCATATCTTACTAACACCATATTTAAATTTGATAGAATCAAAATACAAATTCGAATGCAAGATGAAACAGGATCAGCTTCGTTTTGGTTATTCCAAAAAGATGTATGCAAATTGATTGGAAAATCTCCTGGGTACCTAATATCAAAAGCAAAGAAGGTTAGAATCTCAAAACTTGACATGTTATATGAAATATGAAAGTATCAATAAACTATTTAACACTATTATAACCCTTAATAGGATTTAGATAATACTTCATACCCTGAAGATCTGAATGTTATGCTGAACAAACATTACGCCTTGAAAGTACAAGTTTCTGGTTACAATTTGGAAAACAACTACCACATATTTACCGCTAACAAGATAACTGATGATGAAGATGTAATCAAGTCTGTGATTGCAAAAAGCAGAATTGATAAGGTATGTATAATACAGATATAAATTACAGTAACTTTATCTTTAAATTGGATAAAGCAATGATCATTTTAATTCTCATATCTAATAGGAAAAACCCCATATTAGTGAGGAGCGAAGACTCATTGAAGTAGGAAACATTGATCGGAGCAGCGACCTATTTGTGATGATGAAAACAATTGAAGTTGGGAAAAGCGAAAAAGAAATGTTGAAGAAACAAATAAAACAAAGGCCGCAAAAAGACCACTCGAAGATTGAAGTTACAAGAGTAGATGTTTACCATTACCAAGTTTCTATTTTACATTAAGCTTTGTTAGGAATTTAATTTTTTTATTATTGTAGGTGACATTTTATTTTATTTGTTTTTAATAGGAATGAATTAGTGTTTTACACTATCTTTTTCACGATAAGATTGTTAACTTAAACTCCACTGATTATATTTCCTCATGAGAATAAATATGAAGGTTTAAAATATTACGACAATACGATGCCATAAGTCGAATGGATTGGGACTGAAACATTTTTTATAAGCAAGCGCTTGGGTTTGGATTTTAATACTGGGCAAATTAGTAATTTCGTTGGTAAACTGGTGGATTAAGGAGTGTTTGGATTGGCATGTGTTACATATTTTAAGGGTCAATAGAACACTTAGCGGACAAGCATCAATTATCAGTTCCGAAAAAGAGCAACAAATTATCTTTGTAAGTGAACAATCTGCAGTAGAATAGAAAAATGTTGGATTAAGAGGTGTTTATATTTGACTATGCTAGCCTTTCAACCTGTTGTTTGTCACCTCTTTAAGAAAATCATTACAATAGTTTGTTAATACAGGAACCCAGAACATACTGAGTAAACAGATTTACTTTCTCTTTATTCTATTAAGCCAAAGGGTCGTTTATGGGTAGAGGTGGACCAGGAGGTACACCTTCGCTTGGCCACATTCAACCTATTTGACTTTTGCATGCTAAATTTAGACCCAAGGATAAGGGTGTAAAACCCCTAAAAATATAAAACGTGTTAAAAGACTATTTTACCCTTGAAATCAAAATTATAAAATACGTAAAATATAATAACGTTCATTTAACGAAACTAAAAACCTAACTTATGAATATTTAAAACCTAACAAGTATATTTAAGTTATCGACATTTGGTACAACGAAAAATAAAAGTCACGCACATAAGCTTTGGGCCTCGTTTATTTTGTACAAGCCGAGTATTTCACGTAAGCCATGGGTCCGGTTTGGGTTTTGATCCGATTCCCATCAGGCCAAGTCGGGCCTTGTATTTCTTTTGCAAGCCGATCCACACACACAAGAAACCCTAGTCGATTAGTATAAATACAAGGCAAACACTCAAATTTTAAAACCTTAGCTACAAAGTCACGGCACAATCTTTTCTCCTCTTTTCTTTTCCGATCGACCGGTACGCTACTCTTTGTGTTCATACGTACGTTTGTTTCGAACTAGCCAAGGTATAACTTTCTTCGTCTAAATTCTTTTACAGGCAAACGTAAATACACATGAAACATGAACCGAATGGAAAACCTATACCGAACCACATGATTAAGTCGAGCCACATGAATAATCAAGTATATGTGTATATATATGTATCGATTACCAAAAAGAAACCATGTAGCAAGTAACTTATATATCGTTACATAAAATCATGAACATGCATATGTATATAAGTTGACGTATGGTTTAGGTTATGAATGTATCACATTGATTTAAAACGTAAATGAGCATGAATCATGTATTGTTGGTCTCGTTAAAAACTATAAGTCGACATGTGAGAATCACGTTAACCTTAGGTTGTAGTTTGGTTTGAGTCGATTTGCATACATTGTTTTCCTAGTGTGAGTATTTTGAAACAGCCTTGATGGTATCGAGTGCATGCATGTTTGGAATATAGGTTGGTATGTCGTGTGAGTAAAATGGGTAAGTGTTTGTGTGTGTCGAATGGTTTGTGAGTTGGGAAAACAATATGTAGTAAGCTGGGTTTGCATGTGTGTTGCGTACGTATTGAAGCAAGAGGAAAGGGTAAGATTTTGGTCTTGTTAACATGATCTAAGTAAGTCAATATAGTGTGAGTTAATTTTGTAATGCATGCATGAGTTTGAGTTAACTCCTGTTTGAGTTTTCATATGTGCTAGGTCAAGGTGGAAGTCATTAAAAGAAGTAACATGTCAATTAAATGAGTATTAATATGATAATAAAAGATTGGGAAAATCTAGAACATTAATGGGAGACGATTATGGTTAAGAAGCTAGGTGTGCTAATTCGTTATTTCATGTGAAAATAGTAAGTTTGAGGTCATTAATAACGGTTGATTTAACGTATAACTAGCTAGTATTAAGTGTGTTGTAAATAGGCGTGAGTTATGATTTTATGCAAGGAGTCAAATATCATGAATTAAAGTATTGCATGCATGGTCTCATAAGGTTGATTAATGATTGAAACCCTAAAACATTGTAATTCTGTCCGTCATTAAGAATAAGAATATGTTGACAACTCTAAGAATGCGAATGCGATAAATCCATTATAATTTAAAGGACGCTAATAAGTATTAAATAAATCATAACCTGTATAGATTCGTTGAAGAAGGCGCGACGTTATATCTTCGTGATTCACTCATTCGTTTGCTTTTCTCTCATTTGCTTTAAGGTACAGATATTCTGACCTTTTCAGTAAAGGTTCCTTATGACATTCTTTTCGTTAGTTTTCCTATTTTACTTATTAGGGTTTCCGATGCCATTGCTATGAACCCTTTTCTGATTGTTTGATCTGTGGCTTATCGGACTGTTTTATTGAACCATGTAATATCTGATTTGAACTTGGGTTATGAAGACTTTGATGTGCACAATTGTTGAACCTTACTATGTTTAATTATGATCTTCCAATTATGAATGTACGATTTGTAACCGTGATATGAAATTCTGACCTCTGAATATTCAAATATGAACCTTATGATATGAGATATCTGATATGTTATCTGTTGAACTTTATGTTCGATTATGATTTGTGTCATTTATGAAAATCTGTTTGACCTAAGTTAGTTTGACACCCGAGCCAAATATTTCACTAGTCATGGGGGTTCCATGTCCGTGTCGTGATGCACCTCGACATGACTCTAGGGCAGAGAGTGATGTTCGCCACGTCCCTTTCCGTTATCCGTTTATTGATAGTATGGCCACTATCTGTGCTGTTGGGGCGTATGGATGCATCCTAGATCGATCTGTTATCGATGTGATTTGTCGGTGAATGATGTCGTGTGCAATGCGGCGTCTTCACAAAATTCAGCTAGCTACTCCAAATTATTTTTCGAGATTAATTCGAATAAGTAAGATGTTACGATATGATATGTTCTGGGCTCGTGGTAGTTTAATTAAACCCTTATCTGTTATTTTTATGTTAAGTATTCTGATTATGATTCGGTATGTTCAAGTGTTTATAATTATGTGCTAGGCTTATTATACGTTATTATATGTGTTTATGCTTTTGTATGTTTATGTGACTACCGTCTATTATGCTAGGTTATGATTAACATGTTTAAATATGATTCATATGCTGTCATCTGATGTTATGTTAGTTTATCGTTATGTGAATTCGTTGATCTGCAAGATGACTATGCTAGTGGGTATTTGATTGTTCTGTAAGTTCTTTCCGTATAACTGCTTCAGTTAATATTGTGAATCTTCATTATTTGTTAATATATCTATTTGTCTATAATTGATCTGTTATGTTTAGACTTTGTTATGTTAAGATTTGATATGGGAAATGGTTTAATTATAATATCTGTTTTTATAATTTGCTAATTGCTATGCTATGCCTTTTGTTTATTTAATTATAGTTTTCCGACTATGTTTTCTATTTGCATGTGTGACTTGCCATGATTTGATTGCTATTTCCGCTGCTACGATATTGGATAAGTGTGTTAAATGTAGATTAGTTGACTTGTGTAAAGGACAGGTTACTTCTAGTAGTTGTTTCTGCTAGCTTTCGGTATTTTGTTTGACTTATAGGTACTTAAATTGCCTGATTCATTAATTGCCTGTTGATTATGACGTGCTTCAGTTTGTGTCATCAATATGCTATGTGTTTGTTCTTATTTGTTGTTTGTTCTTCCGGATTTTTGTGTGTCTGTGTTTCCGCAGAATCCTCAGTGATTCATTATCCTCATTCCGCTGTAACTTCGTTATTCATTTCTTTACTTCATTTCGTATTTCTGTTTTTGTTTAGTTTTCTTTTCTGTTATATCTGTTCACTGGGCTTTGTAAGCTCAGCCGCATTTTCTTTTCTTGCGGCAGGTATTAAGCATTCAAGATGAGCTTATGGGATAGCTGATCTGGGTTGAGAGTAGAGATGAGAGTAAGATTTGAAATAGGGATCTTAGATTTATTTTGATTATTAAGTTATTTATATTTTGTTTTGTAAGTTTTGTAAAGGCTTCCGCTATTGTATAGTACTTAAGGTTCTGATATGAAACTGTATTTGTGACATCTTCGCCCTTGTCGGGTTGGGGTGTTACAAAGGGAATAACCACTGATGAAAAACTAAAAACCAACCAGACCTAAAGTGCTTTTGAATAAGCTATTAATAAGCTAATGGAACCTAAAACTAAGCAACTAAGGTATAAATGCAACTAAAATAAATTAAAGAGATCTTAAATAAACAGGCTCTAAAGGGAAAATAAGCTAGATAAAAGCAATTGAGCATGGGTGGCTGCTGTTGACACACCAGTGACATATGGGGCTGAAAGGGTAGTTTGATAGGTTAAAAATAAGCTCAAACAAGATCCTACAGATCAAGCAAAGCCAAAAAGCTAAAATCTACACTAGAAGCTACTATTGGAAACATAAATCAAACATTCATATTAAGTAAATAACCAGATAAAGACCTGAGAAGAAGCTTATCTGGGGCTGGCGCACATGACAATTTCAAACAAAACCACCAACTTCAAACCCATGGCAGCCTAGGTAAAAGATTTTATTGATTTTTTTCCTTTTGGGAAAAGTAAAACCAACTATTAAAGTTGCCATTTTTATTTTTTACAAATTTTTATGACAAATGAAAATGACTTTAAAAACATGGAGAAAACTAAGAAAAACTGTTTTGGGACTGGTTTGGGACAGTTTTGAGAAATTGCAAAAAACAACTTCAAATCAGTAATATGACTTGAAATTACACATGCAGATGAAACCATCATTGGTAATCGATACAGTTTTGCAAAAACACAACCATTATAGAGCATTTAAGCTCTTACTATGTTTCCAAAATCATTTACAAACAAACGCTTAATTCAATAAATACATAATTTTAACACCTATAATTTATGCTAATGATTTTTATTAAGCTATATATTAATAAAAGTGGATTTACATATATATACAAAAGCATTTTTAAACATGGTTAGCTTAAAAGGCTATGCCTATCTGATCCGTCCATTTTAAAATAACCAATACACAATCATTGATTATAACATACGCATTATTTCGGAACCGTACTTATCAACATTTTCAATTAAGTTGAAATATTAGTAGAAACATGAGGAAACAAGGGTCTGTGTGTGTTGCCATTCTTGCATTGATTGGCGTAGGAATGGTCGGTTCGATTGCAATCAGAGATATTTTGCATAATATTAACAATAACTATTTGATTTCCCAAGTCAGCACCCACGACTTCATGTCGTTGACTGCAGATAGATATGACTTCGAGGATTTGCATTCGACTGCTATTGATGATGTTGTTAATAAGAGAAACATAAGTAGATTTTAAGAGTGCAGATAGATATGGCTTCTAGGAGTTGAATTCGATTGCTCTTGATGCTGTTGTTAATGAGAGAAACATAAGTAGATTTTAAGCTTGAAATAAATAAATTTTTGTTAACAAAAACTACTGATACAAATCCAGTTCAAGGACACATTAATGTATATAATGGCGGGTATTATATGATTCAAGGAAGCTTCTTCGAAAAAACAAAAAACGATAACTAATAAATACGACATAACCATTTGCTTCTTTAATTATATAAAAAATTGATAAAGTAGTATTTGTTTAAAACAATAATTATACAAACCTTACGTATTGTATAGTTATATAATACTTTATATGGACTATTTTGACCAACTTTGTATCATATTATAATAATGATTGGTTTAATATAATCACACTCAATATAAAGATTCTTATAGTCTATATAAATCTCTTATAAAGACTAACCCCACCTACAAAGATCGATCAACAAAATAAAAATTAGCCCACCTACAAATATCGATTAACAAAAACTTGCAGTATTAGATAACCTCCAAACACTACAGTATTATGTAACCTCCAAAACTCAAAGAACAAAAACATGGGAAACCAAAAACGCCATATACAAAATCCACCAGTAAATAATACACCCAAGAAACCAAGGAATGAAACATGCTCGAACAATAAAAACGAACAGGGTTAGAATTAAATAAACTTTACAAACAGTTTTGTTTCATCTCAACATTGAAATCTATTCATCTTATCTTTTGTTAGGAGGAGCAGGTACAAAGCAACCAGAACAATGGCCGACAGACTTGCACCGTCGGTTTATCAATGCAGTGGTCCATCTAGGAGGCTCAAAAGGTAAACGGTTCATATTTTAGAATAACCGTTAGTGCTCATAAAAAAATAAAATAACTACAAACATTAATGTAATATACTTATGCTGATCATTTGTAGCTGCAACTGCTGCCAAGATATCTACACTTATGAATGCGGACGGTCTTACATATAAAAAGATATATAACCAGCTTTATGTACATTACATATAAACTACTTTTTTTTTCATTCTACAAGCATTATATTTAAACCGTTCTTGATAATTTATATTACGAAACTTTTATGGTTTTGATACCAAAATAACACAGAAATTCAGACTTCGCACAAGCAAAGTTGATACCTTTGTTGAGCAAAACATACAACCGTCTTTTACTGAAACCGCTGAATGGACCCAAGACATGCTTTATTATTTCAAAGAAAGATGGGAGAAAAAGGAACATTTAGAAACACCAAGTGTATGTGAAGTTAGCATACTTGAAACAACAACAATTCCTCAAAAAACAAAAGCCAAAAAAAGGAAAAAGACACCAGCGTCTTTTAATGAAACCCATGGTAAGTTCAAAATATTTTTGAAAATTATTATTCTATACTTATTTTGCCCAAACTTTATCAATCAACATTTACATATACTTTGCGATACATAGAAGCTATTCTGAACGAAGAACTCCTTCATGAAGTCCCAATTAAAGCAAGTGCTGAGTTCAAGAGAGCCTTTGAGACAGGTCTAAACACAAAACAATAATAGTTTAATAGTTACATTTTAATCGTTATATTAACAAACATATCAAATGTATAGAAAATCAAGTAGAAGCAAATTGCCAAGGAATTTCAAAAGGTACGCACTTATTTTTACATTTGAACGTACATACTTCCTGTATTATATTTAAAGTCGCAAAAATTGTACACCTTTCAACAACATACATAGATATAGGAGACCCGATACAAACTTGCAAAACTTGCAAAGCTAAACTATGGACAGCAGAAGCCAAAAAGGGGAACAAGAAAGTAACAAATGAAGATTCATTCACTCTATGTTGTATGAATGGAATAGTTGAATTATCAAACATGGAAAAACCTCCAGAAGCATTGTTAAAACTATTTACGTCAAATAATGAAACAAGCAAGCACTTTCATCATCATATAAGAAAATACAACATGATGTTTAGTTTTACATCGATGGGTGGAAAAGTAGACAAAGCTATAAACAATGGACACGGCCCATTTGTTTATAGAATGCATGGGCAAAACTACCATGTAATGGGAAGTCTCCTACCCAAAGACAACGAAATTCCTAAATTTGCTCAATTATACATCTACGACACCAACAATGAAATAGACAACAGATACGCAGCATTGAGGTAAACATTTAATTTCTTACAAATATTAAATATAATACTTTCATATTATGTTTTTACTAAAATGATTGATATTTTCAACAGCTCTAAAAGCAAGAAGAAACAAAAAGAAATAAAGAAGAAAGATCGTGAAATAGCTACTGAAATAAAAAGAATCTTGGATGCCGAAAATCCTTTAGTCAAAGAATTCAGAATGATTGGAGACAGAATAGGAAACAATACTGGGAATGTTAAATTAAGGTTGGTAGAGAAGAGAGAAAAAGATGGAAGAAAGTACAACCTTCCTACTGCAAGTGAAGTGGCTGCTATTGTGGTCGGTGATCTAGATGACACAGGACGTACAAGGGATATTATACTACAAACAAGAGAAGGAAATTTCAACCGTATAAACGAACTTCATCCACTGTATTTGCCATTACAGTACCCTTTGCTTTTTCCGTATGCTGACGATGGATATCGAAGCGATATATTTCTACGAGGAGTTGAGATGGAATCAGAAACCGGAAGATGGAGACTCTCAATAAGAGAATGGTTTGGTTATAGAATGCAACAAAGAGACAATGAAACGTCATTAATTCTTATGGCTGGCCGTCTTTACCAACAATTCTTAGTTGATGCTTACACCATGGTAGAGAATGAACGGCTTAGTTTCCACCGCCTCAACCAGAAAAAACTAAGAATAGCTACAGTCAGCAACCTAAATAAAGCTTTAAACGAAGGAAACTCAGACGCTTCCAAAACAGGTAACCGTGTAGTTCTACCATCTACATTTACCGGTGGAACAAGATACAAAAATCAAAATTACATGGATGCCATGGCTCTTTGCAAAGCTTATGGATATCTCGATCTTTTTATTACCTTCACATGCAACACAAAATGGCCAGAAATAAATAGATTCATGAAAGAACATAATCTAGGAGCTGAAGATAGACCAGATGTGCAATCAAGGGTATTCAAAGCAAAGCTTGATATACTTATAAAGAAATTGCAAGAAAAGCATTTACTTGGAGTTGTTAAAGGAGGTAAAAAATAAAAAATAAACGTATCTTTATATTCAGGTTGCCTGTATAATATCTAATCACCGTTCTGCTCTTATATTTGCAGTGGTCTACACAATAGAATTCCAAAAGAGAGGACTTCCTCATGCACACATATGCCTATTCTTTACTAAGGACTCAAAACTCCCAAATCCAGAAGATATAGATCGAGTTATCTCAACCGAATTACCAGATAAACAAGAAGATCCAGAATTATATAAGTTGGTGTCTGAACTAATGATGCATGGACCATGCGGTCCCTACAATATGAAATCGCCTTGCATGAAGAAACAAATCTGCTCCAAAAAATTCCCAAAAGATTACACGGAAAGAACATACATAAACGAAGATGGATATCCTGTTTATAAACGGCGAAATAATGGCAGGACAGTGGTCAAAAACAAAGTTCACTTGGACAACAGGTAAGATAAAAAACAAAGAAAACTATAATGATTTAAGAAAAAAATGTATAACATAACACGCATTACTGTTAATGTAACTATGTTTTTACAGGTTCGTCGTTGGGTACAACCCAATTCTTATGAAGAAATTTCAAGCTCATATGAATGTAGAATGGTGCAATCAAGCGGCTTCTATCAAGTATTTGTTTAAATACATACATAAAGGACAAGATAGAATCACCGCAACATTTGAAAAACCAACAGATGAATCAGGCGCCAATTATGAACACAAGACAAAAAACAAAGATGAAATCAAGGAATATTATGACTATCGTTACATATCAGCATGTGAAGCGGCTTGGAGACTTTTGAAATTCCCTATACACTACCAATATCCTAATGTTGAAAGACTATCATTCCATCTACCTGGTGAACAACCAGTTGTGTATGAAGACGATGAAATTGTAGATGAAGTGCTGTCGAAGCCTTCAATTGTAAAACCCTAAAAATCTCAAGCATGTAAAATGACTATTTTGCCCTCTATTTAATATTTATAAAATACGTAAAATTCATCAAGCTCCTTAAACGTGAAATTTAACCTAACTCGTAAAGGTTAGAGTTGTAAAACCTAATGTACAAAATAAATGAGATTTTCTGACACTTCACGTCTATGCATATTACGCGCCTATATGTTACACGAGTCGAAATTTCATAAGTTATAAAACACTTATTAACTTAAAAGTAAAGGCCCATCTATGTAATAAGTTGGAGATTGGACTTGGCCCATACTCCTTCCTTTGGCTCGTCTAATGCAAGAACCGGTGTTCCCCTTCTTCTTTTTTGTTATAAGCTCCATATGAAAACACATGAAACCCTAATCTACAAAAAAATGACGGCTACAATATTTCCTTCCTTAATCCATTCGACCACAAGAAGAACACAAGAGATTCGTGAAGTATTTCAAGAAGGTTGTGATCGCAGTTTTGATTCGTGAAGTGTCTTCAGGAATTCGGAGTCCTGATTCAAAGAAACTTGGTCGTGGGTTCTGGTCATGGCGTCTAGGGCTTATAAGGGTCGCTTGATTTTGCTCTTGGTTGTACTCCTTCTGGTCGTTACATGCTAGGGCACAAAAGGGGTGTACTAGTGCCTTATTTGATCTTGTTTTCCTTCCACTTTCACGCCACAAGGTAAACCTATCATTGCCTCTTCTCCTTTTGTTTTTCTGAAGTGGGACGTGCTCATGACCAGCCATACGCCTACTCTCTTGAATCTAAATGACATGCCAAATTAATGTTTTGAAATAAGCTTTGTAAAGACCTAAGATTATGTCACGTAAAAGTCTCATACTTTGAATCGGGTGAGAAATTTGTCACATAAAATAACGAATATACGTAACTCTAAATGCGTGTCGACTTGTGGAATTTACTTTGTGTCGAGTGGGTTTACTTTGGGTGTGTTCATTGTAAGGGCTGTAAATGAAGCCTAAGTCACGTTAAAATCAAAATATACAAGTCTCTTGTGTGTTAGAATGGTTAAAACTTGTTATATGATGGCTTTAAAATGAATTTTGACCTGGGCAGATTTATAGGTCGAATGTGTATGCTTGTTAAACTGAGTTACATAAGTGTTTAATTCGGTATTTTTGGTTTTAAACTTATTTTAATGTATTAGTTAAGTTTTCCAAGTAGTTTGGTCGAATTTGGAGTTGTCTAAGTCGTATTTTTGAATTTTACAAGATCAAGTGTCAAAGCTGAGAAAACGGGTCTGAAATTTAGTTGGATTGTTTGATTTTTCATTTTCAAACCATAAGGAATTGGGAGATCTCCTTTTACACGATTGACATTTAGGATATAAATGAATTTCTGGGAGTTTTGGGAATTTTTCCAAGGTGTCTAAACAGGTCCAATAAGCGTAAACTTTTAAGGTGTATTTTCTGATCACTTTCTGGACAGGTCTGGACTTGTGATTTTCCATAGGCCATTTGGCATGGAGATAGAACCCACCAATTTTTGGAGAGTCTTTTAACTCATGTGGGAACCCCTGGGATTTTACTTGATTTCATTTGAGCTAAGTAAGTATTTTATAAAAATCGCTAAAGTCTGGTCCAAATATGAGTTTAAGAAAATGAAAGATAGAAAAAGGATATCAATAAGAAAAACACTTACACATGCATAAGAAGCTTATAAAATGAGTATATAAGTAATATATGATATCAATTCGTGTAGATACGTTGAAGGAGATACGACGTTGCTTCCCGGTGTAACTTTTGTGTTTGCTTTGATTTCGTTGCTAAGGTACAGATATTCTGACCTTTTCAGTAAAGGTTTCTTGTAACGTTTTCTTTCGTTAGCTTTTATATTAAGGTTTCCTAAGCCTTTGCTATGAACCCCATTCTATTTGTTTGAGCTGTTGCTTATCTGAACTCTGATTTCTGAATTGTGAAACATCTGATTTTGAACTATATGATATGAAAACTCTGCTTTTGAAAATATGATTAACCTTATGATAAAGTATGATCTGTGTCAGTTTTGACATTCTGATTTGACCTAAGATAGTTTGACACCGAGCCAAATATTTCACTAGTCATGGGGGTTCCATGTCGTTGTCGTTGATGCACCTCCGACATGACTCTAGGGCAGAGAGTGATGTTCGCCACATCCCTTATCATATCTGTTATGAGCTCAAGTTATGTTATATGACCAATATCGTAGGGGCTATGGATGCATCCTAGATCGATCTGTTATTCCGATATGTTTCGGTGAATTATGTCGTGCAATACGCCGTCTTCACAAAATTTTGGGAGCTAGCTACTCCAATTAGTTTATGAGGTTACCTTCTAAATAAGAAAGATATTTCATATGATACGCTGGCTCGTGGTAGTTAACTAAATCTTTATCTGTTATTTATGTATTAAGTATTCGATGTTGATTCGTATGTTCAAGTGTTTATATTTATGTACCGGGTTATTATATGTTATTGGATTTGATTATGCTTTTCATGTGTTATGTGACTACGATTACTCGCTGCGATATGATTAATATACGGTTATCTGAGTTACTTTTTCATCTAATGATATGTGATCTCACTGTTATGTGACCCTCTAAATTGTCTGGTGACCATGCTAATGTGTAATCGTTAGTTTTGTCTGTTTATTTTGTGTACTTCGTTTAGTTAATTCCGTGGACTATGACTATTCGTTGTGTCCTTATCTG
Organism: Chrysanthemum makinoi; assembly: GCA_910596185.1. Taxonomy (NCBI): domain Eukaryota; kingdom Viridiplantae; phylum Streptophyta; class Magnoliopsida; order Asterales; family Asteraceae; genus Chrysanthemum; species Chrysanthemum makinoi. The sequence continues at coordinate 37,296,575 of OU343218.1, read as the reverse complement.
CTTATTGTTTACCTGCCATGTTTACATTTCTGTCTATGCTACGGTTTGATTAGGTAAATGGTTCATTGTGACGCTGACTTGTTAATTTGTTTAGTTGCCCTGTTATGTCTTTAATTCATTTAATTATATTGTTTATACTATATTCCTACTTCTACGTGACTGCATGTGTTGATTTCTTTGTTAGTACTTCCGCTGTTATATTCTTGGTTATGTTTTCAACTAAGGGTTTTGACACATATGATTTCAATGCTCACTTACTAATTAATTGCTTCCGCTTGCCTTTAGATTTCTGTTTGACTCGTATGTCTTCTGATTTCTTGAATTGATTATATGTTGTATATGTTGTGTGGATACGACATCTGTTATGCTTGCTTATGTGTCAGTACTTGTATGCCTGGTTTGTATGTGCTTCTATATATGTCATCGATGCTTTGCTTTGCTTCGATCTCCTTGTTATCGTTACTGTTTGGATATCTCGTATAATTGTGTTCTGCAGGATCCTCCTTGACTCATTGTTTCCCTTTCGTTACGACCTTGTTATCAGTTTCCTTATCTTTTCGCATTTCTGATTTTATTTAGCTTTCGTTTAGTTATATCATTCCTTTGGGCTTTTAAGCTCACCGCATTTCTTTTCCCTGCTTGCAGTTTTAGGATTGAAGATGGCTTTGATGGGCTGAGAGTTGGATTATCTGAGTGGACCAACCCTAGTTACCTTATTATTTGGACTTACTTTGAAGAGTTTTTGCTTTGATCTTTCATTTCATTTGGATATTTTATTTCTTCGTCAGTCAATTGTTTATATGATTTGATACTTCATTTTAAGGTTTCCGTTTGTAAATATTTTATTTGTATGTTCTGATATGACACCAGAATGTGACACTTCTACCCTTGTCGGGTTGGGGTGTTACAATTATGGTATCGAGCCAGTTTCGTCTTGTTGACCTTAGGATTGACCTGTGAGGACTGGGTAGACATTAGGCTTCCGTCGTTTCTTTTCTCCGATTCGTTTGATTTTCGTTCAGATTTGATTTTGATATTCGTTTGTCTTCACCGATCGGCCTTCCTCTTTCGCATCGAATTTTGTTATTTTGTCTTCGCACATCCGTTTGTCGACCGTCAGATGGAGACTACCCGTGGAGCCGGGATGATGGTGCCGACCTGCGTTGCTGCAACAGTCCCCTGAGCTGGAGAGGTTCGTGAAGCGTGGCCACACCCATCGCCGCTGACCGAGGCATCGGATGTCTTGAAGGAAGCTGGACGGACCAACCAAAGACGCAAAAGACGAAGACAAGATTCAACCGGTGGCTGAGAAGGTTCAAATACTTCATATGATTTTGACGCGACTTATTTTGCTCCGATTCGTTTGTCATGCGTTTTGAGGCGGTTTGTTATTTTGGTCAGAGATTTTGATCGGTATTGCTTTTCTTTGATTTGTTCAGAACTCGGTTTGAATTGTGAAGTTCTATCGTTTAGCAATTTGGTTATATCTCAGCCTTTCTTTTGGATCGTCAGTAATGAGTCATGAGGAACCGTTTTGTGCAAGTTGGTGACCTTCTTTCATTCTGATATGGTAAGTTGTTTGATGTAGTTTATGCTGTGTGTATATGAATCTGGTCTGCTTTGGTATGTTACTTGTTATCTGTATGTGATATGTTTTGTGTGATATTGGCTATGTGGTTTGTCATGACCCGGGACAGAATATGGTGACAATAAGGGCTTGTTATGTGATGCAAGTATTATGACGCCTGATCAACGTGATAATACCGAGATCATATAATTTGAGCTTATTGAAATCATACGACATCTTGGGAAATGCCTGGGGTTGGTACGTGAATGGAATAAGGCTTATATCCGTTATTTGACACTCCTTATGTTCGTTTGGAATTCTGTACCTCTTTGTGAGATTCTCACCGACATCTGTTATGTGTAAGATTTGTACGCTTTGGAACTGAAATCATTATGATCTGTGTGAATCTATAGATTGCCACGTCTGCCTTGAAATCGTACGTCTCTGTGTACCCTTGCGACTGCAATTTTCGAGGACGAAAATTTCCTTTTAGAGGGGAAGAGTTGTAAAACCCTAAAAATCTCAAGCATGTAAAATGACTATTTTGCCCTCTATTTAATATTTATAAAATACGTAAAATTCATCAAGCTCCTTAAACGTGAAATTTAACCTAACTCGTAAAGGTTAGAGTTGTAAAACCTAATGTACAAAATAAATGAGATTTTCTGACACTTCACGTCTATGCATATTACGCGCCTATATGTTACACGAGTTGAAATTTCATAAGTTATAAAACACTTATTAACTTAAAAGTAAAGGCCCATCTATGTAATAAGTTGGAGATTGGACTTGGCCCATACTCCTTCCTTTGGCTCGTCTAATGCAAGAACCGGTGTTCCCCCTTCTTCTTTTTTTTGTTATACGCTCCATATGAAAACACATGAAACCCTAATCTACAAAAAAATGACGGCTACAATATTTCCTTCTCTAATCCATTCGACCACAAGAAGAACACAAGAGATTCGTGAAGTATTTCAAGAAGGTTGTGATCGCAGTTTTGATTCGTGAAGTGTCTTCAGGAATTCGGAGTCCTGATTCAAAGAAACTTGGTCGTGGGTTCTGGTCATGGCGTCTAGGGCTTATAAGGGTCGCTTGATTTTGCTCTTGGTTGTACTCCTTCTGGTCGTTACATGCTAGGGCACAAAAGGGGTGTACTAGTGCCTTATTTGATCTTGTTTTCCTTCCACTTTCACGCCACAAGGTAAACCTATCATTGCCTCTTCTCCTTTTGTTTTTCTGAAGTGGGACGTGCTCATGACCAGCCATAATGCCTACTCTCTTGAATCTAAATGACATGCCAAATTAATGTTTTGAAAGAAGCTTTGTAAAGACCTAAGATTATGTCACGTAAAAGTCTCATACTTTGAATCGGGTGAGAAATTTGTCACATAAAATAACGAATATACGTAACTCTAAATGCGTGTCGACTTGTGGAATTTACTTTGTGTCGAGTGGGTTTACTTTGGGTGTGTTCATTGTAAGGGCTGTAAATGAAGCCTAAGTCACGTTAAAATCAAAATATACAAGTCTCTTGTGTGTTAGAATGGTTAAAACTTGTTATATGATGGCTTTAAAATGAATTTTGACCTGGGCAGATTTATAGGTCGAATGTGTATGCTTGTTAAACTGAGTTACATAAGTGTTTAATTCGGTATTTTTGGTTTTAAACTTATTTAAATGTATTAGTTAAGTTTTCCAAGTGGTTTGGTCGAATTTGGAGTTGTCTAAGTCGTATTTTTGAATTTTACAAGATCAAGTGTCAAAGCTGAGAAAACGGGTCTGAAATTTAGTTGGATTGTTTGATTTTTCATTTTCAAACCATAACGAATTGGGAGATCTCCTTTTACAACATTGACATTTAGGATATAAATGAATTTCTGGGAGTTTTGGGAATTTTTCCAAGGTGTCTAAACAGGTCCAATAAGCGTAAACTTTTAAGGTGTATTTTCTGATCACTTTCTGGACAGGTCTGGACTTGTGATTTTCCATAGGCCATTTGGCATGGATATAGAACCCACCAATTTTTGGAGAGTCTTTTAACTCATGTGGGAACCGCTGGGATTTTACTTGATTTCATTTGAGCTAAGTAAGTATTTTATAAAAATCGCTAAATCTGGTCCAAATATGAGTTTAAGAAAATGAAAGATAGAAAAAGGATATCAATAAGAAAAACACTTACACATGCATAAGAAGCTTATAAAATGAGTATATAAGTAATATATGATATCAATTCGTGTAGATACGTTGAAGGAGATACGACGTTGCTTCCCGGTGTAACTTTTGTGTTTGCTTTGATTTCGTTGCTAAGGTACAGATATTCTGACCTTTTCAGTAAAGGTTTCTTGTAACGTTTTCTTTCGTTAGCTTTTATATTAAGGTTTCCTAAGCCTTTGCTATGAACCCCATTCTATTTGTTTGAGCTGTTGCTTATCTGAACTCTGATTTCTGAATTGTGAAACATCTGATTTGGAACTATATGATATGAAAACTCTGATTTTGAAAATATGATTAACCTTATGATAAAGTATGATCTGGTCGTTTTGACATTCGATTTGACCTAAGATAATTTGACACCCGAGCCAAATATTTCACTAGTCATGGGGGTTCCATGTCCGTGTCCGTGATGCACCTCTGACATGACTCTAGGGCAGTAGAGTGATGTTCTGCCACGTCCCTTATCTGTTATCTGTTATGAGCTCAAGTTATGTTATAAGACCAATATCTGTCTGTGGGGCGTATGGATGCATCCTAGATCTGATCTGTTATCTGATATGTTTCTGGTGAATGATGTCGTGTGCAATACGCGTCTTCACAAAATTCTGGGAGCTAGCTACTCCAATTAGTTTATGAGGTTACCTTCTGAATAAGAAAGATAATTCTGATATGATATGTTCTGGGCTCGTGGTAGTTAACTAAATCTTTATCTGTTATTTATGTATTAAGTATTCTGATGTTGATTCGGTATGTTCAAGTGTTTATAATTATGTACCGGGTTATTATATGTTATTGGATTTGATTATGCTTTTCATGTGTTATGTGACTACTGATTACTCTGCTGCGATATGATTAATATACGGTTATCTGAGTTACCTGTTTTCATCTGATGATATGTTATCTCACTGTTATGTGACCCTCTAAATTGTCTGGTTACCATGCTAATGTGTAATCGTTAGTTTTGTCTGTTTATTTTGTGTACTTCGTTTAGTTAATTCCGTGGACTATGACTATTCGTTGTGTCCTTATCTGCTTATTGTTTACCTGCCATGTTTACATTTCTGTCTATGCTACGGTTTGATTAGGTAAATGGTTCAGCTTGTGACGCCTGACTTGTTAATTTGTTTAGTTGCCCTGCTATGTCTTTAATTCATTTAATTATATCGTTTATACTATATTCCTACTTCTTACGTGTGACTGCCATGTGTTGACTGCTGTTAGTACTTCCGCTGTTATGTTACTGGTTATGTTTTCAACTAAGGGTTTTGACCTGTATGATTTCAATGCTCACTTACTAATTAATTGCTTCCGCTTGCCTTTAGATTTCTGTTTGACTCGTATGTCTTCTGATTTCCTGAATTGATTATATGCTGTATATGTTGTGTGGATACGACGTCTGTTATGCTTGCTTATGTGTCAGTACTTGTATGCCTGGTTTGTATGTGCTTCTATATATGTCATCGATGCTTTGCTTTGCTTCGTTCTCCTTGTTATCTGTTCTGTTTGGATATCTGTATAATTGTGTTCTGCAGGATCCTCCTTGACTCATTGTTTCCCTTTCGTTACGACCTTGTTATCAGCTTCCTTATCTTTTCGCATTTCTGATTTTATTTAGCTTTCGTTTATATATCTGTTCATGGGCTTTTAAGCTCAGCCGCATTTCTTTCCTCAAGCGAGGTTTTAGGATTGAAGATGCGCTTTGATGGGCTGAGAGTTGGATTATCTGAGTGGACCAACCCTAGTTACCTTATTATTTGGACTTACTTTGAAGAGTTTTTGCTTTGATCTTTCATTTCATTTGGATATTTTATTTCTTCGTCAGTCAATTGTTTATATGATTTGATACTTCATTTTTAAGGTTTCCGTTTGTAAATATTTTATTTGTATGTTCTGATATGACACCAGAATGTGACACTTCTACCCTTGTCGGGTTGGGGTGTTACATCAATAGCCAATACTCAATTCTTGAAGTGGATGGATCGAAACAAACACGATACAAAAGCTCAGAAATTGACGTACGTGGAGTTTCCATCAAAGTATGTATGGAACAGAAAAGACAGAGTTTGGACACCAAGAAAAAAGGGAACGGTTGTAGGCCGAATCAATTACGTTCAGGCAAGCCTTGGTGAGATCTACTACCTAAGAATATTGTTGAACAAGGTAAAAGGACCAGGCTCATTTACAGAAATCTATACGCATAACGACGTCCTCTATGATTCCTTCAAAGATAGATGTTATGCAATGGGATTGTTGCAAGACGATAAAGAGTACATCGAATGTATAAAAGAAACAAACAGGTTCGCTTCCGGAGCATTTTGTAGAAAGGTGTTCGTAATGCTACTCACAGAAAATACATTATCAAAACCAAGGCATGTTTGGGAACAAACATGCGACGAGCTGTCAGATGACATCCAAACACTACGAAGACAAGAACTAAACATGTCAAGTAAGTATTTAAAATACATGAATTATTTAAATGCAAAAACAAATATATAAAAAAAAATTTGTCATTAGATTTGGTGATGCAACGTGAACGAATCCTAAACTTTGCTTTAGAGAAGATCGAGGAAGAGCTTCAGCACAGAGGCTCAACACTAAAAAAACTATCCCGAAATGCCATTCCCAGAATTGACAAACAAAGAAGATGCGGGAAACGTGTTCATAGAAGATGAGCTAAACTACAATACAACAGAGCTAAAAAAAGAACATGACCTCCTGTATTCAAAGATGACAGATGAGCAAAAAGGTGTTTATAATACAATAATTGAAGCAACAAATTCTGGAAAAGGCGGTACTTTCTTTCTATACGGCTATGGAGGAACAGGTAAAACATTCGTATGGAACACACTATCTTCAGCAATAAGAAGTAAAGGAGAAATTGTGCTAAACGTCGCATCAAGTGGAATAGCAGCGCTGCTGCTCCCAAAAGGAAGAACGGCACATTCAAGATTCAAAATACCAATTAATCTTACTGAAGATTCTTTTTACAACATACCGAATGATAGCCCACTAGCTGGTTTAATGAGAAAAGTAAAGTTGATTATCTGGGACGAAGCACCAATGACACATAAGCATGCATTCGAAGCTCTTGATAGAACATTACGCGATATAATCCCAACTGCTAGCCACAAACCTTTTGGAGGAAAAACAATAGTTTTTGGAGGTGACTTCCGCCAAGTTTTGCCTGTTATCGTAAAAGGTACAAGAGAAGAGATAGTAAATTATTCAATTAACCACTCATATATCTGGGAAGATTGTACTATTTTAAAGTTAACTACCAACATGCGCTTAAAATCAACAACAGACGAAAAGGATTCAAAAGAAATCGAACAATTTGCAGATTGGATTTTGAAAGTAGGCGAAGGTAACATTGGACCGGAAAACGACGGAGAAGTAGAAATAGAAATTCCAGACGATATGCTGATAAAAACAAATGGGGATCCTCTTGAAGCAATGGTATCATCAATATATCCAAATATTGAACAAAACATTGGCAAAAAAGAGTACTTTGAAAATAAAGCAATCCTGGTCCCAACAAATGAGGAGGTGGATTTGATAAACGAAAATATGTTTAATAAAATTGCAGAGAAGGAAAAGATTTATTACAGTTCGGACACCGTTTGCCCAACAGAGATAAACAGTAATTTTGACGAATCAGTCTACGCTCCGGAGCTCTTAAATTCTATCAAAATATCAGGCCTACCAAATCACATCCTAAAACTGAAAAAAGGAGTCCCAATTATGCTTCTTCGAAACATAGATCAGAAAAACGGGTTGTGCAACGGTACTCGATTGCTTGTCACACGACTTGATGAACATGTTATAGAGGCTAGGATAATATCGGGAACGCACATCGGGAAAATGACTTACATACCAAGATTGCAGTTAATGCCTTCGGATAAACGAGTTCCGTTCAAATTCAATAGAAGACAATTCCCAGTGAGTGTTTGCTTTGCAATGGCAATCAACAAAAGCCAAGGACAATCTTTAGCGGAAGTAGGATTGTACTTGCGAAAACCAGTTTTTACACACGGCCAATTATATGTAGCACTATCAAGAGTAACAACCAAAAAGGGCCTGAAGATCATAACCTGCGACAAGGATGGAAAACCAACAAACATGACAACTAATTTCGTATACAAAGAAGTTCTACAGAAGATTCATATCAACTAACATTTTTTAGATTAGATTATTTAGGACATAATTACCATTGGATCATTCTAACTTCAATTTAAGCCATTTGTGATTATTAATTATCATTTCATACGGTGTTTGGTACTTATACTTATGTCAAGAGTTTACCTCATCAAAAATAGAAAAAAAATTCCACTCCCTGTTTGATTAACAAAACTATTAGGACAAACAGTCAATTAGATTAAATAAACACTAAGCTTACAACATATTTTGTCATGGTGAAATAATCTTTAGTCCTCAATGGTGTTAAAGGGACTAATTATGCTGTTGATACATGAAAACTTAGAGCGACCAACTGCAACAAGTCAACAGATAGATATACAACCTATTTAGCATTTGAAGAAAAACCACGTCCGACAATTGTTAATCTAAGAAACGCTCAAATTGTTGTTTCTTTGCAATGAAATAATGTGCAAGTTCTCAAATGTCAAACTACAAGTCAAAAATTTTATCACTAAATTGTAGTGGGACGATAAAAACTTTGTTTTATCCGGTTCAGCTTTTAAATGTAATATTATTGCCTTTCTAATGTTATTCATTCGTAAAATAAAGTTTACGTGTCTCCTACAAAAAGCATACTTCAACGACTGTTTGCCTATGAGTGATACATCATCAATACTAATGTTTGTGGCTGCCTTCTAAAAAAAAATTATACACCCATCCGAAAACAAATACCCATCTGACCCAGTTAAGCATAAGTAGAAACTTATAAAATAAGCTACAAGGGAAATATGCAAACCAAATTAATTAAGCTATATTTCACCTAAATAAACGAAATAATCCAAAATCAATTCAAATAAGAACTAAACAAGGCTACTGTAGCAGCAGCATATGGGGGCAGAAAAGGGGCTTCTTGCAGTCGTAAATAACCAATCAATAAGCTCCTAAAGATCAAGCTACGGCAAAAGCTAAAGTTTACACTAGAAGCTACTTATTGAAAACAGAAATAAACCAATATCATCAAGAGAAAAAGCAAATATTAAGGCATGGAAAGTGTACTTATCTGTGATAGAGTAAAATGTGGTACAGGGCACTATCAAACCAAACCACTCACTTCAAATCACTTGCATTCTATTTAAAACATTTTTAAAAATTTTTCCCTTTTAGGAACAGTGAAACAAGCTTATGAAATTGCAATTTTTAATTTTTAATGATTTTTAAATAAACTACATTTGCTGAAATTAGGACAAATTTCATTGAATTTTACATGGCGAGACTTTAACAACCCATGGGTTGTTTAATTCTTTGACATGTTTATTTGAAGTGCTTATAGCCTATGTTTCGGTTTGGATTTTAATGCTGGACAAAGGAGTAATTTGGTTGGTAAACTAATGGATTAACGAGTGTTTGGATTGCCATGTGTTACATATTTTAAGGATCAAACGAACAGTTAGCTTACAAGCATCAATTATGAGTTTCAAAAAAGAGCAACATATTAGCTTTGTAACTGAACACACTGCAGTACAATGCAAAAATGTTGGATTAAGAGCTATTTATATTTGACAATACTAACCTTTTTAACTGTCGTTTGGATCACTTTTGGCGGCAATAAAGGATACTAAGTAGAAACAAGCACTAAAAATAATCAACAAATGCAATAATGTTGGTTCACTAATGTAACCTTAACATTTTTGAGCATTACTAATCTATATCAAAAAATGCAATAATGTTTGTTTACTAATGTAAGCTCAACAAAATATTTACTCCTCAAAATAATCAACAAACGCAATAATGTAGGTTCACTAATGTAAGCTTAACCAACCACTGCACATGTAAGAATTGGCCACATTTTAATTATCGTATTTACCTCATTCGGGGACTTTCATCTTGCTGGTTATAAGAAGTCCTATTGGACGTATAAGCACTAAATGCTTACTGTTTTAACAGCAGATATACGGGCTGAGGTAGGCTAAAAGTAGGCTACTTAACCTATCAATAAGCTCCCAAACAGCTTCTAAAGGGAAATCAGAGCAAACTTATACTAAGGGCTACTAGGGAAATAAAAACTTTATCATTGAACTCAACTAAATAAGCAATAAATCAGATGAGGAAGACCTTATCTGGTCAGTCAACAATGATGTTGCACAGTACAAAATCAAACCAAACCAATCACTTCAAGCAACAAGCAGCCCTAGCTAGGGATTTTTTTAATTTTTTTCCTTTTGAGAGAAGTTAAAAGAGAAGGTGAAATTGCAATTTTTATTTTTTTTAATTTTTTATAATAACTTAAAAAGCTAAGAGAAAACTGACATAAACCACTTTTTGAGATATTTTGACTTTTTAAGTTTTTGAAAAGTTTGATTAAAATGAACTTTAAATGATCCTAGATTACTGAGAATGATGTAATAAGCTATATTTAAACATAATTAACCTATGTAAACTACTTTTGAAACTAATGAAGTGAGTATGCAAACTAAATTAACAATGTTTAATGCAGAAAATGAAATCAAATATGATTTTGACTTTTATCTCACATGACCTATATGTTTGATCATAAAACTAATTTTTTTCCCTTTTGGTCTATTTTACTTAATTAAAATTAGACTCAGGCCATGAAAGTATTTTTAAGTGAAAGTAGACTCAATTCCCTTTAAAATGATAGGTGGCTCGACTCGTACGGACTTACGGTTAATTAGTTATGATTTTTTGAAGTTGCCAAAAAAACTGCATACTGTACAGACGGATTCCACGGAACCAAATAAAGGGATCCGCCCTTTATAAGATTTGGTGTCGTGGTCCTCTGAGACAAATTCACCAGAACTAGTATTTGACATAGAGAAAACGTGTGTGACTTACTAGATTTCATAGTAAACATATAATACACATATTTAACAACATATCTACTTATGTAACTTATCTTAAACATTTACGGATGTGATTTTTCAACTAGATTTATAGTTATCCCAAACACTCCTTTAAAATCATATTTCTTCGTAAATTTTCTATAAGCACTCAATACAATACTTACTAGTTCTTTCAACAAACTTTTATTTTATGTTACAAAAAAACCTTCAAGCTTGTATACAAAGTTACATTTAACAATAAAATTTCTAAGTATAATTAGCAAAGCATTTTTCATATTATTTTTCGCTTCAATGGTAATTTGATACATGGATCGTACTCTATTTTAAAAACCATTTGTTTTGAAAATAAGAGCTACGTGGCTCTGATACCAATTGTGGAAACGTAGAGGGGGGGGGGGGTGAATACGTTACCATTTAAAAACTTTAGATCTTTAGTATCAAATCGCTTATGAAGCTTGTTATAATATGAAAGTTCCAATTATTGTTTGTGACCAATGTAAAGTATAGTAAACCATGTTGTCACACAAGCATTAACATCAAAACACATCACAAGCAAAATATAGTGCAACTATAAAAGTAAAGAGATAAAGAAAGGAAAGTGCAAACCGAACACGAGGATTTATAGTGGTTTGGTCACGGATCTCCTTTCCGCCCTACTCCACTCCCCGAGTACCCAACTCGAGAGTTACTTCACTAAATCAACAAGCTCCCTTCTCGGCGGAGAAAACCTTACAATCGTCGCTTACACTTTTTCCGGTACAAAGCTAAATACCGAGTTCTAGTTCGAGGTAGAACCAACCTAACGTTGCCTATACAATATTTCCAACACTAAGCTAGATGTCGAGTTCTTTTACAAGGGTACAACCACTCCCAATATGTTTTATGGCCCAACATAACAAACCTTGTGTTTTATGGCACAAACACATAAACCATCTAATCTAGTTTGGTGAAAGTGTTGTTATGATGCAATGATGTTTACACTAATGATCCATGACACAAATGTCTAATGGATATGAATAACTACTTCTAAATGAACTTCCATTTGATAGGAAGCCTTCATGATGAAGATCACAAGTTCCCTAAACTTGTTGTGATAGATCTTCAGCTTGTGGTGAGTGGGGATGGCTAGATCTCCAAGCTTTCCATGGTTGATCAAAGAGTATGCTTACAACAAAGATGAATGTTAGAAGCATTATGATCATGATCATTAGGGTGTTTAATGTATGTTACTACATTGTTAATGATAGATCTAAATGTATGCAAGAAGGTGGAGAAGATGTGTTTTCAAGTGGTGAAGAAATGGGAAAACAATGGGCTTCTATTTATAGCCAAAAGTGGACAGGAGCGTCCACGGACCAAGGAACCCTTTAAAGGGTTCCGCCCTTTATACAAAAGGGTTCCGTGGGTGCCTGACACAAAATCTAAAAAATCTTTCTTCAAATCTTTCCAAGATATTACCAAATCTTACTAAGATCACATTTGGTATATTGAGTATCAATCTAACCAAAATATTCAAGTGATCTTCCAAGGATTTCAAAGATGATGCATGACATGATGTAACATGTATTTCCATTTTAGATTAAAAGGTTTATCAAGGTAAACTTGTAAAATGTATTATGTAACTAGTTAATAAAATGTCTAGTTACCTTTTGAAATTCTTGTGAATGCAACATGTAAAATGAGGTTCGAAATAGAATGGTTAACCTATTAAAATACTTAGTGACTCTAAATGTATTTTAAACATTCTAAATGATTTGTTAATGGGTTTGATCATAATGCCACATAACAAACATGTACGAACCTGTGTTGTAACATACGAGGACTTGAGACATCGAGAGGTGTTGAATGTATGTTGAGACAAAGTGTGATTACAAGTAACTTGTACATTTTACGTTATGTATTACAAGTTACATGTTTGTCATCAATCAAAACAAACGAGACTGTATAGATTAAATATCATAATATTTGCACTAACAAATACCATAAGTGAGTAAGCAGAAATGTGGCTGACAAATAACCTGAGTTGGCAGATCAATATATGCAGAAAAGTAGAGATCAGGGCAGAAAAGCCAACTTTGATATTCAAATTAAGCTAATTAAGGATTTTTTTGATTTTTTTCCTTTTGAGGGAAGTTAAACAAACTGATCAACTTCCTATTTTTAATTTTTAAAGATTTTTAAAACAACTAAAAATTAATTAAAAGCTAATTGAAAATTGACAAAATCCATTTTGGGACTTTTTGACAGAATAAAAAAAACTAAAAATTACAATCAATTAAAAATACTATTCAAAAGCAGTTAAATGAAACAACAAGTAAAGTTGTTAACAAGTGCAATTTCAGTAATCGAGAAATTAGTTTGAGTAAAGGCCAAACTTCAATTATAGCAATTTATGATTAATAATTATCATTTCATGGGATGTTTGGTAGTTATATTTATTCAAAAGTTTACCTCATATTTGACTATGCTAGCCTCTTTAACTATCAAAAGGATCACTTTTAACTGCAAACCCAAACAAACCTCAAACACACTAGACTTAAACTAAACAACCATAGCACCTAAAATCACTACGTCAAAACCTTTAACACACAAATAACATACCAATGCGACAATAACCAAATGAAACTAAAATACCAAAACAGACATCCATTATCACACCTGACTATTGTCTAAGCCTCAATTAGCCAAGCACATGCTTCTGTTTGCAGCAAGCTGTGACCTTTTTTAATGACTTAAAAACTTTTCAAAACTTGACCTATCCTTGTGACACAAAGTTTTAAGACTTTTGAATGATCCTTGACAACTTAAACTAAGGAGTGCTTGGATATGGCAGAAACAACTGATGCAGTACTGTTTGTGACAACAAATACACCAATTCTAAAAGTCACAAAACTATCAGCAACAATAACAGGTACGCAAAATATTAAACAAAAAGACATATCAGCAACAAAAGATAAAAAACTAATCCATAAATTACGAAAAAGAAATTGCTTTCTTTTACTATAACATAAAAATAAAACGTATAATCAAAAATCTAAACAAAAATTCAAAAGCCTTCTAAACCAGATCATGTAAAACATGTTCAAGCCTTTTCAGCAACATCATCCAAGTCTACCACAGGTGTAAACCATTCAACATCATCGACTACGACCAAAAAGAAAGTCTCAATTTCAACTCCGTTATAATAAAAAACAGTAACGTTGAATCTAAAGCCACCAGCATGAGAAAAAACCATTCTTTGACCTTCGTTGATATTCTCCATTTCAAGGAAATCACCCCAATTTTTCCCACAAAATCCACGAGGTGCATCTCAAATAAAGTGAAGTTCCACCTCATGCTTTTTAATACCCTCAAGATTAGGTAGATCACACATCTTGAATCCATCAAAGTACCTTTTAGGTAATATCTAACAACAACCAAAAAGACATAAAAAAACACATCCTTAGTAGTTAAAAAAAAAAAAAAAAAAAAAAACGCTATCGTTTCTAACCCAAAATTACCTGCACATATTTACTTTGCAAAGAAGCATATGTGAGACATACAGGAGAATATCTCACAAAATTATAAAGCCTGGAAGTAGGCATACCCTCTAAATTGTATTCTGTAACATACAACATACTCCGCCTACTAGAAGCTAAAAAGTGCACATGCCACCCAATCTCAATACCTTTAGCTTTCACATAATGATTCCAAGCTCTACCAAATACCAACGCAAAAGACACGTTGATATACCTTACAGAAGCATAATAAACACGATCAACTGTACGAACACACAACTTCTTATGTTTCTTTCCTTTAGCAAAACTAAACAAATCCACAGGGACAATCTATTTATAACAAAAAAAACCAAGTAAAAAATACAACACCACATAAAATATTAAATTGAACATTTATAAACAACAATATCGAATAAGAGAACATACCATTCCGCAATCAACCCTGTTCCTAAATTCGCACACAAACTCCATTTTACATAATTAAAAAAAAAAAAACCAGAAAAAGGGGATAAATTAAAAGCAGATAATATAAGTTAAAAACAAAACAATAAAACGTCTTATATAGACAACACATCGTTCACCCAATCCTTTAACAATGATAATCCAATTATGTCACAATTCTCAATTTTTGGTCATTTCTCAAACTCAACATTCATCATACTAGCTCATGCATAGTTTTGCATTTCACATTAAACGCATAATTTCTTATTAAATAAACGCTATCGCGTAATTAATTATTTTGAACAATTGATCCGATACTTCCAAAAATTATCCCGATATATTTTCGTACTCATATTAAGTTTATAAAATTAATATTATGAGATTACCCAATGTTTTTAATTTATTTTGTATATAAATTGTTAAGTTTATATAATTACGACGGTTTTCTTAAATACAACCCGATAAATATTTATTCACTCAAATCTTTCAAGAAATGTAATTTTATAATTTTTATGACCTCAATATATTTTATTTTGTTCCGTTAAAATCTATTTTTAGTTAACGCTACAATCAATACCAATTTATACTTACAAATTATACACTACATTTATCAAATAATACATTTAATTAATAAAACTACACAACCCTCCCCAAAACCACCCCAAGGCCGGCCATGTGACCCCCCCCCCCCTAGTCACAACATGTTATCAATTTGGCTTTCTCTACTTCCTTTACTCATATGCATAATATCCTAAGTAATATCTAAAAAACACATACATCAATAATATCAAAGGTGTGAAGAAAAAAAAAAAGCTCTCTCCCTTCTTCCTCTCATGGTGGCCGGCCATCCTCAAAATCCAAGAAGAAACCATAAACTTTTCATGATCCATGTATTTATCAAATCTTAGAAGTAATCTTGTTAAGGTTTTGAAATAAAAACCTCAAGATTGTTAAGTATACTTTGCTCAAAAACTCTTAAACCATTCAAGTAAGTTTTTCATATATTTCACTAATCTTTCTTGATCATTCATGGGTTATTTTTATGATCCTATAAGAAAACATGCATGTTACATATGAGTCTATACCACTTTCAATGTTTTTATTACTTATAATTAAGTTACATCATCCTATAAATTATCCCTTGTATCATATCATATTTAAGGATGTCTAGGAATCCATGACACCCTAAGAAGGTGTATGGTAGGATTAGAATAGCTTCGGAGTTGTTTTGAATTGGTTAGAATAGGTTTGGCGCGAGAAAAACTCATTTCGACAAGTTTAATTAAGGGTCTGTCCATATTTTTAAATCTGGGAAAATTCGACAGTTGGTAAAATATTTTGGGCTAGATATTTGGAAAATATACTTTAAAACGAAAACGTGGCCGCTTGAACGGATTAAAACGGAGTTATAACGAAGAAGTTATGAATTTTTGAAGTTTGACGACGAAAATTAATAATTCCAGAAAATTCAGCAGGTTATATTAACTTTTTACGAGTAAAAAATGAGTCTTAAGCGTTATAAAATGTGTCGACTTATCAAAAATATATTAGTATATTTTAATACGAGTCTAAGGATGTAGAAAACGTAGAAAACGGACTTGTAACGATTAAATTATACACGTTTACACAAAGTTGCCGTAACTTTATTATATAAGCAACCTTAATATATTTTCTATTAAACATAAACTACGGCAACGAGGGACCATGTTGAGGGTCGTTTTTAACAATGACGGAGTACTTTTTATAACGTGATGTCTTCTAGTAAAATTAAGTTAGCCTAGCATATTTTCCAAAATGTCCAACCGTTCGTCAAGCGGAGTTGTAACGAATAAAATATAGTCACTTAAACTTTGCCGGAAAACCACCCTTAAACAATATTTTGGATACAAGTACCATACTTTACCTATATTTTCCTCCATGATCGAGACCTCTAGGATGTAAACTTAAATGCTAAAACTTCGAGATAATGATACAAGCTTCCCAAAACCATTGAGTTTGTTTCCTGACACTCGACGTGCACCATTTTACGACTAGCTTTTCGAGGCCGTATATTCACTTTCATGAAATTGTCAAACGACACTATTTTACGACGAAAAGTTATAATTTCACCATAAATCACTAAACGATTATCGTAGAATGTTGATGCAACGTATATACTTGTAAAGTGTTTTACAAACATGACGAGATGTCATAAACATATATTTTGACGATAAATTCTATTTTCAAAAACGTACAAGTGGTATAGATTACATATGGATTTGCATGCACAACATTGTTTCATGACTTATATTAGAGCACATCATTCATTTTAGGTCGCGGATAGTTTCCGAGCCTCATTTTCGTGCACTTCATTTTGTTAGCATATCAATCATACCAGGTGATTTCATACCCCGCTTTTACTCGTTTAAATTCTTACAAACTCTTTGGGGGAGATACATGCTTAAATACTTGTTTTTACTCTTGCGAATACTCAAACCATTTATACAATTGTGTTACACTATACTTCTTATACTCTTGGACATTATGTGTGGTTTATTGCGATATGTGCCTTAATGTGCTAAACTTGTTTTCAATTATGCTTCAACATACATACTTTAGCAACTGGTTAACTCCTGCGGGAGCCGGCGGAGAGGTATTGATAGTACTATCGGGCTGACGCCCCCACCCTTTGGTCCTTGATAACGTGACCTGGGGTGAATATAATCTGTTATTCAATGAAACACAACAAACAATTTAGACTTGTCAAAAGGTTCAGTTGGCTGTGATTCTTTGCATTAAGTACTTGTATATATCGTATGCACATATGTCCTACTTACAAACAAGATTGACAATTCTATATTAGGCAATGGGTTGTGAACACATAGGTTGCGAGTTTTGTATGGGCGGAATTCGGAACTGAATGGATTTACAATGCCTTTGCTGCATCAACATTCTTTAAAGACTTTTTCAAATCATTTTCAACAAACTTATGAACTCACCAACCTTTGTGTTGACACTTTTTAGCATGTTTATCTCAGGTCGTAAGGCGATAGCATTTCATGGAGCTTTTGGGTCACATGGCATACATTGGAGTCTTGTGTTTTTATCTATTACCATTCGACATGTTTTGTAACCCTTTATGTATTATCAAACTTTGGGATCTCATGTTTTGTAAACTTCAACTTTATTTAATCGAATGGTAAACCTTTCAAAACGTCTCATTTTAGAGGTCGTTTTCTGTATCCATACTTTGTGCTATGAAGTCATACCCCAAAGACACTATCGTTCCGCGGCGATATTTTGGGGGTGTGACAGATTGGTATCAGAGCCTTGGTTATAGAGAACTAGGTTGCATTTTAGTTCCTAGACTATAACCGCTTTCATGTCGATCCTTACTTTTCCTATCGCCTTACACACTTTTCGTGCGCATTTGTTTTCTTAAATATTCCTTCTAGAACCACCTTATTGGATAACGTAGTTTCCTTGTACCGATAGGGGAGTCCCAAAATCTAGTCAAGTCATCAAAAATATGGAGCTCAGTAATGAGCACTTATCTAACTTGATCTCGTGACAGTTCTTGTTTGATGAGACACGAGATCGAGCTAAATAAGTGTTACTATATAGCTGTATAGATTTGATGATTTTGCCCGAGGATGGGAGTTCTCTTGAGGATACTTTGGGAACTGCTGGCGACTAAACCTCTTAGTGACTTTAGCACCTAAAGGAATTTCCTATACACCAAGTGCGACTCTCCCTAGATACCTACCCTAAATTCCTCCTCCACCGTTTAGAATCGGATGATAGAATGGCTACCTATTTCAGTAACAACAATCACCGAGACATGTATGCTTGGTGGTATGTACACGTGTGAAATGAGGCAATTATAATTATGGTGGCCAACATAATTATAAATGCGTCACAACCCACGTGGACATATGCGACCACGCATACGTAGATCGGTGTGGGTACACCTTAGGAACCAATTTGTGGCGTGGTATTATGTTTGAGGACGTTAAGTATAGACATTGGGAACTCAACTGTCCTTTCCTTGCAGAGATCATGGCACCAAAGAGGGTAACACGCAGCACTAACCGAGGTGGTGCGGCGCAAAGGGGTGGAAGGACAGGTGAGCATGGAGGTAGAGAAGACGGTCGCGACATGGGTAACAATGACAAAAACGCTGGCGGTAACCCTGATTTTGCCGCCATCATCGCTCAACAACTTCAAATCTTGCTTCCCACTATTGTCACACAAGTTGGAAACCATATGAATAACTCGGGAAACCACGGGAACGTGAATGGCGACACCAACAATGTAGTTGGCAGTGGCAACAATAACAACACCACCACCACCAACAACAACAACAACACCAGAATTGGATGTACGTATAAGGAATTTTCAGTATGCAAACCCGTGGAGTTTGATGGTATAGGAGGTGCTTTGGCGTATACTCGATGGGTAGAGAAGACAGAGTCAGTGATCGACATCAGCAATTGTGCCGCACATCAGAGGGTGAAGTATGCTGCTTGCTTGCTATCAGGGAAGGCATTGACATGGTGGAACACACAGCTACAGGCTAGAGGCAGAGAAGCAGCTATAGGTATGACATGGGACGAATTTAAGGCGTTATTGCAAGAAGAGTACTGCCCGGACAATGAAATGCAGAAACTGGAACATGAACTTTATCATCACTCTATGATAGGAGCTGGTCACGCAGCCTACACAGATCGATTCCATGAATTAGCCAGACTAGTTCCTCATATGGTTACCCCTGAATCCAAGAGAATCGCGAGGTACATATATGGTCTTGTGCCTGAAATCCGTGGAACTGTGAAAACAACTGAGCCGTCTACAATACAAAGTGCAATACTGAGGGCCGGAACCCTGACTGACGAGATGGTTAGAAACGGTACTTTGAAGAGCAGTGACAAGAGGAAGGAAGCGAGTGGGTCGAATAGGCAAATGGACGTAGTAGCAGACAACAAAAGGGCAAGAGTTTTTGTGGCAACTGGTACTGAACAAAGAGAGTATGCGGGTACACATCCCAAATGTGCTAAATGTGCTAAATGTACGTATCATCATCTGAAGACCAAGCCCTGCCGCTTGTGTACTAATTGCAATCGATACGGCCATCTTAAAAAGCAGTGTAGAACACAGGTAACACCAGCTAATGTGGGTAACATGAGGAATAATCAAAGGACTTGCTTTGAATGTAACAGCCCGAATCACTTTCGGAATAATTGTCCTAAGTTGAATGGAACGCAGAGGCAACTACAGGGTAACCAACACCTAGCTTTAGCAATTGACGGAAACAATCCAAACCCTGTACTCAATATCAGTCCACCCCGAGATCGAGCATTCTATTTAGGGACCGAGGCAGCCCGCAATGCGTAACTGGTACGTTTTCCCTAGACCATTAAGTGATCCACTGTACTATTCAGAATCAGTGAACCTCATTAGATAAGAAACCTAGACGCGTAAGTTTTGGCATAAGCACTTTGACCATACACCCTGTTTTCGCGAACCTAATGGTAGACCTTTTAGTATCATCGATTGAATCACGAGGACGTGATTCCTATGACATGGGAAGAATGTCACAATTCTCAATTTTTGGTCATTTCTCAAACTCAACATTCATCATACTAGCTCATGCATAGTTTTGCATTTCACATTAAACACATAATTTCTTATTAAATAAACGCTATCGCGTAATTAATTATTTTGAACAATTGATCCGATACTTCTAAAAATTATCCCGATATATTTTCGTACTCATATTAAGTTTATAAAATTAATATTATGAGATTACCCAATGTTTTTAATTTATTTTGTATATAAATTGTTAAGTTTATATAATTACGACGGTTTTCTTAAATACAACCCGATAAATATTTATTCACTCAAATCTTTCAAGAAATGTAATTTTATAATTTTTATGACCTCAATATATTTTATTTTGTTCCGTTAAAATCTATTTTTAGTTAACGCTACAATCAATACCAATTTATACTTACAAATTATACACTACATTTATCAAATAATACATTTAATTAATAAAACTACACAACCCTCCCCAAAACCACCCCAAGGCCGGCCATGTGACCCCCCCCCCCCTAGTCACAACATGTTATCAATTTGGCTTTCTCTACTTCCTTTACTCATATGCATAATATCCTAAGTAATATCTAAAAAACACATACATCAATAATATCAAAGGTGTGAAGAAAAAAAAAGCTCTCTTCCTTCTTCCTCTCATGGTGGCCGGCCATCCTCAAAATCCAAGAAGAAACCATAAACTTTTCATGATCCATGTATTAATCAAGTCTTAGAAGTAATCTTGTTAAGGTTTTGAAATAAAAACCTCAAGATTGTTAAGTATACTTTGCTCAAAAACTCTTAAACCATTCAAGTAAGTTTTTCATATATTTTACTAATCTTTCTTGATCATTCATGGGTTATTTTTATGATCCTATAAGAAAACATGCATGTTACATATGAGTCTATACCACTTTCAATGTTTTTATTACTTATAATTAAGTTACATCATCCTATAAATTATCCCTTGTATCATATCATATTTAAGGATGTCTAGGAATCCATGACACCCTAAGAAGGTGTATGGTAGGATTAGAATAGCTTCGGAGTTGTTTTGAATTGGTTAGAATAGGTTTGGCGCGAGAAAAACTCATTTCGACAAGTTTAATTAAGGGTCTGTCCATATTTTTAAATCTGGGAAAATTCGACAGTTGGTAAAATATTTTGGGCTAGATATTTGGAAAATATACTTTAAAACAAAAACGTGGCCGCTTGAACGGATTAAAACGGAGTTATAACGAAGACGTTATGAATTTTTGAAGTTTGACGACGAAAACTAATAATTCCAGAAAATTCAGCATGTTATATTAACTTTTTACGAGTCAAAAATGAGTCTTAAGCGTTAGAAAATGTGTCGACTTATCAAAAATATATTAGTATATTTTAATACGAGTCTAAGGATGTAGAAAACGTAGAAAACGGACTTGTAACGATTAAATTATACACGTTTACACAAAGTTGCCGTAACTTTATTATATAAGCAACCTTAATATATTTTCTATTAAACATAAACTACGGCAACGAGGAACCATGTTGAGGGTCGTTTTTAACAATGACGAAATACTTTTTATAACGTGATGTCTTCTAGTAAAAGTAAGTTAGCCTAGCATATTTTTCAAAATGTCCAACCGTTCGTCAAGCGGAGTTGTAACGAATAAAATATAGTCACTTAAACTTTGCCGGAAAACCACCCTTAAACAATATTTTGGATACAAGTACCATACTTTACCTATATTTTTCTCCATGATCGAGACCTCTAGGATGTAAACTTAAATGCTAAAACTTCGAGATAATGATACAAGCTTCCCAAAACCGTTGAGTTTGTTTCCTGACACTCGACGTGCACCATTTTACGACTAGCTTTTCGAGGCCGTATATTCACTTTCATAAAATTGTCAAACGACACTATTTTACGACGAAAAGTTATAATTTCACCATAAATCACTAAACGATTATCGTAGAATGTTGATGCAACGTATATACTTGTAAAGTGTTTTACAAACATGACGAGATGTCATAAACATATATTTTGACGATAAATTCTATTTTCAAAAACGTACAAGTGGTATAGATTACATATGGATTTGCATGCACAACATTGTTTCATGACTTATATTAGAGCACATCATTCATTTTAGGTCGCGGATAGTTTCCGAGCCTCATTTTTGTGCACTTCATTTTGTTAGCATATCAATCATACCAGGTGAGTTCATACCCCGCTTTTACTCGTTTAAATTCTTACAAACTCTTTGGGGGAGATACATGCTTAAATACTTGTTTTTACTCTTTCGAATACTCAAACCATTTATACAATTGTGTTACACTATACTTCTTATACTCTTGGACATTATGTGTGGTTTATTGCGATATGTGCCTTAATGTGCTAAACTTGTTTTCAATTATGCTTCAACATACATACTTTAGCAACTGGTTAACTCCTGCGGGAGCCTGCGGAGAGGTATTGATAGTACTATCGGGCTGACGCCCCCACCCTTGGGTCCTTGATAACGTTACCTGGGGTGAATATAATCTGTTATTCAATGAAACACAACAAACAATTTAGACTTGTCAAAAGGTTCAGTTGGCTGTGATTCTTTGCATTAAGTACTTGTATATATCGTATGCACATATGTCCTACTTACAAACAAGATTGACAATTCTATATTAGGCAATGGGTTGTGAACACATAGGTTGCGAGTTTTGTATGGGCGGAATTCGGAACTGAATGGATTTACAATGCCTTTGCTGCATCAACATTCTTTAAAGACTTTTTCAAATCATTTTCAACAAACTTATGAACTCACCAACCTTTGTGTTGACACTTTTTAGCATGTTTATCTCAGGTCGTAAGGCGATAGCATTTCATGGAGCTTTTGGGTCACATGGCATACATTGGAGTCTTGTGTTTTTATCTATTACCATTCGACATGTTTTGTAACCCTTTATGTATTATCAAACTTTGGGATCTCATGTTTTGTAAACTTCAACTTTATTTAATCGAATGGTAAACCTTTCAAAACGTCTCATTTTAGAGGTCATTTTCTGTATCCATACTTTGTGCTATGAAGTCATACCCCAAAGACACTATCGTTCCGCTGCGATATTTTGGGGGTGTGACAAATTACTAATAAAACTATATCCAATTGAAAGTCCATATCCAATTCAAATCCAAATAAATGCATCAGCTAAATCACAAACATACAATAACTACAATCCTAATCTTATACAAACTCATCAATTAAATTAATTAATTGATATACCTGGGACTAAAAAACACTTACAATAACTCAATAACACAACAAAACATTGAAAGGCCGAACACCCTAAAATAATTAACAATCGAATCATTACAGGAGCATAAGAGAGCTGATGGTTTTGGGAGACACGATTCATATTCACAGGAAAAAGTATGTTTGACTAAAACTCAATAAAAAAGGTATTGAATAAATACCCTATTTAAAAGGAATAAAAAAAGTATTTAATAAACAATTTTTAAAAACTACAATATGAAAAGTAAAAAACAAAGTAGACTTATATAAACAATTTAATTCATAATTTAAACCCTTACTTGGTCTACAACAACAAAACTATACATCAATGGATGATCGATCAACCACATCAACAAAAACTAGAAAAAAACATTCACCCAAACAAACCAATTCAACAAAAATACACTATCTTAAAGAGCTTAAAGCAAGTGAAAAGACTTCTTGCACAATTAAAGTTAAAGCACTACGCGTATGGAACACATACTACATGGAAGCACCATCAAAAGGCAACGAAATCAACGCAAAGATCTGGGGTGAACTAGTCTTAAACTACAACATAAATATGATCTTAATGGAAGAACATGTATGCATTCGAATTTATATTACAGATGTATTACTAACAACATGACTTAGTTTGTTGTATAAAAATCGTTAATTCTCACACAAAATTATAGGGTACAAAAATCCATGCGTGCGCAAATTTCTATACTATATTCAAGACGGCATCTCAGAAGCCAATAAAAGAAGGTGCTCAACTTATTATAAGCGACTTTAAATGTGTGCCCAACAAAGCGTCAATCAGGCTAACAAAGCACGACGCCAAAATATACTTCAAGAAAGAAACTTGTGTTACAGTTACAAACGACTTCAAAAGCGAAAGTGACGGTTTCGAGTTTGTTTCCTTTGAGACAATTATCAACAACCAAATAAGCAAGGCTCAAGCTTTTGGTAATTTATAATAAAACGTGACATCAATCTTTAAAAACCAACAAAAACTAACATGGAATTCAATTTGCAGATGTAATTGGCCAAATAGTATCGAACAAGAAACTCACACAAGTCAACGTGGAACAGAAACCAACAAGTCTTATTGAATATGAGCTCCAAAATACAAGGTACGTGATCACCACTTATGAAGTATACCTATTTGCTTGACTAACATTTCCATTAATTTATAACAGCGGCCAGAAGATACGATGTGTTTTATGGGAAGAAGATGCTGATGCTTTACAAGAGTACATTGACAAAAATATCACAACAACCGATCCGATCTTCATGATTCTTCAACTAGCCAAAATTAACATATGGGAAAGTAAAACTTCCTCCTCTCATGTACATTTTAAAACAAAAGATAATTTGCATACGCTAATCTATTACTTATCAATATCATACATGCAGACAAACAACAAATATCAAGCATCAACAAAGCATCGAAGATTTATTAATCACAACAACAAGCACATATCTGTGTTCAAAGAAAGGTAAGAACAGTATAACATAAAGATAAAAAAAAATATACACTATGATAATCTTTAATTGTCTTATTGCAGATTACAAAACAACATAACAAATGGAAAATGCGAAGAACCAGAAATAAACCTAACAGCTACCTTTAATGCAAACACACAAGAAAAGATATCAACAGCCAGTGACAAGGTATGTTACAACAAAAACAGCCTCACAATCATTTTGAAAAAGTACATTCAAATCATATAATAGATTATTCCATTACTCTATCTCTGCAGATGACAAACACAAGAAACCTGCAAAAAAAACATGGTTACAACACAAATGATATCATAATAATCGAAGATTCAGAAGACGATAATGATAAAAGCATGGAAGAATCTGCTTCAAAAGTTAGTGGTACAAAAAAAAGACACAATTCTGATGTTGTAGATGTTGATGTTGAAGATTTAAAGACAAAGACGAAACAACCAAAAACAAATGTTGGTATAAAACATACTATGACGGAAAACGAATGGCTAAATGATTGGGAATCCGCAAATTCATAATTTATAGAATATTATGAAGATGACGATTGCTACTGCCCAGTGTGTCAAGGGACATGTCAATGCATACCTGAGGAATGTACTTGCTCAAGACATTAATTAGGAAATTTTAGTATGCATTGTTTTAGGCTAATATTGGCTACTGCCCAGTGTGTCAACGGACATGTGAATGCATACCTGACACATGTACTTGCTCAAGACATTAATTAGGAAATTTTAGTATGAATTCTTTTAGGCTAATACTGGTTATGTTATACTTCATAGAGAATTTTTTCCAAAATATAAATAAACTATACACAACCCTTTTTAAGTAACGCCATGCGTGCACGGGTATTATAACTAGTTAGATATGTTGAGATAATCGATTAATAGATGAGATGAAATTGATTAGATTTGGAGAAAATGAGAAAAGAAAGAGGCGCAGGGAATATGAGAAAAGAAAGAGAAAGTGTTTTAGGGTTTATTTTTGAAGATATATATATAACCTCTTAACAGGTCTCTTAACATGTCTTAACAGGTCCGGACCTATTAAGACACGAAACATGTTAATTTTATTCGTGTCTTAACAGGTCCAGACCTGTTAAGACACGAAACCTGTTAAGAGCAGGTCGTGTCGTGTCGTGTTAACAGGTCCGTGTCGGAAATTGCCAGCTCTATATATCATCAACTTTCCATACCCCACATTAGCCAGCACACAATATACATGACTTCTGTATAATACTATCTCACCGAATGAACATCCATAATTTTATCGAAAATCTTAAAAACAAACACACTTACTATGATGTTAGAAGTTGTCGAATATATAAACATTTACAATATCATTGTAATATCTAATTGATCGGTGGGTTATGCCCTATAGGAACCAAAATGTCTTTTATGAAACCAAGAGCCAAACTAAAAAACTTTTTAAACTATACTAAATGCCATCTTCTTCAACTTCTTAGAGAGAGAAGAGAAAATATGAACATGGTGGATTCTTACAACTGATCGCTTTTTCACAAAGAATAGAAGGTCATTGATTCTGAAAGGATGTATACATTGTTTCTTTTTCTCCTTTTATCATTAGTTTCAACATTTTAACAACTGGAACAAAGATGGGTATGCACTCTGTTTTTTGCTCCTCCTGTTGGGTGTGCACTCAACCGAAAAGACGCCTACACAAAGGAAACATCAAAAAAATTTACACTACGACGAGATTTCACTGCAAGCCAAAAATGGCCCACGCCTAGCTCACCTTCACACGCCGAGGCTCTCGCCTCTCCTTTCCTCCACACGCCCAACACACGCCCAGACACACGCCCACGCCTAGCTCACCTTTCCTCCATGCCCAGGCCACGCCTGGCAGAGCAATCTCGCCTAGACCCTCGCCTCTCCCACGCCCAGGCCACGCCTAAACATGTTACTGGCTAGTCTCTCGCCCAGGCCCACGCCCAGGAATTCCTTATACACGGTTTAAAAACTATTATGGTACGAATCTAACGTATAAGATTGAAAAGTTCATTTTAGAAAAATCTATAGGCGAGGTTTATATCTGTTAAGTAACAGTAGAAAGAGTTCGTTTAAGAAATTCTCTCTTTTCTAAATCCCAACAATCTCCCCCTAAGGGAGGTCACCCCATGAATTACATTTTGTATCCTAGCATTCTATCGTTAACTTCATGCTCGAGCTCGTAGAATTTAATTCTTTAAATTCCGCAATCTTTGTGCTTCAGTAGTGATTCTTCAAAGTCCGAATACTTTGTACTTTCAGTGGAGGTCTTTGAATGTTCCTTGACTTGGTGATCTTTGAGCTTTCTTTGAGATCATCAGCCATAGTAAATCTCTGACTCATCCTTTGTTGTATCGTCTTCATGTAATGTTGTGACTTTTGGACCACATGCTCACAGTGTTGGATCATGACATCTTTCCGTCAGAGTTGCGGAAGCTTCGCTGGATCTTGATATTTGCATATTGTAGCGGAAACATAGCATGATGGTATCAGAGTGAAAGCAAACGTCTCATGATGATATCAGAGCAAAAGAGTGTAGACGTGCACTTGTCATGATTTCTTTGAACGTGAGTGTGATGTGTGAGCATGCGGTTATGGATTGACTTCTCAATTACGATCAGCTGCAACCGTCCGATGTTCCTGCAAACAACAGTTAGCAATAAAACACACGAAAATGTCTTTGTTCACCTTCGTTGAATAGGGTTGCAAGAACCACGGTTCCCCGTTGATCAGTATAAATATTGCATGTGACCAGGTAGAATTCCTAAGAATCTCCTTGACAGGGTTTCGCAGCTTGATCTAGCCGTTCTCAAACTGGAGCGTCCCAAAGTAGACAACACGCAGTGAGTGAACCAGCGAATTAAGATTCACTGATTGATGATAAATTGATTTGAAAAACAATCGCGTATTGCTTAAGAGAAAGAGTTTTGCAATACGACGAATGTTTTAGAAGAAAATCAAGTTTCAATCATAAATACCCTTTTAATTTTGTAAAATTAATACACATTCGATGCGCTAGAGAAAAGAATTGTTAAGCACATCGAATGGTTTTTCAAAGGTATCCGTCAATCCATTTCCTGGACCAAGGTTGATTCAAGAGTGAATCGCCCCATTGTTTCTATCCAGTTGTCACAAGCTTGATCTTTTGGAAAGATCTCACATGTCACCCACCAAGAGCTTGTTTGTTGTTGGCTCTAGAAGAATTTCCATCTTCATCGTGAATAGTTAACATATCACTCGGATGTTCTGGCAAGTATCACAAGGATAATGCGTAGGACTCTCAAAATATATTCTTACTTTCCACATTGTGTGAAACAGCAAGTCTTCATTTATTGTGTGTCCTAATGAGATTTATAGTGATGATCTCTTGGCTCTAGACTCAATAGTGCATTTTAGTTTCCTATTCAGAGACTAGGGAGAGGGTCTCCTTCTTCAATATCAACCATCTCTAAGAGAAATTCAGTAGATTATGTAGGTTCCTCGTGAGAATGAAACAAGTCCTTTTAAGAGAACTTGAGTGGCTTGGGAAGTTTAGTGCAGTGCGTCACTGGGTCCATGACGTCTTGTCTTCAATACCGGCGTTACTTTAGTAACCACCAGTAGCATATGTATTGAACCCGGTTTCTGCCCTAAGGTTGAATTATTGGAGGGCTATTTCTTTACACACTTTTCATTTCTTTTTCATTCTTCAACCCCTTCAGTGCTTACCGAGACTTCATCACTTGAACCTTGTTGGGTTTATTCCAGTCCTAACTCTTTCTCAGTCGGCACTCTTCTCTTATTCTCACTTTTCTCCTTTTTTTCATCATACCTAAGGACTTCTACACTAACTAGTGGATTGTCTCTTGGTAGATCTCTCCAGTTCTGTTGGGATCATGGGAACTAATACCTAACCTTACCATCCTTATAACTCCAATACATAAAGTAAAGTGGTCGGTCTTTTGGTACAGTTCTTTCCGCCTTGAAACTAAATGAAAATCATTTTGAAAATTAATCAAGGTACTTGTGATATAGAATCAAAGCATTTTGTACCTCAATTGTTTTTTATTTTTTCATAAATGCTCTCCCTCAACATGTGCGTTGGCTTTTGAAAATTTTTAGCACATGGAGGTGAATTGCTTGTTTAAGTCTTTGTAAAAGCTCCCCTCAACATGTGCATCGTGTTTTTGAAAAAGTTTGTCACATGGAGGAAGGAGTGCTTGTTTGAATCTTTAAATAATCACCCTTTAATCAGATTTCAGATTTAAATCACAATCTCTCCCCCCTATTAAAAATTTCAAACCTGATTGAGATTTATAATCCCAATTGATTTAAATACTTTAGAAAACATTTTGGTGAAAGATATAGATTTCTTTTAAACTTTTACAGACAAAGAACATTTATTCGCTCCCCCTCAATATGTGCATCGATATACGAAATAGTTTAGCACATACTAGAGAGAACCTGCACTTTTGAATCAAAACGATCAGCTTTTATCAGATTTCATATTTAAATCACATTTTCTCCCCCTATCAAAAATTTCAAACCTTTTGAGATTTTGGATCCCAATTGATTTAAATAAGTTTAGAAAATTTGGGAGGAAAATGTGGTCAGATTAATTACATTCTGATAATGGAACACAATAACGCTCCCCTTCAATTTATGAGGAAGTTTGTTAGTGTCAGGTATGATAATTTTGAAAGATCTTTAACTATAAGAAAATTTTCATTTCGAAAGATCATTGAATTTTAGAAAGATCATACCATGAAACTTATCTCAAAGACTTTATTCCCCACTTAATTTGTACAAATGAAACGGATACAAATTACTCAAACAAGTCCATTTGAAGAAATATTGTTTGAAAATATCATATTTTGAAATCACTCTCCCCCTCAATTGATGACAAAGGTCATAGATTGAGTGATGAAATTTTATGAAAAATTGAGTCTGATTGATTTTCAAAAGATTTAAATCCGAATTATTTTCAAACAATATTTTTCTACCATGAGAAATACAAACATGGTATGATTCCCTACTTATCCTGCACAAAGATACGTTATGTGATGGAGAAACAGAAGCTACTTCAGTTGTTGCTGTAAGGATGGAAGAAACCATCTGCCGATGCAGTGAGACCTCTGAAGTTGTATATATCATGCCAACTATCCATAGATATCTGATTAAGTTCCGTTTCTTCTTTTGTTGACCCAAGATATAGTTGCCCTTTCCTTTTCTTCTTTTGTGGAAGCAGGGGCGGGAACATTCTCATAAATCATGTTATCTGAATACGTTAGTCAATGTGGAAAACTAGAATGGGGGTTGAATAGTTTTACCGATTAAAACTTGGTTTTAAACTATTTAGATCGACTTATGTCAATCTATTTAAACATGAGTGTTGGATGTTGATAGATAAGCATATAACTATGTAATGAAAAGATAAAGAGTAAGAAGCACAAAACCACAACGCGAGTATTTATAGTGGTTCAGCTACAAGGACACCTTCCTTGCCCTACTCCACTCTCCGAGTCACCTACTCGAGATTTTGTAATCACTACACAACACCAACTCCTTGTGGCGGAGAAGCCTTCACAACATTTCCTACTATTTATCCGGTACAAGGCTAGATACCAGGTTCTTCCACGAGGTAAAACCAAACCTATCAAAACGTCGCCTACCCTTTATCCGGTACTAGGCTAGATACCGAGTTCCATTACAATGGAGGAACTACTACCCAACACTACACAACTTCTAACCCTAAGGAGATCCACTCCTTATGACAACATCAACAAGGATATCAATATCCTTTGACCCAATACAAATCTATCATGTACATCGAACACACCATACCGAATGTACACCTTAGGCACCTTTCACTAATGCCTTTGACACAACTTCTAGGCACCCTTCACTAATGCCTTGTGACTTGACTTCTAGACACCCTTCACTAATGCCTTTAGCCTTGACTTCTAAGCACCCTTCACAAGTGCTTTCAATACGGACGTTCGACACCTTCCACTAATGTCTTCGTCTTGACCCTTTAGACATCTTTCACTTATGTCTTCGACACTACACTTCTAATGAGAAAGAAGATAACTTATCAACAAGAGAACCTCAGTAGTCTTGATAATGACGAAGCATGACAACTCATGGACTTGAGCTTGCTCGCCTTCAAAAGGTGATGATCTCGCCTTTAAGAGGAACCTAGAGAATCACACAAAAACAAAACTACATACATAGATCACTTGGATATGAGGTTAGAGAGTTTATAACTCAAAGAGAAAATATCTGTGAAAGGGGTGAGGTGCAATGAAGAAATGGCTCACTATTTATAGAATAAAAATAGCTACTATTCTACGTATCCCACAGATCCCTCACTTGAGGGATCCGTCCAGTGTATTACTGGGGATCCGTGGGACGCTCCCTTTTGCCCATGGGTTTTGGGTCATGGGTCATAGGTTATGGCTCATGGGTCCTAGACATTGGACCATGGGTATCCAAGTAGATACAATGTATCTAAAAGATGCAATGCATCTAGTCCATGGGTCATGGGATAAAACCATGAGTCATGGATAATATCCATATATGACTTATGCATGATGTCATGCAATAGGTTATGGGTTATGCTTTATGGGTATGGGTCATGGATTTTGGGTTATACCCAACTACATTCAATCTATTAAGTCAATGGGTCAAATACTTAAACTTCTACCCATTATGATACATATTAGTTATGTATATATTTACCCAATATGTAAACACTAGTTGTTGTACATATGTATTACTAAATTATAAAACCACTTTTATTTGTTTAGTGTTTTATATGAAAACGTAAGTGTGTTAGTAAACTATTGGCTAACTATTTTAGTATTTTATTTGTTTCGTTAAAATGATTTTACGTTTGTTATCGACAAAACATTAGAAGATCGTAAAATATAAATAAACGTTTTTACGGCTTATTTGTATTAAGTATTAACAGTCAACACAGATAGATAGATAGATATATGGTGGTCGACAACACCCAAACAGCAATCAACTAATAAAAGTCAATCCAACATATCAAACAGATCATACAAAGGCATGGGAATTATGTGAACATCAAACTTGAATCATCTAATCCTAACAATTATATCCTAGGCTCCTAGCCATTCAAAGTAGGCAAACACCTTTTTCAGTTAAGTATATAGGATGATTAAATAAGCTCATTAGATGATATAAATTTGAAAACATTCTCTCCCTCAATCAATGACTCATTTTATGAAAAAGTCATTGATTGAGTTTGCAAATTTATGAAAACTCCAAATCTTTCCACCATTTTTGAAACACAACAAATATTTTTCTGAAGAATTTTAGAAAGAAAAACATTTGTGTAGGAACAACCGTCTTTTTGTCGACGTGCTTTCCTTATTTTGTTTTGGGATAAGTGCACGAATTTATGAAAATCGATTAAGCGTAGCACTTTCCCTTTTTGAAAAAACGGGTTGCATATCTGAAATAATAGCAAACCTTTGTTTTGAAGAACGGGTTACAGTCTGAAATAACTGCAAGCCATAGTTTGAGACATGTTTTAGAAAATATTTACACCTTGTGCTCGAACTTCATCTAAAGTCTCGTGTCATTATTGAATGACATTTCTAAGACCGTAGATGTTATCGATACCAGAAGACATGTCTTGAGAAAATAATATTTTTGGTAATTTTCAAATTTTCTGATTTTTATGGATTTTCATTGGTTTTATAATTTTCTATTTTATTTTTGTTGGTTTTATATTTTTGTATTTTGGTTTTTCAAAAGGGCAAATGGCACAAAAAGGCATCAAAGTTAGGGTCCATTTCCAATCAAGGTATTCTACTTTTTTTCTTGCATAAAAAGGTTGCCAACAAATTTTTTTAGCGGATTTGGGTTTTTTCATTAACTCCGTTAACCGCTAACCAAAAATACAATTCGAAACTTTTATAAAATTACAAGGGCCAAAAATAAACTTTTATAAAACTAAGACAAAAACGTTTTCTTCTTCCCCAGTATCCAGTATTCCCCAGTTCTTCACATAAACCCTAATTAACTGTTCACAAAATTGAACCTTATTTTGTGTTCGTTAAGGTAATTAATACTTACTGTTGTTTTTAATTATCTTAATAATCTTTATTCATTGACCTTTGTGTTCATTAAATTTTTTTGCAGGATGGCTTGTTCATCCAAAGGAGCTACATTAACATTGGATCTTTATTATAACGGGTATTTCAGTCTGAAACCTTTAACCTATCATAATGCTGATATGCTCACAACTATTGTTGATGTGTCCCCTTTAACCTATAATGAGTTGAAAAATATTGTTCAAAACAACATAGCTTCAGTAGTGTCTGTGTTGTATTACTTTAGTAATGGGTTAAAAAGTATTAAGTCTGATGCTGATGTTAGGTTGTTTGTTGAAAAGTGGCAAAGTAGTGATGAAGGTATCATAGCCTTATATGTTACTCATAAGAATGAATGTTTAGTTGAATACACTGGTGATTATGTTCTTGTCATGTTAAACCCTGCTAGTTATTACAAAGACTCAGACTCAGATGTTGCATCAGTTGACCATTTATCTGAGGGTGAAGAAGAGTTGAGGCAGGTTAGGATAAAAGAAAGGAAAAGTTTAGATGAAAAGAACAAAACAAATGAAATTGTGGAATTTGATGACCAGTAGGCTAGTGTTGGAAAATGACAGTGATTTAGGTGATGAATCTAAAAAAGAAGTAGATCCTTTATTTTCATACTTAGGTGATGAATCCCAAAAAGAGAAACCTCATGTTGAACCAGAAATAACATTAGATGAAGATATGCCCATCAGTGATGAGGATGAGATTGTGTTTGACCCTAATAAAAGAGATTACCCTATCCATGACCCAAACACAAATTGGAAGTTAAAAAAACCTATATTAGGTGAATTGTATGCAGACTTAGATCAAGTAAAAGATTGTCTTACCTTTTATTCTGTTGCCAATGGATACCAACTTTGGTATTAAAAAAGTGATAGTGAAAAGTTGCTGGTTAGGTGTGGCTTTGATGAAAAAGAGATAAGAAAGAAAAAAGTTCCTAGAGATCCTAATAAGCCTTGTTGTCCTTTTAGGTTAAGAGTTGTGAAGATGCATGATGGCAATTCTTGGCATATAAGAATCCTAGTTAATGAGCACACTTGCAGTAGAGAGTGTAATCTTGGTTATTTAGTGACTTCAATATGGATTGCAAGACAATTTGTAGACAAAATCAGAATGTCCTGATATGAAAGTGGTTGATCTGCAAGACATGGTAATGAAAAAATGTAGGGTTAAGACATCACACAATTAGTGTAGTAGAGCTAGAAGGATTGCACTATATAATCTTAAGCAGAATGTTGGAGATCAGTATGACAGGTAGGTTGATTACTCTGCTGAACTTAGAAATACCAACCCCGGTACCACAGTGCAGTTACACATTGATCCTCTTGCAGATGGTACACACATGTTCAATAGTTTCTATATTTGTTTTCATAATTTGAAACAGGGTTGGAAAGCAGGTTGTAGAAAGGTTATAGGTTTGGATGGGTGTTTTTTGAAAGGGGTGTGCCAAGGTGAATTGTTGGCAGCTATTGGGAGGGATGGAAACAATCGAATATACCCAATTTCATGGGCTGTTATACAAGTTGAGAATTCAGATACTTGGGAATGGTTTATTAAATTATTAGCCAAAGACCTTGAGTTAGCAGATAGGAAAGGGATCACATTTATATCTGATGGCCACAAAGGACTTTACCAAGCTGTTAGGAGAGTGGTCCCATTGGTAGAACATAGGTTATGTGCTAGGCATATTTATGCCAAATTTTCCAAGCTCTACCCTGGTGTTCTATTTAGAAACTTGTTTTGGCAAGCATCAAAGGCTTCTTATCATCAGAAATTCGTAAATACAATGGAAGAAATAAAAAATGCAAGTCAATAAGCTTATCAGTATTTGAAGGATAAAGATCCATGGACATGGTCAAGATCATACTTCAAAGAAGGTATAGGTCTTAGTGAATCTTTCAATTCTCACATAAATAATTCTCACATAAAGCTAGCAATACTAATTATTCTACACTTGTATTATGTTGACAGGAATGGATTGTGATCTTTGTTGAAAATGGTCTTTGTGAATCTTTCAATTCTCACATAAAGAATGCAAGGAGAAAACCAATAATTGGAATGCTTGAAGACATAAGATCTTATGTGATGACAAGGAATTACACTCTAATGAAGGAATGTCAAGATTGGAAAAGTGATATTTGCCCTAACATCATCAAGGTTTTAGAGTTGCATAAGAAGATTCAAAGGTATATATTTATGTTGATCAAATAACACTAGCAGTAGTATGATACTTAGAGTATTTATGCTAACTTGTTGTTGGATAATGGATTTCACTTACACATCAAACCATAACACAAAGTGGCGTATAAATGGAATTCTAGAGAGAGAAAGTTAGAGGTTTAGGGAACTTAGTGAGAGAAAGTGAAAGATATTATTATGAGCTCCAACTCTCTACCTTGGGAGGTAGAGAGTATTTATAGTCTTACAAAAATCGCCACCTAACGGGCTGTGGATCAGGCATACAGTGGGTAAAGACCCGTCCGTCCTCCACGGTGTTACTTAACTAAATACTACTAACCTAAATATAACTACGACTACGAGCATTCTAACGATTACATATACTTGAGGTGACCGACTCTTTAATACCGGGAATTTCTAATTCCTAACAATCTCCCCTAAGGGAGGTCACCTCAAACATATACTAAAATGACATTGAATACAATCGGATATTACATTAACAATTGATCTTGCATTCTTGATGTAGTACTTTGCTCGGAAGCTCGTAGTCATTGATTCCACTCATTGCATGTTTGGTTAATCCAAGTGGAGGTCTTTTCCTGATCCACGTGATAATAATGTTGAGCCAGCTTTTGAGATCATCAGCTAATAGAAAATCTCGATACATCCATTGTGGTGTTGGTATTATGTGATGTTGTGACTTTAGGACCGACATGCTCACATTCGGATCATGATATATTCTCATCGAGTAGCGGAAGCATTCGTTGATTCATGATATTGGCGCCAGCGTAAGCATGGAGTGAAAATATCAGAGTCATTGATGCACTAATCATGATTTCTTTTAAGATGAATGTGTTAGGTGAGCATGCGGCTATGGATTGACCGCTTCATTACGATCACGCAAGCGTCGGGGTGTACCGCATAAGACAGTTAGCAATAGAGCATATGAAAGTGTCTTTGATCACTTTCGATGAATTGAGGTACACGGCCCACGGTTCCCGTTGATCGATACAAATCTTTGTGATCGGTATAATTCGAAGAATTTCCTTGACGAGGGTTTCGGCTCTAGCTGTTCTCAAACGGAACGTCTCAAAGAAGACAACACGGAGTGAGTGAACCAGCGAATTTTACGTCCACTGATTGATGAAAAGAATTTTGAAAAACAATCGTGTATTGCTCAATAGAAATTGTTTTTGCAATATAACGAAGGTTTTAATGAAAATCAATTATCAATCATAAAACACCTTTTGATTTGAAAAATTAGTACACGGTCGACATGCTAATGAAAAGAGTTTTAAAGCACAAAGACCGGTTTTTCAAAGGTATCCGTCAATCCATAACTGAACCGGGATTGATTCAAAAGATTGAATCGCCCCATTGTTTCAGTTCAGTTGTCACATGGTTGATCTATATAATAGATCTCACATGCCACCTACCAGGAGCTTGTTAGATGTTGGCTCGAGAAGGCTTTCCATCTTCACAGTGAATATGTAAACACATCACTCAGATGTTATGGCAATACCACAAGGATAATGCGTAGGACTCAAGATATAATCTCTCTTTCCACATTGTGTGAAACAGAGAGTCTTCATTGAAAGTGTCCTAATGAGATTTATTGATGATCTCGTGGCTCTAGACTCAATTTGTGCATATTTGGATCCTATATC
The DNA here is from genome assembly GCA_910596185.1 of Chrysanthemum makinoi. Taxonomy (NCBI): domain Eukaryota; kingdom Viridiplantae; phylum Streptophyta; class Magnoliopsida; order Asterales; family Asteraceae; genus Chrysanthemum; species Chrysanthemum makinoi. Next base: position 37,259,554 of record OU343218.1, on the reverse strand, counting down.
GGAGACTAGGGAGAGGGTCTCCTCCTTCAATATCAACAATCTCTAAGAGAAAGTCGATAGATAATGTCGGTTCCCGTGAGAATGAAACAAGTCCTTTTAAGAGGAACTTGAGTGGTTTGGGAAGTTGAAGTGCAGGTGCGTCCTTTGGGTCCATGACGTCTAGTCTTCAATACCGATGTTACCATCAGTAGCATATGAATTGAACCCGGTTTCTGCCCTAAGGTTGAATAAATGGAGGGCTATTTGTTTTCACCCTTTTCTCATTCAATTCTTTTTAATTCTTCAACCCCTTCAGTGCTTACCTAGACTTCATAGCTAGAACCTTGTTGGGTTTATTCCAGTACTAGCTCAGTCTTAGTCCGCACTCTTCCCATATCTCATTTTTCTCCTTTTATCATCATACCTAAGAACTCTACACTAACTAGTGGATAGTCCCTGGGTAGATCCCTCCGGTTCTGGCGGATCATGGGAACACATACCTAACCTTATCGTCCTTATATCACCATACATAATGTAAAGTTGGTCGGTCTTTTGGTATTGTTCATCTGCCATAGGAACCAATTGAAAACCATTTGAAAATCAATCCGGATACTTATGATATTTTATCAAAGCATTTTGTACCTGAATTGTTTTTGATATTTTTAGAAGAAGAACTCCCCTCAACATGTGAATCAAGTATTTGAAATAGTTTTCCACACGGAGGCAAGAGAAAGAATTAACTTCTTTGATTACCATTTTCTAAAAATATCAACATCACTTCCCTAATCGAATCAAGTAGATAAAGCATTTTGGGGAAGGATGAGGTTTTCATGATTTTGCTCCCCTCAATATGTGCCTCGAGATTTGAAAAGAGTTTTGCACATACTAGAGGGAACCTGCACATTGAGATAAGTGATCACGTTTCAAATCATTGTGGTTTAAGATAGATGCTCCCCTCAACATGTGCATGGAAAATTTGAAATCGTTTGTCACTTACGGGGAGGCAAACATGCTAATCACTTAAAAAACCATTTATCGAATTATCAGTTTAAATCCTATTTAAATCACAACTTCTCCCCGGATCACAATTATCAAATCATTTGAGATTTGTGATCTCTTATAGATTTAAATTGATTTTGAAAGCTTTTAAGGAGAATTGTGACTTGATTATGAAAGCGTTTTAGCTGATAATGATCGGATTTTAAGACTTTAAACTCCATTGATAAAACATGCATGATTATCTTTTGAAAACAATTGAATGCCAAATAACTTTTTAATTTAATTGAAATCATTCTCCCCTCAATCAATGACATAGGTTGTTGATTGAGAGATTGATATTTTGACAAATAAGTCAGATGATTATCAAAAATAGAGACGAGTTATTTTTCAAAGCATTAGTTTTCATGAGATAAATGTTTAAAAAATCAGAGCATGGAATTTTGAAAACATGATAAAGTATGGCTCTGTTCTTTCTTTGAAAAGCGGGTTCTTGCACGAAATGACAATAAACCATAGTTTCACTTTTTCCCAAAAATATTTTTTGATTTTTGATTTTTTTTTTTTTTGAAATTCGAACAACATCTAAAGTCCCGTGTCATTCTTTGAATGACAGCACAAAGACCGTAGATATTATCGAACCGAGAAAACGCATGACAAAATGACAATATTTTTGAAGATTTTTGAATTTTTCAGATTTTTATGGATTTTGAAATTTTTATAATTTTCTATTTGATTTTTGAGAGTTTTATAATTTTGTATTTTGTTTTTCGAATAAGTATTTACAAGAGATAGATGAAGAAACCTTTTACTCCTCGTCTTCCTCACGAAGGCGTTTGAGTGTTTCTGGTTGAAGGCTTTTCAAGCCAAGTCGTGGAAGAATAAACTCAAAACGTTCTCTTGGAAGAGCTTTGGTGAAGATGTCGCTAACCGATATTCAGACCTCACAAAATAGAGTTCCACCACACCTTTTCCACTTGTTCCCGAATGAAATGATGTCGAATGTCGATATGCTTTGCTCTTGAGTGTTGAACGTTGTTGCATGAGAGAGCAATAGCACTTTTATTATCACAGATGAGAGGATTTTGTTGAATAAAAGCCATAGTCAGATCATTGAGATCTCATCCATAAGATTTGAGCACAACAAGATGACATGGCTATGTATTCAGCCTCTGTAGAGGAAATAGAAGTACTCATTTGCTTCTTTGAAGACCAGCTCACAAGCTTATCACCCAAAAACGAGCACCTCGGATGTACTTCGGCGAGTATCTTGACAACCTGCATGATCAGCATCTGCATAGGCCGTTAGTGACATACCGGTGTCCTTCGGTACCAAAGTCCCATATTGATGGTTCCTTGGAGATACCGAAAGACCCGTTTAACTTCTTCAAGGTGCTTTTTAGTAGGCTTAGCCTGGGATCTAGCACACATGCAAACAGCGAACAAGATGTCTGGTCTACTAGCCGTGAGGTACATCAGGGATCCAATCATACTACGATATTTCGTTTGGTCAATCATGATCCTTGAGTGGTCCTCATCTAGTTTGGTTCGATCAATCATGGGGGTGTCAACAAGGTCACTTGAATCAAATCCAAATTTCTTTAAAATCTCATTTGCATATTTAGATTGATTTATGAAAATGCCTCCGGGACTTTGAAAAATTTGTAATCCCAAGAAAAATGACATTTGTCCCATCATTGACATTTGAAACTTTGAACTCATTTCATTTGAAAAACGATCACATTCCATTGGGTCAGTCGAGGCAAAAATAATATCATCAACATAAATTTGAACATGAGTTAAATGTTTGCCCGACTTCCTGGTGAACAATGTAGGATCAACTGCTCCTTTGCTAAATCCGGTAGATAGAAGAAACTTTGACAGTGTATCATACCATGCCCTTGGAGCTTGCTTTAAACCGTAGAGAGCCTTCTTCAGAGGATAAACGTGAGTAGGATGCTCTTGATTCACAAATCCTTCAGGGTTGGCCGGCGTAGACGACTTCTTTAAGATCTCCGTTGAAATGCCGTTTTCACATCCATCGATAGACTACCATGTTCTTACTAGCGGCATTAGCCAAAAGATTCGATTGCCTCGATTCGAGCCACTGGAGCAAAAGATTCTTCAAAGTCAATACCCTCCTCTTGACGGTATCCTTTAGCAACTAATCGAGCCTTGTTCTTCAACACATCACCATGCTCATCAAGTTTCACTTTGAAGATCCATTTAAGAGCAATAATCATAGCACGGAGGCGGTACTAACTCCCATACATCTAGTCGATCAAACTCATGAATTTCTTCTTGCATGGCATTGAACCGCTGTCTTCATTCATGGCGGTTTTAACATCTTTTGGTTCGATCTTAGATAGTACGGAGTTGAAGAAGCACCATAAGGCATCGGTTGCAAGTTGTTTCCGGGTTGATACAGGGCGAGAGGGATTTCCAATGATGTTGTCTAATGGATGATCGTGAGTCCATTTTCTGAGGTGTTCATGTGGCGTTGTTGAGGGAGGTAGCGAGTCGATGTCTCTCAAGAAGATGGTTCTGAAGATGATTCAGGAGCAAATATGTTTTCAAATGGAGCATCTTCGGGAGTAGCAAAGGGATTAACTTCATCATTGATGCAAGAAACATTTCCATGATGTACATTTGAAGAATGATGATTTGTTGATGAGAAGGATCGCAGCAGTGCTTCTTGACTTACAGATATTGAGACTGAAGGATTGACTTCATTCACAGGAATATGAGCATCCTCTATTGTAGGGATCAACACCTCATTAGTAATTGAATCATATAGTTCATCAAACATAGGATCAAACAATTTCTTTAAATCATCTTCGGATGGAGGTACATATGGAGTTTCTTGAGAAGAGTTTGGAACAAGGGATGAACCAATGGGACTGTTTTGAAGTCGCGGGTCCAGGAGTGTCCAGAGCCATTTGACCGTCACTCATCAAACGTAACTTGAATGGTTTCCATGATATTTCGGGTTCTTTTGTTATAGATTCGGTATCCCTTTTTGTTTGGTGCATATCCTACAAATACTCCAATGTCGGCTTTAGCCCTAAGTTTCCCTAAGTCTTGACCCTCATTAGTTGGATAACACAATGCACCAAACACACGAAGGAAAGAGAGATTAGGTTTTTTGTTGTGGACAAGTTCATATGGTGTCTTTCCATGAGCAGTGTGAATCAGGGAACGATTTTGTGTGTAGCATGCAGTGGCAATAGCTTCAGAGAAACATTGGAAATTTTGAGTAAATCAGCATTGTTCTAGCGGCTTCTACAAGAGTTCGATTTAGTCTTTCAACTACACCGTTCTGTTGAGGAGTTCGTGGAACACTTCTTTGATGGTGATTCCAATGATTTCATAAAATTCACTAAGTTGTTTGTTAACAAACTCAGTTCCATTGTCTGTCCGGATAATTCGGACGGTTTTGTTAAGTCGAACCTGCATTGTTTGATAAGTTTGATGATGATATCAGGAGTTTCATCCTTTGTCCTTAAGAACTTGACCAGGTGAATCTAGAGTAATCATCAACTATAACTAACACATATTTCTTCCCAAAGATATTCGGCACTCTCATTGGTCCACATAAATCCATATGAATTGTATGAAGAACTTCGATGACAGAGTTAGTAGGTTTGGGTTTATGGGCATACTTCTTGCTTTTTCCCAATTGACATCCTGAACAAAGATGATCCTTTTCATACTTTAGTCGAGGTAAACCTACAACTAAGTCCTTTATGGAGAGATCATTGATGGTGCCGAAGTTCAAGTGATTGAGACGTCGATGCCATAACCATGACTTTGTTTTAGAAGCCTTTGATAACAAGCAAATTGGAGAAGACTTCATCATATCATCGATAGAGATGGTGTAAAGATTTGAACCACGAGTTCCTTTTAAAAGTTCCTTACCATTAAGATCTCTAACAAAGCAAGTATGTTTTCGAAGGCTACTTCTAGATCAAAATCACGAATTGACCAACAGAGAACAGATTATGACACAAACCTTCCACATAGTATACTCTAGAGATAACACTATCACCAACAACATAATCACCATAACCCATAATTGCACCGAAATGATCATTACCAAATCTAACAGTCCCGATGAATTTGCTCACGAAGTTCATGAGCATGACCGGTCTCGGTCATATGCTTGGAACGGCTGAGTCCGGTACCACGAACGATTTGAACGATCTGCAGTTGAACACAGACAAGAATGGATAACTGAATAATTGGGATCCCTATGCAAGAATGGGTTCCACTTGGTTAGTAACGATGGTGGAACACCCACATCGAAACGAAACATCCATATCGAAGTAGAAGCAATGGAATCATTGGGAATAGATGCAATCTTTGGTGTCAGTATTTGACCTATTCAAAGTATGTTCACTTCTTAAAGGAATAGTTCTACCATAGGCATCCATTTTCTAATGGGCATAATCTTAGCAGTTTGAGAACAAAACTGATTATTCTTATGGCCAAAAGGTATCCAATAATAACCTATCTTTATAAAAGTTCTTCCTGTGGGTTTCCACTATTTTCTAACAATCTTTCGTTTTGCCTTTTGCCTTATTTGCACGATTATTAGCATTAACAATTTTAAGCGGGCATTTGACAAAGCATTAGACAAAGCATTCACACCACATTCATGATTAGCAACAGAATTCAAGCGGACATCATTACAAGGTTTGCAAATAGTATCGAATTGAATTAATTACTGATGCCTAAGGCTAATACTTGAATCAACACGATTCGTTTTATTCAACTCAAGCTTAAAGTTCCTAGATTGGTCTTCTACTCTCTTCCAATGCACATTCTTAGCTTGCAAGGTCCTATCATTCCTTGTATTGTCTTGAGACTTTGACCTGCTCGCTTTAAAGTCACTGATTACTCTTGTAGAGGGAATGGGAACATTAGTTGGTTGATCTAATTTTTGCATTCCTGAACTTGATGTGCAAGGATCGGAAGTACTAGAAGGCACATTAGTGTATACTTTAAGACTGTGATTTGAGCTTTTGCGGCACACTAAAGTTCACTTTCTTAGCACTAACATATCCGGAATCTGAACTACTTGAAGGCACATTAGTGTTTCCTTTCTTAAGACTGGGCATAGAACGGATTTCTGCTTGGCACTAGGCATAGAACAAGGCATCACAGCTTTGCCTTTTGCACCTAAGGTTAAGGATTTGGGACATGTGGCAATTACACATTCTAGCAACTCTTGAGATCGTTTGGCATGGAGGCAAGCAAACCTAATTTCACTATCAAGAGGTTTGTTAATGAAATCCTCTTCGACAATCTCACGGAGACATTCTAGACTATCCTTAAGGTGAGCACAGTATTCATGAAAAGCATGTTCATTATTCCTAAGATGAGGAGGAATATATTTAAGCGTCACAGTGTATTTGCAGTCTAAGGGTGACTTTGAGACAACATTCTTATTGAAAACAAGTGGCGGTTTCCCATTTCCCTGACTTCTCAGATTCTCAATTTCCTTTTGTAGAGACGTTATTTTTTCGTTGTTTTGGTCACGGGTGACTTTTATTGAATCATATAACTCTTTAAAACGTCGTTTAACTTTTTCATTTTCTTCTAGAAAACTCTCGTTTTCCTTTTGTAAGGCATCAACTAAGTTTTGAAGATGAAAAGTTTGAGAATTCGGAGAATCTAAAGGAGGAGGCATTTGGGAGCCTGTCATATTGTTCGTTTGACCCTTTAATTGAGAGATTTGGGCTTTCAACTTTCGATCGTGTTGCAGAGCTTGAATCTGTTCATCACGTTTGTTAATTTGAAAAGCTGCATCAAACTCTGGAGCATCTGAGGATGTCTTGATATTTGAAGTTTTGACATTTTCTTTAAGATGTTGATATTTTAGTTGTAAATTAAAATGCTCAACTTCCAGTTTAGAAAAATGTTTAACCAAATTGTCGTGATCATCCAGGTCAATTTTCTCGTTTAGTTTAGAATTAGTTTTTCAAGCTCAATGACACGATCATGGGAGACTTTCAGGGCCACAGATAGTTCATGAAATTTGGAAGCATTAATAGAGCAATTTGAAGCGGTGAAAAAAATATCTTGAGCAACACATTCAGTAATAAGAGTCTCATTTAATGTATGCAAGTTCTTCCTCTCAATCTCATTATATTTTAGTGCACGCTCATAATCACTAACTTCAACTACCATTGCATCAAATTCCTTTTCCATTCCCTTGATATCAGTTTCTATCCCCTTTTTAAGACTCTCAAAGTGATCTTTTAGAAGTTTAAAGAAAGGCATGACCTCGGTTAAATAACATTCTTTCATTTGCTCAAAACCCCTTTCTCCTTCCGTTATACCATTGGGTGTGATCCTTTTCTTGCAAGTTTTCTCAAAATCAACAAATAGTTGAAATATAACATATTGGCTAATTAAGGTCTTGCTTTTAGTGGCAATTTTTCTAGGAACAAGATGCATTGGTGTATTAGGAGGATACACGGTCGCTCTAGGCATTTTCCATAGGGGAGGGTTTGTTTCAACAATATTTTCACTTTACGCTTATCTAAATCCTTTTTCCCGAAAACTTGTTCGGGAGTCAACAATGTCTGAGGCTTAAACATGTTCAAGGAAATCCAGTTTTCCTTTTTGTAGTCATGGGGAGTGATAATTATTTTTTCTCTTTGCATTTAGGATCATCTAATTTTTTGTTCATCCTTTCCCTAGTGACTTCATCGGATTTCTTATCTTCCTCAGTGCACTCAACGCAACTAGGTTTCTGTCTAGGTTTAAGAATCTCATTGCCATCATAGATCACACTTTGAGCGCTTTTGCTATCTTTTACTCGGGGTTGGGTTTATCTAAAATGGGAACACTATGCTTATCGCTTAGAACTCTATGTTTAGTGACCATGTGAGCAATCTGAATGGTGTTTCCTTGTATGTACAACTTGTTTTCAAGTTTGTTTTTCAAAGTTTTGAGATTAGAAAAATCTCTCAAGAGTTTTGATTCCTTTGCATTAAATTCTTGCTTAAGCATTTTCACATTTTCTTGAAGTTCTTGTTTTTGCTTAGCTGTTTTAGAAAGTTTTTCTTGCAAGGAATTTAATTCTTGTTTCAATACTTCTTCTCTAAAATTACTTTTCTAATGATTGTACGCACTTGGTCATCCATTTCCTGCTCACGAGTGGTCAACTCAAATTTAGCACGTTGTTCATAAATAGCAACACGTTCTTTATAGGCATTTAGTTCGGAAATTACAGAATCATCAGGGGCACATGCAGTGTATTCATCAAAAACATAGTCATTGTTGACTGCAGAAGATGCATCACTTGGTACACCTTCACTTTCACTTTGTTTCACATATTGATCATATGGGATAATATCGATATTACCCATATTTTCAACATTTGATTCAATAGTTTCAGTTGATTGTACTTTGTCATGCATCTTTTGCACATCAGCATCATCGTATAGTTTTAATACCTCGGAGATGAGTTTGTCTTGGGATGGGCCAGCTAGTGGTGAAGAAGAGACCTTGGGAGAAACCATTGGAGAAATGCTAGCCATAAAAATTGTGTGTGCCGTAGGTCCATCATCCACATCGAGTTGTATGCATCACAATCAGCGACTTGAAAGGCATTCTGATGATTGTGACCTATCTCCTGAATAGGCTGCTCATCCACATATGCATCATAGGTCTTGGCATTGCCCTCAGCTAGAAACAACAATTCCTCTTCATCCAAAGCAGCACCATTGTCCCGAGCTTGTACCAGACATCTTATCTCTGAAGTAATCGGCATTCTGTGGACGCTTTGGAGATGTGCAGTTCCTTGCAATGTGTCCCTCACCACCACAGTTATAACATTTGATTGGCTTAGCTTGACCTTGGTTACCATTCCTTCCTCGATTCGTTTGCCAACATAACCTCTACCAGCTCCACCTCTTCCCGATCATCTTGTCTTTCCTGGTTGCACCACGATCCTTCCATCTTTAACAGTGGCTTGATTGTGTGGGTTAGATCTGTTCGAGGTTGTTGTTGGTATGTGGGAGAGAATTCATGTTTTGACTAATCAGAAGAGCTAGTTGATTAATGAAGTTACCCACGTGTGCATCAGCATCGGCTTGTTTGAACATAGGATCGGGAATGAGTTTGTGATTACCATTACCCAAGGGTATGACTTGTGATGCTTTGGTTGTGATTCCGATGTTTGAGTAGAAGGCGGTTGAGTCATTAGACGAGCTTGTCTCTCCCTGGTTGGTTTTGAACCGATTGAGAATCAATTTTTCAAACATAGCATGTCTCTCATTCTGAAGGAGGAAGGCATAGAGTTGCTCATAGTTTGTATTCTTCAATCCTTTAGTGAGCTTCACAGCGGTGACAAACTTGTGCCATTCGGGATTCATGTTGTTCACAAATTTTGAGTTCAGCTGAATGTTAGGCATAGTCATTCGGATGTTCCTCATGTCATTCACTAACTTATGAAATCTCACATAGTACTCATAGACACTCTCATCTGGTTTCATCTTGAAGTGTTCAAATTCGTCATAGAGTTGGGATTCTCTGTCTTCCATAGTTAATTCGAACCCGAGAGAAGCATCTTAACATTATCCCATACTGCCTTTGCATCGGTGTTATGATTGATCAGCTTGTAGATGTCTTTAGGAAGACCTTGAAGAACAATGTTTGAAGCCCGGATATCTGCATCGAATCTCTTTTTCTCCTTATCATCAAGCTCATCATACATTTTAGGTCTGTCCATTCCGTAAACAGAAGTACCATCTTCATTAGTATCAAGTATGTCTCTAGTCGTCTCAACTCGATATGGTCCTTCATCAATGGATTTGAGAATGTTGACACCATTTTCCTTTCCAAGGCAGTACAATCGGATTCGTTGAGCCCAAGAATCGTAGTCAGTTCTGTCAAGCATGGGTGGACGAGTATCGACCCACTGCTTGAACATCCTCGCAATGGAGATGATAGTAGGAACGTTGGTAGACATGTTAACAGATTATACGGGATTTTATAACTCTATGATTAAACCGATAAATAGATTCTTTCACGGGATTTTACTAAATCAAGAGAAAACCGTAAACAATCACCCAAGTCGCTAGAAGATAATGCACCAAGTCGCTAACACTTAATTAAGCTACACCACTAAGTCGCTAGAGTCCCAAGTCGCTAGACAAATGCAAGTCGCTAAGTAGTAACTCGCTAAGCCTCAAGTCGCTAGCAAAATTTTGGCAGCAATTCGCTACTCAAGTCGCTAAAGATACAAGTCGCTAAAGAGCAACTCGCTACTGACCAAGTCGCTACCACCAAGTCGCTACCCGTAGTGGAGAGTCCACTACTTGTACTTGTAAATCGCTAGATCTAAGTCGCTAGGTCTAAAAGCTGTAACTTCGCTACAAATTTGCAAAGCAAGTCGCTACGAAGAAAGTAATCCGTGAGTTAAGTCGCTAGCAAGAAAAACCACATAAACATCACTTTTCAATCCAAAAACAACCCAACCAAGATGATTCAAGCTTACCAAATGAAAACCTACACACTTGTGATGATTCTAAACATAAAAGTACTAACAAAATCCAAACTTTAACACAAGAAATCAACCAAATGATGCAAAAACCACTAAACTTTTTCAAACTCAAAACCACCTAAAACCACTAGAAATCCAAAGATGTGCAAGATATGATCTAACCATGGCTCTTGATACCAATTGTTGGATATTGGATTTCACATACACATCAAACCATAACACAAAGTGGCGTATAAGTGGAATTCTAGAGAGAGAAAGTTAGAGGTTTAGGGAACTTAGTGAGAGAAAGTGAAAGATATTATTATGAGCTCCAACTCTCTACCTTGGGAGGTAGAGAGTATTTATAGTCTTACAAAAATCGCCACCCAACGGGCTGTGGATCAGGCATACAGTGGGTAAAGACCCGTCCGTCCTCCACGGTGTTACTTAACTAAATACTACTAACCTAAATATAACTACGACTACGAGCATTCTAACGATTACATATACTTGAGGTGACCGACTCTTTAATACCGGGAATTTCTAATTCCTAACACTTGTAGTATACTAACAGGAAGTGGAGTTTGAATCCAAGTGGATGGCATCAGTTGGAAGTAAGGCAAGGGAATTTTGAAGTCTTTGGTGTGGATTTACAAAAGAGGGAATGCAGTTGTAGGCAATGGCAGTTAACTGGCATACCATGCCCTCATGCAATCACATCCATTTACTTCATTAGCAAGCAGCCCGAACATTATGTGAGCAACTCATTCAAGGTAAGCACATACAAAAGTATCTATGAGTTCAATATTTTGCCAGTTGGTGGTATAGATATGTGGGAAAAAAAGAAACATGTGCCAATGAAACCTTCATTAGAAAGAAGGATGCCAGGTAGGCCCTCATTGAATAGGACAAAGGATAGGTCAGAATTGAAAAAAAATAAACATGTGGCAAGGCCTCCAAGAGCAATGACATGTCAAAACTGTGGTGAACTTGATCATAACAAAAAGGGGTGTACGAAACCTAAGGAAACAGGTGAACCATCAACACAAACACCTAATCAACAAGATAATCCACCAAAAAAGAGGGGCAGACCTATGGTTCAAGACCCAGTCAATGCTAGAACCCCAAGTTGTAGTAGAAAGAATAAATTTGTGACTGTTAAAGGTGTTATATGGATGGGAGGAACATGTGCAGGTGGTAGCAGTGGAAGGGGAAGTTCTAGTGGATCAAATAGTGGGAGGGGCAGAGGAAGTGGTAGTGGATCAAGCAGGGTAAGGGGAAGGGGAAGTGATAATGTATCAAATAGGGTAAGTTTCATTTAATTGTTTATTTTTTGTGTTACTATGATTTAATTGATTTATATTCTAACTAAGACAACCATTTTACAGAATGCCCAATACAGACTCTTTGATGATGATGATTTGGTTGATGTACAACTTGAGGAAGCAATTGATACAAGGACAAATAACCAGTCTAATGATGTACCTGCTTTTGATGATGATACTTTGGTTGATGTACAACTTGATCAAGCAAATACAGAAGATATGGATGCCAATATTGATCAAGAAAATGTTGTTGTTGTTGATACAACTGCAAAAGTGGATGCCAATATGGATGCCAAAGTTGATGTTGTTGATGCACATTTGCAAATGTTGTTGATGCAGCTGCAAATGTTGATGTGGATGCAGCTGCAAATGTTGATGTTGTTGATGCAGCTGCAAATATGGATGCCAATGAGGATGAAACAACAAGGCTTAAGAGGAGGTATGATGAACTTTGGAAAGATCAATATAATGCAGGATATCAGCCCCCTAGAAGGACTTCTCAAATATTATCAATGAAGAATTATAATAGGAAAATAAACCAGGACTATGAAGGTCAAGGTCTCACACCAGATGAATCATTTGAAGTAGACTAAGTACTCTATTGTTTCTAATATCAATCTCTTTTGTAAGAACTTAATATCAGTCTCTTATGGTCCATAAGAACTTGTAATAGCTTCTGTTAATACAAATATCGTCATTAAACATTATTTATATTTTATGATCTTTACCTAAGTTTTGTTAACGACAAAAGTAAATTTCATTTTTGTAAAATATAAAGCTTGTCAAGATTAATATATATTAAAACAAGCTTTCCTTAAATAAAGTCTTCATCACTCAAGCATTTACATTTTGATTAGTCATGTATCAATTAACTTTGATATCCTTCTAAACCATAATGTGTGTCAACAGTTTTAGAACAAGTATGTTTTAGTTTCTTAAACACAACATTACATATATATTTACATTTAACATATTATTTCTAAAAATAGAAAACAACATATGACATCATGGCTTGCATCATTGAAATCTCTAGAAGATTTCAGAAGATATTTTGGTTAGATTTGGATTCTACATATCTTACATGATCTTGGTTAGATTTGGTTGACTTTGGAAAGATCTTTGTAATCTTGCTGTCAGACCAGCAGAACCAAAAAAATACAAAGGCGAACCCCTTTTTTTGGTTTCGTGGTCCATGGTGACAGCAGAACACTTTGGCTATAAATAGCAAGCCAACCCAAGTTGTTTTCTTATCCCTTTCTAGCATAATCACATACATTCCTTCTCTCTATTATTTCTAACTCAGTTTCATATCATTATAGTGATCCTCTTTTGTACCATAGAAGATCAAGGCATAATCAAGCTTCAACAAATAGTTGGAAGGCTTGTTTGTTTTGTTGTTGTATGATCTAGTCTTGTTCATACATCATTGTTGTACCAAACCATCTTAAACCTCTGAGTGTGAGTGGTTAGTATTTTAGTCCTTAAAATACATACTGTGTAGGAGTGGTTGTACCCTTGTAAAAGAACTCAAATCTAGCTTTGTGTCGGAAATATTGTGTAAGCGACGTGTAAAGGTTTCTCCGTTGGTTAAAGGAGCTTGTTGACTAGTAAAGATAACTCTCGAGTTGGAGACTCGGGGAGTGGAGTAGGGCAAGGAAAAAGGGTCTTTGTAGACTGATAACGCTACACGCGTCGTTCGGGGTCAAAGGAACTTCCTTTTCTTCGAGCAAGTTTTATAACACCCTAGGCAGTGAACCTAATCGTTGTAGTGTAGTATTAGCGTAAGCCACGGGTATTGATATCGTTCTCTAGGGGAATAGGAATGCTAGTGAGAAGTTACTACGCTAAGGTTGGGGTTGAGGAAGATTATTTTTTATCTTTTTATGTTTTTTTTTAGAAAATGGAAAGGTACGAATCTCGGGGTTTGGATTTGAGGGTTGGTATTTCTACCGATTACTCTACTTGTCTAATTATCTAAGGTGTATGTAGTCTATGTCTAATTATTGTGTGCTCGTATGATAGTTTAAAGATGTGTTCACTTATGTTTTATTACTCCTTAATTATCTCCTATTGATGGTTGAATTGTCACGTCCTTATTCTTAATCGCGTACTGTGTCTAAGGTCGTAGGGTATGCGTTTGTCCCTAACTCTTTGAAACTACCAAAAGGGTCTTGTCTACAATATCTCTAGGAATTATAAACTCTAACTCTAAGGTACTCTTTGGATGGTTTAGCCTACAACTGCTCTAAGTGTTATAGTCTAAGGTTCACAAAGATTAATCAAGCATTAACTACACAATGAATGACCTATCGCATTACTAGATCGTTAACAATTAAGATAAGAGACAACCAATCAATATTCAATAATTAAGTTTCATATTCCCTAAGCAAACACACAAGTAAATTAGCCGAACATGGAGAACATGCAAGCATACACACAAATAATTGAAGACATAATTGAATTAATGAAGTAAAACACTTATCTTGGTGTAAGATAGGGTTTAGAACCCTAAAATACTGTACAAGATAGCCTTGGTTCGATTTAGGTTTTTACTCCAAAAGAATACCCACTAATACTAAAAAATTCGGATTCTATATATAAGATTACAATCGCGACGGCGTCACCTTATGATTTGTGACGCCGTCGAGTCGCCGTCATTAGGGTTTCGTCTTGGCCACGTTAGTCTTGCGACGGCGTCACCTTATGCTTGTGACGCCGTCCCTTCATCTCGGCGCCGTCTGGATCAAATCTAGGCGTGCGAGTTGCGACGGCCTACTACTCTTTTAAAGCCTGACACCGTCACTTGTAAATAAGCAATTTGGCTCTGAGCCGTCACGAAGTGCTCCAACGGCGTCGCAGTTAAGCAGTGACGCCGTCCCCTTGTATTTTAGCAGCTTGAGTGTCTCGATTCTTGACTTTGGCCATTTTCTTCGTATATCCGCGCCTTTTCGTCCAAATAAGTGCCATTCTATCAATTTGCCTTCAAGAGACCTAAAAAGTGAAAAGGAACGATATTAAGTAATAACGGATACAAAAGTGATCAAATAAGGGCTTAAACGACCCCTCAAAAAGGTACATTTTAAAACCTTCTCAAATATCCCTACACTTGGTATTTGCTTGTCCTCAAGCAAATGTGCTTTTAGCCAATTAATTTATAAGTTAGGGGTCATGAAGCATTGGTTTAAAACAATCCACAACACATTTAAGCCCCCCAAAAGTCATAACAAGCACGGAAATTACATACTAGCACCTCACATGGGGTGTTTGGGTACTCTCATCTCTCGGGTGTATATGAAATATAACAAGTTGGAAATGGAAGATAAACACTCATTAATCGGTCCTAGTACATAGATTACCAAAGGCTTGAGAATAGATCAAACCTCTATCGCTTTGGCGTAAGCACCTAGGAAAGACTATCAAAGAGGTCTTTAAAGGGTTGTAATGTTAGGCTTACGGTAGGGAAACAAAGGGTTTGGTGGGATAGGCTATTTATTGGTGGCAAGTCAAAAATCTCTATGTTACAAGCATACGAAGAATGGCGTTGCTAAGCCAAGACTCGACACTCTAAACTCTAGATAACTGAAACAAACAAACATAAATTTAAAGATAGATGTAGGATGGTAGCCCGTTTTTTTTAACACTCTATTTTTTTTTATTTTCTCTTTTTTTTATTTTTTTTTCGATTTTTTTTTTTCATACACTTTTACTCTACCATCCTCTACGGTAACATCAAAATGATAGGGATTTATAGGCACATCCCTACACTTGAGTTTTTATTACTCTAACACTAATATGACCCGAATCGAAAAGATCAAAACACTTGGGGTACGTTATTACGCAAATAAGGGAATTTATGTTCCCTTCCAGTCATTTTATAAACTTTAACTTTTCCCATGAGTCCCAATCGTCCCAAAACTGTGTACAGAGGATATGACTCGACTTAGCAACTCATGCAAGCAACTAGATAATTGAACTAAGGGTTTGGGGTGATAACAATGATGCACTAAAAGTGAGTGCATACAAGGTAGGCTAAGGCGATTTGGGTGTACATCTGGGGGTTGGGTGTAAACAATGCTCTTCATTGATATTCATGAAAAACTGAAACATCACGAGAACCGTGAAAAGGATAGGCTCTGAGGGGTTAACTAGGGGTATCGTGTACTAAAAATGAGTACAACGCAAAGGGTGTGGGGAAATTACTCAACCGATGTGGAAGAAGTAATTATATTATGGGTATCAAACAAGGGTTATCCTAATGCCTCTTATCATTTAGTTATTCCTAACTACACAAGTGTAGTCTTACTAGCGATCTCGGGATGCATCACAAAACAAGTTCTAGAATCTAATATACTACCGGTTCACACTCTAAGCATTAAAGATGAATGCTTTAATTCCTACTAATCTAAGGGTGATCCTCACATTTTGGGTGGGATTTAGGTGGTAAAGGGTTTTTGTGCTAGTCATGCAACTTCCTATACGTGAGACGCTTTTGTTAAGACTAATGGCCCACTCCTATATGTCATGAAAAAATTTTAAATTTGGTGCCAAAATTACCCTAACCGACATTTTCTCATGGTTTATTACACAAATACAATTGGAGAAAGCAAATAATCAAGGATAAGCATAGTTTCAAAGTTCCCGTTTTATTTTCCCTCCCTACACTTAAACTGAACATTGTCTCCAATGTTCCCCGAAAGTATCAAAGTTATGATAATAGAAGGTGAATGAAAAACGAAAGAAACTAATACTCCCCTGATTAGCTCGGTAGGATCCGTGTGTGAAGTAGTGGTTAAATCCTTTCCAAGAAGAATGTATGCATGAAAAGCTCCTTCCCACCTTATGTATCTTCTTCTTGATAAATAAAACCTGCACACTTGAAGAAAACAAACGAAACCTTCGCATAAAATCGGCGGTAATAATATATATAAGAATCTACTAAACTAGGATATAATGCTTGTGGAATGGATGGTTACAGAATTTCTGGAAAATTAAGACCTGAAAAATTCCAAAAATTTATAAGTAGCTCAGAAAATGAGAAAAAAGTAATCAGTTGTTTTACTCCTTCTGGCCGTCAGTTGCGATCCTGCCGTCAGGTTATCCCGACAAAAGCGGTCTGCGATTTTCGGAAAAATTCGGAAAATTTACATCTTTTAGAATCTGGAAAAATTTCTGCAAAACATCCATTATGACTCGATACAATCATTTGACTCGAACAAACACACATATATATCTTTTAATTAATTGTTATTCTCATGTTTACGTTTCTTTTGAAAACGTGTGTAATCCTCCCTACACTTATCCTTTATGTAAAATACCTTTATGTGCAATTAAGACGAGGTTAAAAACAAAATAAAGCGTTTTTACAAATTTAAACATGAGAATAAGCAATCAATAAAAGATATATGACACTAACAAGCAAAAAATTAAGCATGGGTTGCCTCCCACGAAGCGCTTTTCTTTATTTATGAGTCTTGTAGCTAGACTCGTAGTCGTGCTCCTACGTGACTTCATTACCGTCATCTCCTTCTAAAACAATATCCTCATCGTTCATAATTTCATTATTATCCAACTGATAATGTTTCACATGTTGTCCATTAACGGTAAATTCCCTTCCGTCGTGGTCTAGTAGCACCACCGCTCCATTGCTCATCTGCTTCTTTACTGAAAAAGGTCCATACCATCTCGATTTGAGTTTTCCCGGAAATAATCTCAGTCTTGAATTATACAAGAGCACTTTATCTCCTTCCAAAAACTCTTTAGGACTCTTTATTCGTTGATCATGCCATTTTTTTGCCCTTTCTTTGTATGTGATTGACGATTCATACGCTTCCAGCCTTAGTTCATCCAATTCTTGAAGCTGTAAGAACCTATTTGACCACAGCGAGAATAATCCATATTACAGGGCCTTAAGTGCCCAATATGCTTTTGCTCAAGTTCAATAGGGGTGGCACGCCTTCCGTATACTAAGAGAAAAGGGGTTGTTCCGATAGGTGTTTTGTAAGCAGATTGAATGCCCGAGTGCCTCATCCAGTTTGAATGCCCAATCTTTTCTATTTTGGTGGACCATTTTTTCAAGTATCCGCTTTAATGCCCTATTTATGTTTTCTACTTGTGCATTCGTCTGAGGATGATATGCAGTAGAAAATCTATGTGGAACGCCATACTTCTTCATTACCTTCTCCATTTGAGCATTGCAAAAGTGGGTTCCTCTATCACTGATCAATGCCTTGGGAATCCCGAATCGTGCGAAGAGATTTTTAAGGAAATGAATAACTACCCTCGCATCATTAGTCCTAAGGGCTTGAGCCTCTACCCATTTAGATACATAGTCAATAGCTATGAGAATGTATTCATTTCCTCCGGATGATGGAAAAGGTCCCATGAAGTCTATACCCCAAACATCGAATATTTCGTAGACTTGGATATAATTCTGAGGTGATTCATCCCTTCGTAAGATGTTTCCTGATCGTTGGCATGCATCACAAGTTTGAACTAATCTCTTAACGTCTCGAAAAATAGTAGGCTAGTAGAATCCGACATCGAAAACCTTTCGTGCCGTGACATTTACACCGTGATGTCCTCCAGACGGTCCCACATGGCATTCTTCGGGACTCGATCAATCTCTCTTCCGGCCCGCAAGCGTCGAATGATTTGATCGGGGCATATGCGGAATAGGAAGGGCTCGTCCCAAAAGTAATGTTTTAGCGTAGTGAAGAATTTCCTTTTATCTTGCTTGGTCATGTAATTTGGAAAAACCCTCTTTGACGATAGTTAGCATAATCCACATACCATGGCTCAATTTCCTTAATGGCCATTAATTCCTCGGGGAAAAGAGTCGCGAATCTCGGTATGATCAAATTTCTCAAGATCAGGGTTTTCCAAGCGTGACAGATGATCAGCAGCAAGATTTTCAGCCCCTTTTTATCTCGAATTTCAATGTCGAATTCTTGAAGCAGTAGGATCCACCTAATCGATCGGGTTTAGCATCTTGCTTGGAAAACAAGTAGCGTAAAGGCGGAGTGATCGGTGAAGACAACAGTCTTAGAGAGGGCGAGATATTTCTGAACTTGTCGAAGGCAAAAACTACGACTAGAAGCTCTTTCTCGATGGTCGTGTAATTTTCTTGCGCTACATTCATGGTTTTGCTAGCATAGTAGATTGGTTGAAAATGCTTCTCTTTCCTTTGGCCGAGCACGACGCCTACAACATAATCACTAGCATCGCACATGATTTTGAATGGCTGAGACCAATCAGGGGTAACCATTATAGGCGCCTGAGTAAGATCCTTTTTTAGTCGGTTGAATGCTTCTTTGCATTCTCTATAAAAATCAAAAGGGGCATCCTTAACAAGAAGCTGTGTCATTGGCCGGACAATTTTCGAGAAGTCTATAATAAATCTTCGATAAAAACCCGCATGACCTAGAAAGCTGCGAATGGCTTTAACGGTGGTGGGATAGGGGAGTTTGGATATCGCTTCGATTTTTGCTCTATCGACCTCAATTCCATCTCCAGAGACTTTATGCCCTAAGACAATTCCTTCTTTTACCATGAAATGACATTTTTCCCAATTTAGGACCAAATTAGTTTCTTCGCACCGTTTCAACATCTTCCTAAGGTTAGAAAGACAAAGGTCGAAGGAATTTCCAAACACCAAGAAATCATCCATGAAGACTTCCATCTTTGTCCTCAATTAATTCATGAAATATGGCCATCATACATCGCTGAAAGGTGGCGGGTGCGTTACATAACCTGAAGGGCATTCTCTTGTAGGCAAACGTCCCGTATGGGCATGTAAACGTAGTCTTTTCACGATCTTCGGGGCAATGGGAATTTGGAAATATCCGAAAAGCCATCAAGGAAACAATAGTATTCATGCCCGGCTAACCTTTCGAGCATTTGGTCAATGAATGGCAGAGGAAAATAATCTTTCCGGGTGGCATCATTTAACTTTCTGTAGTCTATACAAACACGCCAACCAGTAACCGTTCTTTATGGCACTAAATCACCCTTTTCATTTTTTACAACCGTCATTCCTCCCTTTTTTGGGACCACTTGGACTGGGTTGACCCATGGGCTATCTGATATGGGGTAGATGAGACCTGCGTCAAGAAGCTTGACGACCTCCTTCTTCACTACCTCCTTGATATTAGGGTTAACCCTCCTTTGCGGTTGAACGGTTGGTTTGTAATCTTCTTCGATGAGGATTTTATGAGTACAACACGTAGAATCAATACCTTTAATGTCAGCAACACTCCACGCGATCACCCCTTTGTACTCTTTTAAAACTTCCAAGAGCTTCTCTTTCGACCGTGGTCGTGAAGAGCTTATGATGACAGGGAGTTGGTCCTCTCCTTGAAGGAAGGCGTATTCTAGGTGACTCGGGAGATCTTTCAGTTCTAAGGTAGGGGGTTCCTTGATTGATGGTTTTAGCTTGTTTTCATGCTTTTGAAGCTCAATAGGTTCAATTTCTTCCCTACGTGGATAAAAGGAAACAGCTCCAACCATCTCAATTTCTTTGTTTTCGCTTATTGTGTTGTTATCATCATTTATGAATTCGTTTAATAGATATTCATCAATGCAGCCATCTATGTCATCAACAAATTCATTGTTAGCCTCGCTAAAGTGAAGTCATTACGGGAATTGCATTAGTTTCTTCTTTTACTCATTCACAAGGACTAGTTTAGTCAATAGTGCTAAGTTAGGCTTGTTGAAGTATAAATACCCCTCCTAGTCCCAACTAGGAGGGTAGGAAGTTCACTTTGTAAAAGAAGGTGTGTGTGGTTTCTTCTTCTTCTCTTTAGAAACACACACATCTTCCCCTTTTCTATCTAATACAATAACCATGTCTTTCTCATTCTTTGAGCTTCCCCGACCCCCCGAACCACATAAATCATTGTTTTTATCGATCCTACAATTGGTATAACGAGCCAGGTTGTGTATTTTTATCGATTTGTGTGGTTTTTGTACATGTTAAGGCTGTTTTTTACTCATATTTTTAGATCCGGAAATTTTTTTTCCTATCTTTTTGGTAAACAGTTTTTTATACATGTTTTAGTATTCTTTATGGTCAAAATATGTCCTGGTCGTACAAGTTTAATATATGTCTTGGGTCATTATCTGGTCCAAACAGTATCAATCTTTTTTAGACATCTTTTGTACTAAATCTGTGGAAAATATTGTGGTCAAACCTTCATCTTTTCATGGTCAAACTGACAAAAAGAAGCAGTTTTTATCTTTGTTTATGGGTTTATTATGAAGACTGGTCGGAGAAAGTGGTCGGAAAAACTTCGCGGAAAAAGTCAAAGGGTCAAAACCCTTTTTCTACATAAGGAGAATCTTAGGGAATATTACGCATACCTGTGAAGTTATGCGTAGGAATTGTTACGCGTAAGTCTTTACGCATAAGCCCTTGCTTACGCATAAACTTGACCTGGGTTTACGCATATGCAACTGGCTTACGCGTAAGACCAAGCAGTTTACGCATAAGGTCCGACAAAAAGTTACGCGTAGCTGATATTTTTTACGCATAAGGAAATGAAAGGAAAAGTTACGCGTAGACTCGACCAAGACCACTATACCGTATACCAAATCACAACTGACTTCAGTCTACTAACATCATCAGTCCAAGCATAAGATTGAATACGATATGAAAAAAAACGAGATGACCATGATAAAAACAGATCCGAATACCTTTATCAACACCATCTCCTATTATCACAGAACAACTTCAACTACATCACAACTCAAAACTTCTATTCGAAAAAAAAAACCGATCTCAGAATTAGTTTCAACATTTTTTCAATCTTTTCAAGATTGTTGTAATGGAACCATATTTCCTCATAGATCTTTTGAAGCTTTGCTACTTGTGCTATTCGAATTACAAAGAAAGATTATAACAAGTATGTTATATCTTGTCTTAGATTCGTACATGACTTTAAAAGGAAAAAGAAATCAAAAAAACATCAATTAAACCTACCCGTGACCCCTTATTGAAAGGATCATGACGACATCCCTGGGATGGATTCGAACTGAAGTGCAAAACAAGAGAAAGGGTACTCATGTGTTGGGATGATTTTTGGTATTCGTTATTTTTCTTGATAATGGATGAGATATATGTTCAATCGGTATGTGAGTGATGTGGACAGGAAAGGAGATGAGTTTGGTTTCCAGATCTGTTTTGGGTGAGAAGTGGTGGTAGGCGAATATTTTGAGATTGTGTTTTAGGTCTAGTGATGTCTGGGATAGTTATATATCCGGTTATATTGAGTCAAATGGATCGGGGTTTGCTATCTCATGATTGGACTGATGGGCCTATGGTGACTAATTGGACTGGGCTGATACTTCACTGAGATGTTAACGCATATATTTGTCCTGGTCAAATGGTTTTGCGCACTTGATGAGCTATAACGTATAGAATTATATTATCCAAAATTTTGGATATATAATTTATTTATAAGTCCTCGATGAGTGGTATTTTGGTATGGTATAAATTTTCACAGAAGGATACTACGTTCACGGCTAAAGTTTTCGATGAATTTTAATGTGACCACGGAGATGACTCTTTATTATTTATTTGGGTGTAAAGTGACGTTTGACGGGCGAGTTTACTTATTTCGTCTTCTTTCTTTCTTCCCTTCCGCGAAGATGACTTGTCTGGGCAAATATGTTGAGTGTGATGAAGACTTGCTATCTAGTTACTTTTGTGATTCTTTCTCTCTTAACCCACAAAGTAGCTATCACTTTCGGTGTCTCACGTAGTTGAGGATACGTCAAGAGGTTTTGTACATTGGGTACACCGTTCTTTTTCACAAGGATAGTACAAGCTTAAGTAACTATTCCGAGAGATTTTACTTCATCCTCAAGTTTGTCATATTGGGTTATCTTCACATGTGGTTACTGAGCAGTACCGTTGAATTTTGATCTGAGGGGGTTGAAATGAGTTAGACAATTTCAAATGGTATTGTTCATCGACATCTTCTCACGGGCTGATATGATTTATGATAGAATGCTTCAGGTCAATGCTTCATGTACACTATTGTATGCTGATTCCGATAAATCGTAACCTTCAGGGGAGAGAAATGTGTACATTATGGGCTGATTTGATATATGAAAGATAACTGGAATGCATTTGGAGAGATGAAGATGTTGATATCTTATTCCCCGAATGGACAATCTTGAAGAAGGTCGAGTCGACAGTCTTTTCTACATTTTCCGGCCGCGTGTTAGAAGACTATAGACGGTTCTAATTTAATTATCAAAAGACTTCTTCGAATTCAGGAAATTCATCGAAAGGTTGTAAGTTTGGGGAGAGCACTAATTAGGGGAGAGAAAAAGGTCAGATTTAATCCCTAATTAGATTTGCTCGCATTGTTCTTCTGCAAAGTAAAGAGATGGCAGCTGAGAAGATTCATGAAGTTTGATGACTGTGAAGACACTCTTGGAGCATTGCGCTTATCTGTTGCATTTAATTTTGCTTGTAGGGAACATTGTAAGCAACTCCCGTATGACATCACTTGGGGAGAGATTGTTAGCCTCGCTAAAGTGAATTCATTACGGGAATTGCATTAGTTTCTTCTTTTACTCATTCACAAGGACTAGTTTAGTCAATAGTGCTAAGTTAGGCTTGTTGAAGTATAAATACCCCTCCTAGTCCCAACTAGGAGGGTAGGAAGTTCACTTTGTAAAAGAAGGTGTGTGTGGTTTCTTCTTCTTCTCTCTAGAAACACACACATCTTCCCCTTTTCTATCTAATACAATAACCATGTCTTTCTCATTCTTTGAGCTTCCCCGACCCCCCGAACCACATAAATCATTGTTTTTATCGATCCTACATTCATCAACTTCCTCAACAAAATAAATAGGGTGATCGTAGGAGGGGGAGTGACTCATAGAATCCTTGATGTCGAAGGTTAAGCTCTCGGACCCCACTCGTAAAGTGAGTTTACCATCATGAACATCGATAATGGCACGAGCTGTAGCCAAGAAGGGTCTTCCAAGGATTATTGGGACTGAGTTATCTTCCTCCATTTCTAAAATCACGAAATCAACTAGAAACTTGAATTCTCCTACCCTTACAAGAACATTTTCACAAACTCCAACGGGATATTTGATTGATCGATCGGCTAACTGAATACTCATTCTTGTTGGTTTCAACCCTGAATATCCGAGTTTGAGGAACAAGGAATGAGGCATCAGGTTAATGCTTGCCCCAAGATCCGCCAAGGCTTTTTTCATAGAAAGCGCCCCTATAGAGCAAGGGATGGTGAAACTGCCTGGATCTTCTTTCTTCTTGGGCAGGCCTTTCTGGATGATAGCCGAGCATTCTTCTCCTAATGATATCAACCCTTGAAGCTTCTTCCGATTAGATATTAACCTCTTAAAGTATTTGCTATGTTTAGGGATGTGATAGAATACGTCAAGAAGTAGTATGTTGACGGAAGCTCGTTTTAAATAAGACAATATTCTCTCATTGTCTTATTCAGCCTTTTGATTCTTCAAACGAGAGGGATAAGGAATCCGTACGAGATTTGGTCGCTGGGCAGGCGCTAGTGTTTGTGGAAGGGGATCGTGAGGAGTTGAAGGAGGTTCAGGAATTGCTTCATTTCCTAACACAGGTTCCCTGGTGGTGGGATTCTGGTCAGGATGAGGGGTATCCTTGGTAGTAATTCCTGATCGAGTAGTGATGGCGCAAGTTGGATCGTGATGGGCTGGGCCAGATTTGCTTATTCTTTTGTGGAGGTTGGCGAATTGACTCTCTAATTCAGCTTGCTGCTCTTGAATAAACCCCTCAAGACCTTTTAAAAGTGTGGCCCCTTCTATGGTAAACTTCCCGAGTTCTTTTTCAAAGGCATCACGGATGGTGTATTCAGATCCCTCCTTTCCTTCAGTTTTCCATTTTAGATTGCCCCAAGGGTCGCATTCATCGTTCTGATAGAATGTGAGGAGTGAAGGGTCATCATAAATATCATGAGTGGAAAGGAAGACGCTTTCTTGGCATGTGTCATCACACTCATCATCCTCGTATGGGCCTCCACAAATGTCGCATATGAGGTATGGGTTAAATAACCTTTTTGGTTCTGGCGATTTTGTGAGGAATGAAAGCTTCTCTTGTGCTTTCTTAATCCGATCATTGAAAGAAGATAAATTTTCATTCAAGAAAGTAGAGATACTTATTGCGTTTACTGGCTCATTCCAATGGTTGTCTTGGTATTGAACGTATTCCTCAATGCGGTTCCATCCTTCTTCCGCAGTGAGATTAGAAATTCTTCGGCCAGTTGAGAAGTCAATGCCTTTTTTATCCTTACGGGGGATATTGTCGTAAAAGATTTGAACAAGCAACCAAAGGTTGATACCATGGTGTGGGGCTTGTTGAATAAGATCTTTGTAACGATTCCAGGAGTTAATGATAGATTCTCCATCTGTTTGATGGAAGTGAAGAATTTTGCTCCTAATTAGTGCAATTCTTCTAGGGGGAAAGAACTTCTTGGTGAACTTGGTTGTGAGTTGTTCCTACGTGAAAATAGACTTTGGAGGAAGCTTATCGAACCACTCCTTGGCCTGGCCTTGAAGAGAAAATGGGAAAAACCGGAGTCTAGATGTCTCATTGGATGCCCCGTCGGCATAGATAGCATCAACAATTTTTAAAAATTGTTTGATGTGGTGAATTGGGTTTTCGCTGTGGGATCCATGGAATTGACATGCATTTTGGATAAGCCAAATGTCAGAGGCATGCAATACCTCATTGACTTGCTCTGAAGGGTAGACAATGGCACTGGTAAATCTAGATGCAGAGGGGGAAGAGTATTCCCCAAGGGATTTTGCTTCAGGAGGATTGATGGGTCCATTGACCGGAGTGGCGGGAATTTCCTCGCCGTGTTGGCTCAGATCGTCAATGATGATGGTTTCAGGGGATTGTGAGGAATGAGAGGACTCTTCGTCAGTTGTGACTTCATCAAAGTTGATGGAAGTGCCTTGAGGTTCCGAATCATGGAGAGCTTTTCTTTGCCTATTGAGCTCTCTTTGGGTTCGCAAAAGGTTCAAGAAGGGTTTTGGTGGAACTGCGGGTCCTAAGTTGTCTAAGGGGGTTGGTAGGGGGAAATGGCATTTGGTTATCACCATCCATGATGAAAAGTGATGGGATTACGAACAAAGGTCACGAAGAAGGGGGATAGACTACGAGGAAGCTAAAAAATGATAAAAATTTACTTGATAGGAATCAAGCAAAGAAACCTAAACGAGGTGGACTACTAACTAGCTATTCTATTCCCCGGCAGTGGCGCGAAAAACTTGATAACGCTACACGCGTCGTTCGGGGTCAAAGGAACTTCCTTTTCTTCGAGCAAGTTTTATAAGACCCTAGGCAGTGAACCTAATCGTTGTAGTGTAGTATTAGGGTAAGCCACGGGTATTGATATCGTTCTCTAAGGGAATAGGAATGCTAGTGAGAAGTTACTACGCTAAGGTTGGGGTTGAGGAAGATTATTTTTTATCTTTTTATGTTTTTTTTTAGAAAATGGAAAGGTACGAATCTCGGGGTTTGGATTTGAGGGTTGGTATTTCTACCGATTACTCTACTTGTCTAATTATCTAAGGTGTATGTAGTATATGTCTAATTATTGTGTGCTCGTATGATAGTTTAAAGATGTGTTCACTTATGTTTTATTACTCCTTAATTATTTCCTATTGATGGTTGAATTGTCACGTCCTTATTCTTAATCGCGTTGTGTGTCTAAGGTCGTAGGGTATGCGTTTGTCCCTAACTCTTTGAAACTACCAAAAGGGTCTTGTCTACAATATCTCTAGGAATTATAAAATCTAACTCTAAGGTACTCTTTGGATGGTTTAGCCTACAAATGCTCTAAGTATTATAGTCTAAGGTTCACAAAGATTAATCAAGCATTAACTACACAACGAATGACCTATCGCATTACTAGATCATTAACAATTAAGATAAGAGACAACCAATCAATATTCAATAATTAAGTTTCATATTCCCTAAGCAAACACACAAGTAAATTAGCCGGACATGGAGAACATGCAAGCATACACACAAATAATTGAAGACATAATTGAATTAATGAAGTAAAACACTTATCTTGGTGTAAGATAGGGTTTGGAACCCTAAAATACTGTACAAGACAACCTTGGTTCGGTTTAGGTTTTTACTCCAAAAGACTACCCACTAATACTGAAAAATTCGGATTCTATATATAAGATTACAATCGCGACGGCGTCACCTTATGATTTGTGACGCCGTCGGGTCGCCGTCATTAGGGTTTTGTCTTGGCCACGTTAGTCTTGCGACGGCGTCACCATATGCTTGTGACGCCGTCCCCTTCATCTCGGCGCCGTGGGTCAAATCTAGGTCGTCTGAGTTGCGACGGCCTACTCTTTTAAAGCCTGACACCGTCACTTGAAAATAAGCAATTTGGCTCTTGAGCCGTCACAGTGCTCCGATGGCGTCAGTTAAGCAGGTGGCCGTCCCTTGTATTTCAGCAGCTTGAGTGTCTCGATTCTTGACTTTGGCCATTTTCTTCGTATATCCGCGCCTTTTCATCCAAATAAGTGCCATTCTAGCAATTTGCCTTCAAGAGACCTAAAGAGTGAAAAGGAACGATATTAAGTAATAACGGATACAAAAGTGATCAAATAAGGGCTTAAACGACCCCTAAAAAAGGTACATTTTAAAACCTTATCATAGACCGAACCACTATAACAACTTGTCATGGTTTGATTGTTTCTTTCCTTATTTACTCATTATATATTGCTTGCATAT
Source organism: Chrysanthemum makinoi (assembly GCA_910596185.1). Taxonomy (NCBI): domain Eukaryota; kingdom Viridiplantae; phylum Streptophyta; class Magnoliopsida; order Asterales; family Asteraceae; genus Chrysanthemum; species Chrysanthemum makinoi. The sequence goes on along the minus strand of OU343218.1, from coordinate 37,231,983 downwards.
TGTTTATTCTTCACTAACATATCTTTGATCAATATCAATTGATGTTTTTATAAGTTTCAAAACAAAGATTTTAAACGGTAAACTATTCAACCCCCCTTCTAGTTTTTCACAATTGGTACCAAAGCCTCGTTGCTCAAGAATTTCTAAAATATATTGTATTTTATAAACTTGAAACGATCCATGGATTCCGAAAACTTTAAAGAAGGGCAATCTATGCAAAGACCACCACTCTTTGGAACCAATAGATTTATCTATTGGAAAAACCGCTTTGAAACATATGTAAATTCAAAAGATATAGATCTTTGGTTTGTTATCATTAAAGGTGATTTTAATCATACAATAAAAGATATTTATTGTGATGAACAAAAGAAATTAATAGCTAAAAATAATGAAGCTAAAATGATGCTTTCTAATGCTTTGTCTAAAAAAGTATATGAAAGAATTTTTATGTGTGAAACCGCAAAAGAGATTTGGGAATCTTTGATTATTACACATCAAGGAAATTCACAAATTAAGGATAACAAAATTGATCTTCTTGTTTAACAATATGAACAATTTGTTATCCCTGAAGATGAAACCATTGATTGTGGATTTGCTCGCTTTAATAGTATTTTTACTTCCCTTAAAGCACTTGATGAAACTTTTCGTAGTAAGAACTTTGTCAGGAAATTACTTAGAGCACTCCATCCAAAGTGGAAAGCAAAAGTAACGGCTATTGAGGAATCAAAAGATCTCACAATAATGTCACTTGATGAGCTTATTGGAAATCTCAAAGTACACGAAATGGTGATGGAGAAAGATTCGGAGATCATCAAAGGAAAAAGAGAGAAATTCAAATCCGTTGCCCTAAAGGCAAGAACAGAAGAATCTAGTGATGATGAAGAATCTTGCTCGGATAGTGAAGATGAGGAGTATGCTATGGTCGTTAGAGATTTCAAAAAGTTTTTTAAAAGAAGAGGAAAGTTCGTAAGGCAACCCCGAGATGAGAAGAAGCCATTCCGAAAAGACCGAGATGATAAAAAGGTGAAAGGAAGTGCTTTAGATGCGGTGATACAAGTCATCTAATAGGAGATTGCCCCAAGCCACCTAAAAACAAAACTCAATGAGCTTTTGTAAGTGGTGCTTGGAGTGATAGTGAAGATGATGAATAATCAAGCGAAGATGAGATCGCTCTAATGGCACATGAATCAAATGAGGTACATTCCGACTCATCTTATTCTTCTATTGATGATGACACTTTGCAAAAACAATATAATCAATTGTGTGAGCTTAGCTTAAAAATCATAACTAAAAACAAGTTTTCAAAGACTAAAAAGGAATTTTAGAAAACGAAATTTATGAGTTAAAAGAAAAGGCAAAATGATTAGAAAAGGGCAAAGCAAATGATGATGGTTGCAAATCATGTAAAGAGCTTAGTATTGAAATAGAAAAGCTGAAACTCACACAAGAAGTTCTCATTAAACATAACTCTAAATTTAAAAGATTTAACAAAAACATTTCTTGTGCCGATGAAATAGTAAGAATTCAAAAAGTAACAGGAAACACAAGTGAATTAGGTTTTAATGAAGTACTAATTCCAAATAGTCAAACCAAAACGGCCGAAAAAGACAAACAAACTGTCATATCTGCTGCAGTACAGCACGGACCAGACGAACCCAAAAATTTGGTTCCGCCCGTTGACAGAATTGGGTTTGTGGTGTCTGCAGCAGGACAGCATGCTTGCAAAACGGACCGAAGTGAATTTGTCAAGGTAATAAAGAAAACCAAGTATGTTGTTAAACTTAAACCTGCTGTTACATTAGGAATAGGACTTGCTAGAAATGAATTTAGATCTAAAACTACTCAACAACGGCCTAAAACACCTATTGCCAAACGCCCCTTTCCCAAAATCAACTACAACATACAACTCAACTATCAACATACCGGTTGGAATCAAAACTACCCTAGACCATATCAAACTCCAAATTACATGCCATGGAACCTTTACCCACCATTTACATACATGAACCAAGTAAATGGTATGTTTAACCCAAACGGACCAATGAGATATTGGGGACCAAACGCTTGAGTTATTTGTGTCATAGGTATGCTTGAAAGTTGGATTAGAACCTGATGAATGGATAAAAGATAATGGATGCTCAAGACACATGATGGGTAACAAAAGCCTCTTCTCAACATACCAAGAGTATAACGGAGGTAATGTCACTTTTGGTAGCAATCTCAAAAGCAAAATCATTGGCAAAGGTATGATTGCTCATAACTCCCTAACTATTGAAAATGTTGCTCATGTTGATAGGTTAGGATTTAATCTAATTAGCATTAGCCAACTATGTAATAAAAAGTATAAAGTACTATTTGAAGAAAATGGTAGTAAAATACTAAAAGATGGTATCCCCATAGCTAAAGGAGTTAGGAAAAATAACATATATGTCATGAAAATAGATAGAACATCTAAAGATAAAATTTACCTAACAACCTTAGATGATAACTCTTCTCTTTGGCATAGACGATTAGGTCACGCTAATATGAGACTCATCCAAAATCTAACCTCAAAAGAGCTAGTTAGAAACCTACCAAAATTGAAATATGACCAACACTTTTGCGACGCTTGCAAAATTGGTAAACAAATTCATAGTAGCCATAAGGTTAAAAACATGGTTTCCACATCTAAGTGTCTAGAGATTTTGCATATGGACTTGCTTGGTCCATCCGCTATAAGAAGTTATGGAGAGAACCTCTACACTTTAGTCATAGTAGATGATTACTCAAGGTTCACTTGGACAATGTTTTTGATAACTAAAAATGAAGCTTTTGATAAATTTGAAATACTTAGTAAGAAAATTCAAAATCAACTAGGTGTTAACATTGTGTCAATCCGAACGGATCATGGTCTTGAGTTCGACAATGAAACACAATTTGAAAACTTTTGTGATACAAATGGTATAACACATAACTTCTCGGCTCCTCGAACACCCCAATCTAATGGAGTTGTAGAACGTAAAAATAGAACTATTCAAGAAATGAGTAGAACAATGCTAAATAAATAAAACATACCTCAAAAGTTTTGGTGTAATGCCGTTGATACTTCCACATACATTTTAAATAGAGTTTTAATACGTCCTTTCTAGAACAAAACACCATATGAATTATATAAAGGCAAAAAGCCGACTTTAGGATATTTTAGAGTGTTTGGATGTAAATGTTTTATTCTTAATAGCAAAGACTATCTCACCAAATTTGACCCAAAGTCTTGTGAATGTGTGTTTCTTGGTTACTCACAAACTAGCAAAGCATACATAGTTTTAAACAAAGAAACAATGAGAGTCGAGGAATCGTTGAACATAACATTCGATGAAAGTCCACCTCCCTCTAAGACATCACCTTTGGTAGATGATGACTTAGTTGAAAGTCAGGAAATAAATGAAAATGACAAGGAAGATAAACCATTAAATAAAGAAATTATAAACATCAAAGAATCCAAAAGTCATCCTTTAGAAAAAGTCATAGGAAAATTAAATCAAAGAACATTAAGATCACAAGCCCAAAATCAAACTATAATTGGAACGAAATGGGTTTTTCAAAATAAAATGGACGAAAATGGTGTGGTGTCTAGAAACAAAGCTAGGCTTGTTGCACAAGGTTATAATCAACAAGAAGGGATTGATTACGATGAAACTTATACACCGGTAGCTAGGCTTGAGTCTATTAGAATCTTACTTGTATATGCATGTGCTCATGACTTTAAATTATTTCAAATGGATGTTAAAAGTGCATTCCTAAATGGGTTAATTAATGAAGAAGTATATGTTGCTCAACCTCCCGGATTCACCGACTTTGAAAAACCACATCATGTTTTCAAACTTAAGAAGGCACTATACGGACTTAAGCAAGCACCAAAAGCTTGGTACGATCGGCTTAAGACTTTCTTAGTTAAACACAAATACACCATGAGATTAGTAGATAATACTCTCTTTACCAAGAAAAGGGAATCACACATTATCATAGTTCAAATATACGTTGATGACATCATATTTGGATCAACTTGTCAAGAGCTATGTGACGATTTTTCTAAAATCATGCACGACGAGTTTGCGATGAGTATGATGGGTGAGTTAAACTTCTTTTTAGGACTTCAAATTAAACAACTAGAAAATGGCATATTCTTTAACCAATTTTAATACATAAAATATATGCTTAAGAAATTTGGTCTTGAAGACTCAAAACCAACTAAAACACCCATGTCCTCGGAAACAAAACTCACCAAAGATGAGGAAGGCGAATCCGTAGATAACACTAAATATAGAGGAATGATCGGTAGCCTACTTTATCTCACGGCTAGTAGACCCGACATTATGTTTAGTGTTTGTCTATATTCTCGCTTTCAAGAAGATCCCAAAGCATCACACTTAGAAGCCTTGAAACGAATGTTTAGATACATTAAGGGCATGACATGTCTAGGATTATGGTATCCCAAAGGAACGGGTGTAGAAACCATAGTATATGCCAACTCGGACCATGCAGGTGATTATGTCGATAGAAAGAGTACAAGTGGTATTTGTACTTTTGTTGGACATTGTCTCACCTCATGTTTCACAAAGAAACAAACGGCTCTCGCTATCTCAACTACCGAAGCCGAGTACGTCTCTGCCGGAAAAGCATGTCAACAAGCTCTTTGGATGAAGCAAGCTCTCGTGGATTACGGAATTCATCTCAGTAAAAATCCCATCCAACATGCTCGAACGAAACATATTGAAATTCGCCATCACTTCCTTCGCGACAATGTTCAAAAAGGAAATATTTCAATTGAGAAAGTATCCTCCGAAGATAACATTGCCGACATCCTAACTAAACCTCTTAAATGAGAACCATTTAATCTTCTTAGACTTGGGTTAGGATTAATGGAACCAAACATGTAGTTAAAACATAGCATAAACCTTAGAATAACCAAAACAAAACAATTTAGCATAATTTTGCTATAGTGCCCACGGCACCAAACGACCACACGGACGGAACCAATATTTTGGGTCCGTCTGGTCTGTGGTGCTAACAGTAGCAGAACTTTTAAATACAAAACACCTTCTTCTCCACAACCCACTTTACCAAAACAAACCACAAACATGCCTAACTCATTATTAAGGTTTCTCCCCCTTTTAATCACTGCAGAAAACATTATTGTAAGTATTTTAACTACATTACTTCTCTTAATTCTGAGTCTAGGGTTCTAATTTATGCACAAAACCAATACATGGGGATTATGTATATTCTTGCACAAAACATGAACTTAATTGTTAAATTACATAACTAATTACTGAAATTATGAACTACATTGTTAAATTGCATAAACTAATCATGTTTCCCACTATTTAGAAGCTAATTACTATAAGGCATTATCCTAATTAAACAAAAACCCCATGTCAAAATTTTGAAAAACTTCTCACTTGTAGGAAAACAATTTCTCATTGTTAATACAAATAGAAACGTTATTTTCATCACTTGCATAATGTCTCTTGAATACTAAAGGTAATGCATAACTAATATGCATTCCCGGGTATATTCAAATGAAGCCACACTGAATTAGGAGCGTTTGGGTTATCTCTTTTCCTTTTACCAAACACTACCAATAAAAACATTTTATGCATAAAATGAGTCGAGATAACCGCAACTCCAAATTTTTTTCATATAGGCACACACTAGACCAAAAACGCTAAGTTTGTTTTCGTTTTTACTAAAACTTATAAATTCTTGCTCATAGGAACAAACATGGTAGCCGCAAAATTTTACGATCACAAAGACACTCTTGATTACATCCCTCAACATCACAAAACCAAGGGCCTTACCAAAGAACAAGTTGAAATCTTTAAGAGTCTAGAGAAAAGGTATTTCCATGAGGGTAGGACCATTCATTCATATTTTGTCGACGGAACAAATCTCCATCAAGAACTAGCCACTATCAACTTCGATTGTTTCCTTGACATCGATGAGACAATTTGCCCTAGGTTTGTCCTAGAATTCTATGCTAGTGTTGTTTCCTTCACAAATGAGGATGATCAAATGGCTCTCAAGTTTAGGATCAACCAAAATGACAACACCATTTCTCTTAACCAATTTACTCAAGTGTTAAGAATTCCTTGCCATGGTACTTGTCTTTACTCGGATAAGTGGTCACTCACTATCCTTGATGTTATTCATGACCGATCTCTTCCCTACCAAACTACTTTGGTAGACAAGGACGTCATTCATGAGAAACTCTTTAATGATAGGGTAGCACCAACCCATCTCACTCGAGCGGGAAAGGAAGTCAACCGAGATCCATACTGTATGGAACTCAATGAGCTTAAGCCTCAATTCAAAAAGTGGGAGGAACTCCTTAGAGCCAACGTCATTAACACCATAGGAAATACAGACCCCATCAATGCTTGCCTTTGTTACATGATCTATTGCTTGTCCACTTGTCAACCATCCAACTTGGCTTACTACATTGCTAGGAGAATGGTAGACATCCCTACTCAAGGCTCTGTTTCTCTTCCATACGAGATGCTACTCACCCGTCTTTATAGAGCTTATGCACCCATTCCACCAAGTCCTAGAGGGTTGAAACTAGATTGTTCTCTCATCCCACACATCTTTGTGCCCTTAAGTGATGAAAGAGTGTCCAAGACTAAGGCAAAGGGAAAAAGTTCAAAACCTCCAACTCCTTCATCATCATCATCATCAAATAGCTCCGAAGACGGTCTCCCCAACTCTAGGCTTCAACCTCAAGAGTACTAAGCCTCTCTTCCAGAGATTGAGAATGAAACGGCAGAGTTCAAGCAAACCAAGGGGATGTTCAAGTGCCTTGGAAGGATGATGACCAAGATTTACAAAAATTTGGATAAGTGTGGTTTAAGAGGGTGTTTGGAACAAGACAAGAAACAATGTTGTATGATATTATTTATGTGTTTTCGCTTCGTAGGATGATAAAATAACTTAAAACATTGATGTATGCTAACCGGTTCATGCAGGGGGATAACACACGGGTGTTATCAAATTTTACCCATTTTCACTTTTAAGTGAAAATCATTAGCCCTTGTTGAAAATTAATGCTCCACTATGTTTATATATGCGTTATTGCTTGCTCCTAACTAGAAATAGTTATTTCCATATGTTTTAAGAAAAATTTCAGGTTTCAGAAAAGTCATCGGGGGTTAAAAATTGGGTTTGTCCAATTTTCTGCACTCGACGGATCAGACGACACCAATTTTTTGGTTTCGTCCGTTATATATTTTGGTGTCGCTAATCCTGCACTGGCGGACCAAACGGACCCAAAATTTGGGATCCGTCTGTGTTAAATTTTGGTGCCGTGGAATGCCCAGGTAAGTTTCCGAATTTCGCTCATTCCCGCATTCCAATTTACCAAAATTTGCTTCTAGGATAGTTTTTACTGTTTTTTTTTTCATATTAGAACTAGTTTAACACACTTAAACATATAGGATATCCATTTCCCACCAAAATTCAAAAATTCCAAAAATTCACCCAAGGAACCCTTTTTCATAAAGGAAGGAACCAAAAATTTGGTTCCTTGTAATCCGTGGGTGATCTGATCTTCAAGATCCTACAATCATTAGAACACATTTATTGCATATCTTTGTCTTTTCACTCAAACCTTCTTTTTTGGCTTGACTTAGATAATATGACTAGCATTAAAAACTCTTCCAAATCATTAGAAACCTCTTCTCTTCTATGGCTTAACATCAAATCAAACACAATTCTCCATAATCTCATAATCCTATAAATTAAGAGCTTCCAAGATGATCATCCTCATACCTCAAAAATTTCTCTCATCTTCTCCTAGAATAAGCTTAAGCAAAAAGGACTAAGTCATCCACCTCTTCTCCATCAACAAACCATGTAAGAAAATGGCTGAGATGAGTGTTAGACCATGTTGTTTTGTCAACATTAGCTCATCTTCTGATTCCTCCCCATAACCATCTCATTTTCCATAAGAGATGAGAACTTTCTTACTTTGAGCACTCCTACACCACTTCCAAAATCACCTATTGTAATCACCACTCCACCACCAACAAAAACTCTCATTGCCACCTCTCCGCCACCGGCTCCAATCCAAACATCCAAATCACCATCACCTCCTAAATCTCCAAATCTCGTACCATTAGAACTATTCTCCACACCACCAACATCTCCAAACCTATTTTTGGAGGACTTACCTCCTCAGCCCACTAATCCACCTCCACTACCATCCTTTGGTACAATTGAGCGAATCGCTCATGAGTCACCACGCCCATCTTTTGACCCAAACGCCCCATTAGAACCTCAACCTCTCCTTTTCCATACACTTCACAATGACATTCATGGACCTTTGTATGGGGACCATGCCCTACCTCCAACATCCTTGTCTCCTCATATCGAGGACATTGATGAATCTATGTGGGAAGATCACCCACAATCCAAAGCGGAGATAGAAGCCCAACTAGACCACCTCCACAACTTTTCCAATATGGTAGATTCTCACCTTAGTGAAGCTATGCAAATGCAAAATGCTTTGCTCTCCTCTCTCATCACTCCAACCACCACCGACAACAATTCCACCATTCCACCACCACCAAATCATGAACCCTTTTTCCCACCTAGACACGGTTGCTCAAATTGTGAGCGGACCGCCCACATTAGCGAACGGACCCGGGTGATGGTTCATGAGCTCCAAGATGAAATGAGGTTCATCCTCAACCACATCCTAGAGCGAATCAACGCTCTTGCTCATCCACCACCTCAATAGGAGGGTTCTATTTTTTATTTTATAATTCTAAGTTATTTTTTTTTCTAGGATTTTTTTTTATTTTGCTTTCTTTTTCTAATTTTTTTAGTATTTTCTTTATGTACTAACATATACATTATGTTCCATTTCATGATTTTCAAATCATGAAAATTTTAACAAATGAATGGTATTTCTTATATAGTTGTTGGTTGTTACTTGGTGATTGGAAATGCTTATATACTTGTGATGATGCTTATTACTAACATTTTTTTGTAGCTTTTTCACAATCCATGTATCTTTCTCTTGGCACCAAATTTAGGGAGAGCATTGGCCAAGTGGGAGTTATTGGCTCGGGCTCATTACATCTTTCGCCTCGCCTCTTCTTTTTGTTTCGACAAAAAGGGAGAGAATATTATAGAACTTGACCTTTGACTTTCTAAAAAGTCAACATGATACATTGACTTATAAAAAGTCAAAATTGTTAAAGACCAAATAATTGACAAACTAGTTATAAGATAAAATAAACTTTCTATTATCAACTTTATCTAACTCACTAGTTCTTTCAAGTTCTAAATTAATCCTCATATTTTTATAACTCTTGTACAACTTTACATCTTTTATAAAGATAAAATTTATGTTTTGTCCTCAACAAAAAGGGGGAGATTGTTAATACAAATATCGTCATTAAACGTTATTTATATTTTATGATCTTTACATAAGTTTTGTTAACGACAAAAGTAAATTTCATTTTTGTAAAGTATAAAGCTTGTCAAGATTAATAGATATTAAAACAAGCTTTCCTTAAATAAAGTCTTCATCACTCAAGCATTTATATTTTGATTAGTCATGTATCAATTAAATTTGATATCCTTCTATACCATAATGTGTGTCAACATTTTTAGAACAAGTATGTTTTAGTTTCTTAAACACAACATTACATATGTATTTACATTTAACATATTATTTCTAAAAATAGAAAACAACATATGACATCATGGCTTGCATCATTGAAATCTCTAGAAGATTTCATAAGATATTTTTTTTAGATTTGGATTCTACATATCTTACATGATCTTGGTTAGATTTGGTTGACTTTGGAAAGATCTTTGTAATCTTGCTGTCAGACCGGCGGAACCAAAAAATACAAGGGCGGGCCCCTTTTTTATGGTTATGTGGTCCGCGGTGACAGCAGAACACTTTGGCTATAAATAGCAAGCCAACCCAAGTTGTTTTCTTATCCCTTTTTAGCATAATCACATACATTCATTCTCTCTATTATTTTTAACTCAGTTTCATATCATTATAGTGATCCTCTTTTGTAGCAAAGAAGATCAAGGCATAATCAAGCTTCAACAAATTGTTGGAAGGCTTGTTTGTTTTATTGTTGTATGATCTAGTCTTGTTCATACATCATTGTTGTACCAAACCATCTTAAACCTCTGAGTGTGAGTGGTTAGTATTTTAGTCCTTAAAATACATAATGTGTGGGAGTGGTTGTACCCTTGTATAAGAACTCGACACCTAGCTTTGTGTCGGAAATATTGTGTAAGCGACGTGCAAAGGTTTCTCCGCTGGTTAAAGGAGCTTGTTGACTAGTGAAGATAACTCTCGAGTTGGAGACTCGGGGAGTGGAGTAGGGCAAGGAAAAGAGTCCTTGTAGACCGAACCACTATAAACAACTTGTCGTGGTTTGATTGTTTCTTTCCTTATTTACTCATTATATATTGCTTGCATATTGTTTATTCTTCACTAACATATCTTTGATCAATATCAATTGATCTTACAATAAGTTTCAAAATAAAGATTTTAAACGGTAAACTATTCAACCTCCCTTCTAGTTTTCCACACAGTCTCTTTTGTAAGTACTTAAGAACTTATCAGTCTCTTATTGTCCAACTTGTAATATCAGTCTCTTTTGTAACAATTTGTAAGAAATTATTATCAGTCTCTTATGGTCCATATTAGTTGCTTTTTTTTACTTAAAACATAAGCATGATACCATTGCATTCATAATATTGTAATTGGTTACAATATTAAACCATGATACAACAGATTTATTTAATGGCATTTAAGCCATACATACTAAACCATGATACTACACCATACATACTAAACCATCTTTTTTTTGCCCTTACATTTTTGATTGGCACTTGCATTTGTGGGTTTTTTGAGACCAAATGGCTTGATTTCAAGTAAAGCACAAGTTTCCTTGTTTGGCAAGCCTAGCACCTTAACCCTATCAGCAAAAGCTTGTTTTGCATCCAATTTGGGTTTGGATTCATGCTTGCAGCAACCTTCTTTGAGCTTGTATCAGAATAATCAGTATCTTGGGGTAAATACTTAGACCATGGTAGTGGGTATGATGCAGCAAAAGATTCCTAATCATAAGAATCACTAGAAATGCAAATGATTTCTGCACAAAAAAAATAAAATAAAATGTTAGGACCTAAGATATATCAACCTTATCACTTTACCAAGCAAACCCAACACCCACGTTTTGCTTAGAACACGTTAAACCAAACAAACACAAACGTTATGCTTAAGAAGAAAGAAAGATTAAGGAGATGGTGACTTGAATGATATAAAATCTGTGTATGTGGAGAGAAAGATAAACACAATATGTTGTATTACTTCAAAGGAAAACACACACACACACACTTTCAAGCACACCCCTCAAATGACATACTTGAGGGGTATTTATAGTAAGAGAGATAATGCCCTAAGGCTTGGCCATGGGCCGTATATGGGCTTGGACATGGATTGGGTTACATGAACTTATACAAGGCTAACTTATCTAAATGTATAACCATTTAGCTTAGCCCAATCCACCAGCCCGTTGACTATTCTATCACGATATCTAACACACGTTACAAAGTTCCTAAATGTGAATGACCATCACTTCTAATAAAAACTATTAAGGCGAACAATCTCCCCCTAAGGGGTGGTCATTCAAATGATGCTCCACTTGATAAGATCTTTACTTTCCTTGAGCTTGAACTTTGCGTGTAGATATAGAATAGTCTTGATTCTTTGTTCCTTCATGCTTTGTGATCAGATAATGTGGTTGTCTGCCATTGTCAACTTCGTTGGTTAGGTGTCTCCACGTCATTCTCCATTTCTTTCTCCACCATGCTCACACTTCTATTTGTCTTTTGGTTACCAATGATGTAGTTCTCGAGTCTTTAAACTTTGTAGATTCTTTGACATTGACAAAGAATCATCTCCTTTGATTATGATGAGAACTTTCATGTGTTGTTGGTATGAGCATGTGGCGAGTCTGCACGATCCATCCGCTCCGGAGCTTCCATAAGAAGAAAACATAAAACAGGTTAGTAATAAGCGGATTCTGGCACTTATAAGTTTGAATTTCGAGGGTGTTAACAGCATAGTGTGAAAACACATCTCTAATTCTCACAAAGGCCGTTCCTGAACTGGAGTCCCACAAGTGAGATAACGCGATATACCGAAGTACATCTACATTCGATGAGTCGCTAAAGTACATCGAAGCATCACTTCACGACTGTAGACCGTTTGAGACACACTAAGCGTAATCCACGGAGAATTACCGAAGTGACCTGCTGTCGGTCGCTTGATGTTGACCCTGGCAGGAGTTTCCATTCAATCATTAAAGATCACAGATGTGAAGCTTCTCATAAATGTTCTGGCAAATTGCTAAGATCTGCGTAGGACTCTATAATATATCACTTGTGTCCTTAATGATGAACAACAAGCGATGTCATGTCATGTGTTCCTATGAGATCTTTTGATGAATCTCGTGGCTCTAGACTCAATTAGTGCATTTTTGGTTTTCCTGAGTGGAGACTAGGGAGAGGGTCTCCTTCTTTAATACCAACGATCTCTAAGAGAAAGTCAATAGATTATGTAGGGTTCCCAGTGAGAATGAAACAAATCCTTTTAAGAGGAATTGAGTGGCTAGAAGGTTTAGTGCAGTGCGTCACTGGGTCCATGACGTCTTTGTCTTCAATACCAGTGTCATCTAGTGACAACCAGTAGCATATGTATTGAACCCGGTTTCTGCCCTAAGGTTGAATATGGAGGGCTATTTCTTTTCACCCTTTCTCATTATATTTCTTTTTAATTCTTCAACCCCTTCTTTCTCCTTTCTCACATTACTCCTTTTTTCAATCATACCTAAGGACTTCTAATACTAAACTATTGGTGATGTCCTTGGGTAGATCCCTCCGGCTCTGGCGGATCATAGGACGAGTTTCCTATCCTTAGTCACCTTATGACTCCATGACTGTCCTATTGTTGCCATAAAACCATTTTTCTTGAAAATCTCTTAGAGTGTTTATGATAGAAAACATGTTTGAGACACTCCGAGAGTTTTATATTTTCAGAAACACTCCCCCTTCATATGTGCTTATAAGTTTTAACAAAAATCTGCACATCGAGGGTAGAGTTTGCACTTTTGAATTGATCGGCTCATGATAGACAATTCCCCACGAGACACGGTTACGTTGCCTAGTTAAAGAGTTCCATTGTCAGTTTTAGGTGACAACTAGCTCTAATAACTAACTTGAAGTTGTAAACACTCCTTGAAAAAGAGGTTAGACCCATGAAGGTGAATATCTATCACAAGTTTCTCGAGCTGGTACATTTACTGACTTTGATTCCCGTCAATTCATTGGTTTCGTCTGAGTCAAGCTCATTTTGAGATTCAAACCACGATCATTAAACTTTTTTTTTTATCACATTTTAATCACGTCTCCTCCCCCTCAAAAATAGCATATTCGGGATATTTTTGATATCAACTGATTAAACAACATTTTAGAATCTTTTGGGGAGACAAACGGATTTGATTTACGCATGAATATGGAACATTTTAGTTTTATACTCCCCCTTTAATAAAGCATAATCAATTAAAGGGTTTTAGAGGGAGTTATCTTAAGCACAAACTATTTGAAAGATTTTGAAAATCGTTTTGAACAATCTTGAAAAGGTGCTCAAGATGATGATGATTTCTCACCATTTTTAAATGTAGTGCACTGAAGCGTACACCTCATTTTTCAATCAAAGCACGAGTTTTGATTTGAAAATAATCAAAAGTCATCATTTCGGTCCGGGTTTCGTACTGATGTATACGAAAGCCATTATTGAAGAAATTTTGAGAAACGACATGTTTTAGAAAACAAATTAAAGAACTCTCGCTCAAGCATCTGTACATGCCCGTATCATTGTTGAATGACATTTCTAGAACGTCTGAGAATATCGATTATATGAGAGACATGTCGTGAGAAGAATATTTTTGGATTTTTGAGTTTATATTGTTTTTGTATTTTTTGAAAGTTTTATATTTTTATATTTTGCTTTTGTTGGTTTTTCAAATTTTGTATTTTGTTTTTCAAAAATATTTACAGTGAAGCTTTTTGGAAAAATCATTTTCAAGAAGATTCGAGAAGACGTTCTAACTCCTCGGGGTTAGGCTTAGCATTCAATTCGTCGAACTAACTAGTCAAACCTTTCTTTTGGAAGGGCTTTAGTTAATAGATCGGCGAGTTGGTAATCGGTCTTCACGAAGAATAATTCAACAGTACCATTTTCGACGTACTCTTTGATGAAGTGATAGCGGACACGGATATGCTTAGTCTTTGAGTGATGAACAGGATTGCATGATATGGCTATGGCACTTTTCGAGTCACAATACATAGGTATTTTATCGAAAGTAAAGCCATAATCTGTTAGTTGCGTTCTCATCCATAGAACTTGAGCACAACACGCAGATAGAGACACATACTGGCGGTTGATAGTGCAGTGCAATCTTGTTTCTTTGATGACCAGCTTACTAACTTTTCACCCAAAATTGTGCTCCTCCTGATGTACTTTTTGCTGTAACTTGATCACTGCGTGGTCGCATCGAAAAGGCAATAAGATCAAATCCGGATTCCTTCGGATACCAAAGTCCCATATGAATGGATGTCTTCAGTTACCGAAAGATTCGTTTAACCTCTTTGAGGTGCAGTTCGGTAGGCTTTGCCTGAAACCGTGCTAATAAGCAAACACAAAATGAATATCAGGTCGACTAGCAGTAAGATACATGAGAGAACCAATCATGCTCCGATATTTCTTCGGATCAATAGGTTTCCCAAACAAATCGGCTCCAATTTTTGGTGAAGTTACCATTGGTGTTCCGACCGAGTCACAATTATCCATACCATGATTTTTCAAAATCTCGTCGTGTATTTAGCTTGACTTATAAAAATTCCACGAGGGGATTGATGTATTTGTAAACCAAGAAAGAATTTTAGTTCCCCATCATGGACATTTCAAATTTACTTTTCATGAGATTTTCAAAATGTTTTGAAAGATTCGGATTAGTGGACCCAAAGATGATGTCGTCCCCGTAAATCTGAACAATCAAAATGTCGTTTTGCATTTTTGTGTAAACAAGGTAGGATCAACTGTTCCTTTGGTGAAATTGTTTAGGATAAGGAAAGAGGACAGTTCGTCATACCACGCTCTCGAGCTTGTTTCAATCCATAGATTGCCTTTTTGAGTTTGTAGACGTAGTCGGGATGATTCATGTCTATGAAGCCTTCGGTTGACTCACGTACACTTCTTCTTTCGAGTTCCATTCAAGAACGCGGTCTTAATGTCCATCGATAAACCGTGATGTTTTTGTGAGCGGCGTAGGCTAAGAATATCCTGAATGCTTCTAGTCTAGCTACCGGCGCGAATGACTCTTCAAAGTCTATCCCTTCCTCTTGTCGGTATCCTTTGGCCACAAGACGAGCTTTGTTGCGAATTACAGTCATCTCTTCATCCCGTTTGTTTTTCCATAACCATTTAAGATCAATGCGCTGAACGTCAATGGGTCTTTGAACCATATCCCAAGAGTCATGTAGACGGTATTGGAGAAGTTCCTCCTGCATCGCTTCTATCCATGCGGGATCTGCCATTGCCTCACGAATGTTTTTCGGTTCAATATTGCTAATTGAGCAAAGGTAAATGCACAAGTCGCAATCGGTGGCAAGTTGGCGTCTCGACTGAATTGGCCTTGAAGGTTCACCAATAACTTGTTCAATTGGGTGGTCTTTTGTCCACTTCAGAGTAGAAGGATACCGTTGGTTAAGCGTATGCGAGTTAGATGGTTCTCGTAAGCTTGAAGAAGATTCAGCTGATTCCGTAGCAAACGGGTTTTCAAATAAGTCGGCATCTAACGTTGCATCGTTCCGGTTTTGGTTTTGCTCATCAACTGCTGGTAGAACGGGTGCAAGAACTTGAGTAGATGTAGATGATGTTGATGGAGTTGGTGCATTTGTTTCGACCGTTGTAGATGCATCTTCTGTTGGTGGTGGAGGATGATTTTGGGCGGGTGCAGCGGAATGATGGTTTGATGCATTTGTCGAAGTTCCACCATAGTATTCATCGAACATTAACTCAAAGAAATTCTCCCATTCTTGTTCTTTAGGATTGTCAATCGAAGTTGATTGAGCTCTTTGAGGTACAGTCCTGATGTGTCCGAGAAGTCTATCGGTTTAGTGCGGGTTCTAGAGCGAGTCTCTCAGAAGCCATTTGTGACAGTTCGTCAAACTTCACATTCATCGTCTCCATGATCCTCTTAGTTCTCCTGTTATACACCCCGAATGCCCTCGAGTTATCTGAATATCCAATGAAGATTCCAATATCACCTTTAGCTTTCAATTTACCTAGATCTTCTCTGTCGTTCGTCGGATAGCACAAAGCGCCAAATACGTGAAAGTAAGAGATATCCGGTTTTCTGTTGTTCACAAGCTCATATGGGGTTTTATTGAATCTTGGATGGATAAGGGATCGGTTCGAGTGAAACAAGCGTGGCAACAAAACATCAACCCATAGAAATAACGGTGCACGAGAATAGATTAGCATTGTGCGAGCGGCTTCCACAAGAGTTCGATTTCTTCTTTCAACTACCCCATTCTGCTGTGGAGTTCTAACAATGATGTCGATGTGTGATTCAAACATCTTCAAAATAAGATCTTAACTCCGATTAGTGAATTCATGCCGTTTCTGTTCTTACAACCCTTAATGGAGTTTGAAGAAGTACTTGAATACGTTTGAGAAGGGTGATGATGATGCTTGGTGCTTCGTCTTTTGATCTCAGAAACTTAACCCATGTATATCTTGAATAATCATCGACGATGACAAGAATATACTTTTTCCCATTAATGCTTTCAACTCTCATTGGGCCACATAAGTCCATGTGCAACATATGCAACTTTGCTTCGGAACTAGGTACGGATTTGGGTTTATATGATGCTCTTTTGCTTTTCCTTGTTCGCATGATGGACATAAGTGATCCTTGGTGTATTTGAACTTTGGAAGTCCGTTGGCGATGTTGTCTTTGGCAATTTTGTTGATGGTGTCGAAATTGAGATGGGATAACCGTCTGTGCCACAACCGGGGCTGTGTTCCGGATGCTCGTGTCATAAGACATATTGGTGATGAAGAGGCCATTTGATTGATGTCGATAGCATACAAGTTTGTATCACGATTCCCGTTAAGAGATCGATGCCATCCAAGTTTCTAATGAAGCAAGCATTTTTCCTAAAAGCAACCTCTAAATCGCATCACGGCCCGTGAAAACAAATTGTGTCCCAGCCCTTCGACATAGTAAACCCGAGTGATTAAATAATTTCCAAAAGGTAGATCTCCATAACCCATGATAGCTGCTACATGATCATTTCGAAACGTCACGGTTCCCATGAATTTCAGACGAAATTGATTAGCGTCCGATTCGGTCATGTGCTTGGAGCAACCCGAGTCGACGATCCAAAGACAAATTTCGATAACACGCGCCAGAAAAAAAGAATATTGTGGAAACCGTTTTGATTTTGGTTCCGTTGGGTTAGAGGTAAAATCCTGATCACACTCAAAGAGGTTTTCTACAGGGAAGTCTGGTTTATCACTCATTGTTCCATTCTGGAGTGTGAAAGTTCTACATGTGGGTTTCCAAATATCATCCCTAAAGTATACACGTTGGTTCCTGTCAGTAGTGTAAAGCCTAAGTTTTGCAACTAGTCTTCCTACTCTTTTAGCATAATTACTTTTTGGGACGTTCTTCTTAACAGGCTTATCATTCACATTCTTAGAAACACAATCATCTTGAACATTTAAAGATTTCTTGCAAGTTAAACAAAGAGATTCAACACATTCATTAGACTTAGCAAGTTTCATAGGTTCATACATTCAGGATGAAATGTCTTTCTCATTCAAAAGCTGTAAATTCCTAGGGTGTTCTTCTACTTTCTTCTCTTTTTTCAAGCTACTACTCCTAGAGGCATGCGAGACTCTATTGTTCCTTGTATTGCTCTTAGGCTTTAGTCTGCTTCTCCTAGAGGTGCTTTCTAGTCCTGTAGAAGGTGAGGCACACGCATTAGGATTCACATTTTTATGAAGGGAGGTGGTTTCAGCTTTCCTAGTCTCTTTAGAGTGCTTTTCTAAACTTATGTCGTTTGTTCCATATGTTTTAGATGTGGAGGCGACGCGTTAGTGGTACTCATCTTCAAAAGGCCAGGTGCTAAAACTTTTGGTTTCTCGATAACCGCTTTTCCTTTATCAACATTATGTTTAGGTAGGCGGTGGAGTGGTGGTTTTGATGAAACAATTTTCTCATTGACTTTTGGAGGAGGCATAGAAACAGACATTTTTGGTTTGCAAACCGGTTTGGGAACATTTGATTTCTCCGCAGTCAATGGTTTGTTAATCACAGTATCCACTGCCTTTCCTTTTAGACTTTCCAGCTGAGCCCTCAAAAGATCATTTTTTGCTTTCATGTCATTGTAGGCACGCTCATACGACAATTTGTCATATTTGCATTCCTCGGTTTTTCGATCAAGTTGTTTAAAATATGACACATTTTCTTTTCAAGTTTTTCAAGAGCTTTTTCATATTTTGAAACAATTTCGGAGGTCTCATCACGGAGTCTTTCATGATCTTCAACAGAATATGTTTGCAAAATGATGGACATAATATCATTAGTCAGAACATCTTCGAAGAGAGAATCATTTAAAGTTTCCAAAACTTTGATTTGTTCAACACAGTCATTAGCTTGCTTTACTAGGGATTTATGGTCCTTGACAAAGTCAATTTTTCTTTCAAAAGCGCTTGTTCAAAATGCATTACCCTTGAGTTGATGTTATTCAGCTGAGGGGCAATTTGAGTTTCAAAAACTTTTTCTGTTCATTATCAAAACTATTAAACCAGATGTTTGTTCTAATATTGGTTTTAGTTTTAACGGTCTCTTGAAGATCTGCAATTCTCGTTTTCACATTTTCCAAAATACTTCGCGCTTCACTTGTGTTAAAAGGATTGTTTGAAGACATTTGTTCAATGTTCGAAAGAGATTTGGAGACAACAACTGGTTTTGAAACTAATTTTGAAACAGGTGTTGACACTTTGTTTGAAACACTTGGTTTGGTGGAAAACGTTGATTGAGAAACAAACGAAATACCATTAATTTGTTTCCATTTATTATAATCAATAGGTTTGATTTCGGATGTTTTTGTTTCATTTTTGATCTACTCTCCTCAGATAGTTCCAACGTTTCAAGAGAATCATGCACAATTATAGGTTCATGCAATGGTTGTCCATTGTTCAACACATTCGTTCTTTCGAGCTTTCTTGAGAAAATAAGGAGGTGAGTTACCAAGAGCCATTTTTTGCGAAGTATGAAAAATCGGATTGACTTGATTAGAAAGCATCTTGATTGTCTTAGCGGAATGACCCGTTGTAAGAAGTAAATTGTCCAATTTTTTGATCGTTTCAGTTTTATCCAGAATCTCATCAAGAAGAGAATCTTCTCGTTTTGCAAAATCAGATATCAACATCTTCTTCTCTTTTTCAAGATCAGAATATGTTGCTTTTTGTTTTGAAAGTTGGTCATTTAGTTCAGAAATTTCCTTGTTTAAAGATTTGATTTTCAAATTGAGATTCACATCAAGTGTGTCATACTTGAGTTGCAAATCTTTTTCTCTTAAAACAGAATCTCGATAACCAATTTCTAATTTTGACATTTTGTTTGTATGAAATTCATAGGCTTTAGCGTGCTCTTTGTAACTCTCAAGCTCAGCGGTCAATTTAGCATTCGCGGCTTTAACTTCGCGATTGACCGTTTTAACTTTCGCAACTTCAATGCCACATTGATTGATTAATGATTCAACATAAGCACGTGTTTCCTCATCGGTCTCAGTATTTTGTGCCACACAGCCTCCACTAGGATCCACATCGGAGTTTCAGAGTTAGTATTGCTACAACTCGGATTGTCCGGTATGTATCATAAGTAGGTGTCTGGCGTCACGCGAATGTTGTTCGTCAAGAGTAAACACATCAAATATGACATTGTTATAGCATGGATCAATGATTGGTACCTCGGATACGGCATTGGCATCATAGGCGGAGGTGAGTCGACTCGTGTCATACTTAGCTTCCTGAAGATTTGCCATGAAGATGCAATTAGCATTGAGTTCCTCGAGGTCTTCCAATTCATCCACAATAGCGAAAAAATCATTTTCCTCGGCCTTAACGTAACCCCGCATCTAGCTTATCGCTAACAAAGCGGCTTTTGAAGAAAATCACCGATCTTCTTGTGCGGTTTAGTGGGACGGTTTCTTGCCATGTGACCCACTCTTGACAGTTATAACACTTAATCGATTACCCGATTCATATTTCCATGATTCCCAACATTTGGAGGCGCTACATACCCATTCGATTACCCACTTGCTCTATTCCCAACATTCGTCCAATCGATTTCCAACATTGACCCAACTGATTACCCGATACGGAACCGTCGATTACCCATACGAATTCCAGTAGCATATCCCTGCTGATTTCCAATAACTCCAACCATTTGTCCTTGATTTCCCATATTCACACCCGGTACTGTGAAATTTGCCTTCGAGTGTTTGATGATATACTTTGGTTGTTGTTAGTAGGTGTGGAATAGCGACCTTTGATTACTTGACCCAAGAGAGAAATTATTTGGGACATAGGGTCTTCTTGATCGGTCGAGATCGGTGATTCCTTGTTCTGGTGTTGTGGATCGTTGTTGAATGACTTATTGTTCTGGTGGATAGAGTTGTTGTTGTGGTTGTTGTATGTATTGCTGCAAGTTGTTGTTGTTGGAAGATGATGAAGCTTGTTGTTGTGTATTCACTGAAGTTTGAGTCTTTGCAATGAGTGCCAATGGATCATGATTCTTTGCTAATCTTTCTTGCGACTTCATTCCTTCAGCTTGGTTTTGTTTGAGAAAATCATTGAGTTGATCAAAGTTCACATGATGTAAGTCTTTTGTTTGGTTGACAATAGTGACATATCGTCCCCATTCTTACGGAAGATTGTTCAGAACTTGATGTTTTGAACGATAGTTACGGGTGTCGCTTGTTTACGATTAGCTCATTCATCAAAGTGCAAAACCTTCCATAGTAGGATTCAATGGATTCTCCGAGGTAGATGTGAACTTTTCCCATTCAGTTAGCAACTTGTTCTCCATGTCTTGATGACCAATTTCGGTTCCATGACAAAGTCGTCTAACACGTTCCCACATATCGAAAGCAGTTTCACAACTGTCTACTGCAGCAAAGATGTCTATTGGTAAACCGGTTGGATAATATGAATTGCCATGTCATCTGCCTTCGACTTGTTTCGATCCTCTGCAGGTATTCGATTCGTATTGAAGGCGAAGATGGTGTGGTGGGAGGTGTTGCATCGGGATTTCGAGTTCATTAACTTGTCGAGGCTTGAAGGGTCCAACCTGAATGGATTTAATCATGAGTTTGCCATTAGGTTTGGTCTTGATGTAACGAAGCATACGACTTGTCCATTGAAGATAACCACCTTTTGCCAACATAGGAGGTCGGTTTTCAGCACCGGCTGCATGAATGTCTTGTTGAGTAGCCATTGATGAAGGTATTTTCTGATAAAGTTGATGTAGGATCGATTCAACGATAAAGGAGTTGTGTTGCTGATGATTAAGCTCAGTTGAGGTTTTCTGAAAGTCGTACTCGTAACCTTGGCTCAAAAAATTTTCGCCCAAAATTTGAATTTCACTATAAAAATCAATTCTAAGGTCGTATGAAAAATTTGAGTTAAGACAATTTTGACGCCAAATTTGACCCGAAAAATTTGAATTTAGGCCCAAAAATTTGAATTTTTGACCAAAATTTTCACAGTTAAACCAAAATTTGAATCTCGCGTAAAAATTTAACGTTTAGTCTCCTCAAAAATTTAAATTTTACTCAAGTTTTCCCGCCAAAAAGATTTTAGGCGTAGAAACAGAAGTTACGAGTAGACGAGGCTTAGGCGTAGGATCCGGTGCTTATGCGTAGGATCTTATGCGTAGGAAGCTTATGCGTAGAAACCTTATGCGTAGAAACCTTAAGCGTAGAAACCTTAAGCGTAGGAACCTTAAGCGTAGAAACCTTAAGCGTAACCTTAAGCTTATGCGTAGACAAAAAGTTACTCGTAAACCTTACGCGTAATTTTGAAGTTATGCGTAGAGTTACTCGTAAGCTTTTAGCTTATGCGTAAACTATGGTTAAGAACCAAAAATCCTTTACACTGTCACGGCGTAAGAGATATCCACAAGTCGAAGTGTTCCACACACTTATCCAAGTGAGGGAAGCACGAGTACTTGATTATAGCACGAAGATTCTTCACAAAAAGTTACGAGTAGAAAACTAGGGTTTTGACTTTTTGACTTCTACTAATAAGAAATTTCCAACGATTCAAATGATTTCTTTTGCACAGAAAGCCTTAAAACACTCGAATAACCCAAAAATGTTGACCTTTTCACCCAAAGTGCTTAGAAAAGTTACGAGTAGAAATGACCAAAACCAAATCGAGTTTAAAATTGAAGAAAAACACGTAAAGCTACGAACTTTTTGCAAAAAACTGAAACTTTAGCACCAAATAAACCTTAAACCACAAGAATCTTGAATTTTAAAGTGCAAAAATTAAAGCTTTAAGCTTGACAAAAAACGTATAACGAGAGCCTTTTACGCGTAACACCTTCAAACCAAACACAAACACTCCTAAACCATTGTTAGGCGATTGATACCAATTGTTATACCAATTGTTATACCCCTTTATCATGTATACCTTATCACAATAGCAACCTTTACCACACACAAACACCCACGTTATACAAACAGTAGGCGTAGAGAAAGATTAAGAAAAGAGATGGTGAGAACTTGGTGACTTGAATATGAATTCGTGTATGTTTAGAGAGGTAGAGAGAAGAAAGATGAAAACAATAAGATGTATATTGCTTCAAGGAAAACACACACACACACACTCAAGCACACCCCTCAAATGACATACTTGAGGGGTATTTATAGTAAGAGAGATAATGCCCTAAGGCTTGGCCATGGGCCGTATATGGGCTTGGACATGGATTGGGTTACATGAACTTATACATGGCTAACTTAACTAAACGTCTAACCATTTAGCTTAGCCCAATCCACGAGCCCGTTGACTATTCTATCACGATATCTAACACACGTTACAAAGTTCCTAAATGTGAATGACCATCACTTCTAATAAAAACTATTAAGGCTAACATAAAATGATATGAGAAAGAAAATTATGTAGTTAAATACAAAACCTGGTTTCTTGTTTTTGCTCATATTTTCAGTTGTAGGTTTTCTTAAAGGTGTGAGATGAAAATGAGGTGTTGCTTATGCCTTTATATAAGGTGTAGAGTCATGTGGCAGTCAAACCATAACAATGCTAGCTGAGAAAAAAAATAGTGTAAAGCACTCTATTGATGCAGTGTGTTTTTTTATCATGACTGCGAAGTACTTTGGCAAAGTAATACCAACAAAACCATACCTGCCCTTTTATCAGCAATGTCATTAGCTTGGCATTTGTATCAATGTCTTTTGTATCATGACTGCAAA
Source organism: Chrysanthemum makinoi (assembly GCA_910596185.1). Classification (NCBI taxonomy): domain Eukaryota; kingdom Viridiplantae; phylum Streptophyta; class Magnoliopsida; order Asterales; family Asteraceae; genus Chrysanthemum; species Chrysanthemum makinoi. Next base: position 37,208,334 of record OU343218.1, on the reverse strand, counting down.
GTTCTTAGCTTGGCATTCTTATCACTGTCTTTTATCAGTGTCTTTTATCAACAATGACTACAAAGTTCTTAGCTTGGCATTAATCAAACTAAAAATCTTTTCAATACATACATTGATCACTGACTTTTCAATACATTCATTAATCCCTGACCTTTCAATACATATATTGATCAATGATCACTAACTTTTCAATACATTGATCAAGCTTTTCAACAATGGCATTTGTATCACTGACTTTTCAATACATTCATTAATCAAAGTAAAAAGCTTTTTAATACATTCAAAAGTAAAGCTTTTCAATACATACACTGATCAAACTAAAAAGCTTTCATAATCATCAAGAAAAGCATTCATAACAGTACAAAGATAACTCTAGATTGCATGTTAACTGTAGACTTCAACACTCCAACTTCTTCTTCTAATCTCTTTTTTTCAGCTCAAATTCCACAGCTTCCTTCTTCATTTTTTTCCACATCTACCAATCTACCTTTGTAATGCTCAGTTGGAAAATCTAGATCCTATCAGTGAAAGAAATTACACTTCTTTTCTTGCCTTATAGTTAGGACATCCCAAAAACCTTCTGCCTGGATTCTGTTTAGTCAAAGAAGTCCACTTACCACTGACATCACCACATTTGCATAATACACAAACACGATTGATCAAATTGTCTTTTTCCCAACTTGCGTTTCTTCGATTCCAGTATACCTAATTTGATGAGTTTGATGAATTAGATGAGTTTGTCATGTTTTGATATTTGGAAACAAATTACTTTGCCCTAATTTGGTTTTTGGGGAGACACAGTTTGCCCTAATTTAATTTTTGGGGACAAACATCTTTGACCTAATTTGGATTTGGGGAAGAAATGATTTTGACCTAATTTAATTTTGGGGATACATAACGTTTATAAAAAGAAAAAAAAATCAAAGTAGGCCCTTCAAATTTTACAAAAGTTTCAATCTATACACTTAACTGTATTTTTGGCTAGTAGTTAACGGAGTTAATGAAAAAACCCAAATTAGTTAAAAAAAATTTGTTGGCAACCTTTTTATGCAAGAAAAAAAGTAGAATACCTTTATTGGAAATGGACCCTAACTTTGATGCCTTTTTGTGTCATTTTCCCTTTTGAAAAATATTTACAAAGAATATAATTTAGTTTAAGAAGATGATGATAAGAGTACCGAGATAAGGATATCGATCAGCACATTGTAGCAGATAGAAATCATCATCTCTTAAACTTTCACCACCAAAGCTTTCGAGGCTCCTGAAAAATCGTCTGAACTTGAGCCTTCTAAATGTGAATCTTTGGTAGCTTCCCCCCAAATTACAAGAATTAAGAGAGTTTAGATAAAGAAGAGAAATGTAGCAAATGCCAAATGTTACGTATATAATGCCTATTCTACAACACTTCGTTTCTTGACGAATATGAGCGTTCTTCTCTTGAACTTTGAAGTGAGAAACAATGCGATCACTTATAAAAAAAATAACAAGTTAATGTGATCAAAGAAGAGGGATTAAGTAAGCAGAAAATTTGTGTGCTCAAGAGATGTGAAAAACAGTTGGGAAAGATCCATTATTTATGGGAAGTGATTTGCACACTCTCATAATTGATTGGTACACTCAAATTATAAGTGTCTTGACATTTATACCCTCATATAATTTTTACTTATTTTCACCCTGTAAGGGTATATATGTCAAATCACTCATAATTTGAGTGTGCTAATCAATTGTGGGAGTGTGCAAATCACTTCCCATTATTTATTGGCTACTGGAGGAGCGTGGGACGGTCTCGTAAACACGGTCCCATATATATAAGGGATCGTCCATAGGACGCTCCTGTTTTTGTCCTTTTTTGGTGAAATGTTTTTCTGGTGAAGGTATAACCTTTATAGGAGGGAAAACCAGATTTTTTTTTGAATATTTTCATTTTAATAAAACATTTCTTATAAATACAAAAATAATTTGTATGATTTTTGTAAAAAGGTTTTGTCACATTTATTAAAATGTGAGGTTTAAGGAAAAAAAATATTTGTTTGTCACTTAACTAGTTTGGTATATTGTTTGTTCATACCTTAAGTGATATTGTATCAAAATGGACTTTTACGACTAATAACTTGTTTACGTATATTTTTACGTAACGTGTTTTAACATTTTGTGATTATCAAAACGTATGGAGATCGAAAGATGTAAATAACATTTTTGACATTATTTGTATTGATAAACTCTTACCCATAATGGCTGAAAAAGTCCAGAAGGAAAAAGCTTAAGTGGCGGTTGGTTCGTAAATTCTAAATTCCAGAATTTCATATTCTGAAAAAATTTAATTCTTGAGGATTCATAATTTTGGAATCTAAAATACATTAACATTTTTGGTTGACAAAAAATTATAGTATTTTAATATATGTCCTTATGTTTATTATTGCAATTTTTTAGTAAGTCATGGATTTACTTTTAGTTAAAAAAAATAAAAAATAATAATAATAATAATAATAATAATAACCGACAAAACAACGTAAACAAAAAGAAAAAAAGGTAAAAATAATATTTTGGTCTTTCATAAAAAAAAAATTGTTTTCAAGTAAATTGAAATTCTTCACTTTTTTAAGGCATTTTAATTTGCCTCATTTTGCCAATTCATGGAATTTCAATATCCTACATTTGACATACCAAACAAATTATTTCATATAATTTTAAATGCAAATGCCATGAAATTGCCCCAATATTCCCCAACCAAATGCACCCTAAGGAAATTCAAACTCACTTGAGCTTTGGAGAAAGTTCTGAAAAGACTCGGAAACTCCAAAAAAAATCCCGATACTCTGAGTGGGACACCACAAGAGCAAAAAACGAAGCCCAAAAAAGGGGAGAAAGGAAAGTCCACTTACCTTCAATTTGAATCTCCTAGCGTCTTGTCTGGGCTAGGATCCAGGGACCCCGAAACTTCCTCCCATCGAAAATCCAAAGAAGCAAATATTCTCTCTCGACTGGGGTCAAAAGATACAAATGTGTTCTTCCGTTTCGACCAAGGGAACATACCCGTAAGGAACAAAGATCTGAACCAAGGGAATACAAATCCACTAGTGTGTTATCCCGCCTAGCGTCAAGAATACCAAGGGGAGTACAAAAGTGAGAAAATCCGTAGTTATGTCACATGTTGTAGCTCAAGGAAGCGAGAGATTGAGCGAAATTATGTCGAAGCAGACCGTGAAAAAAGCAAATCCGAACGTCCTAGGAGGAAGGGAAACGTTTCCTCGTGAAAACAGCGAGAGAGGAGATTGGATCAAAGTCAAGGAAGCGAAAGTCCGATACCAAGGCTCTATTTCCCTTCCAATTTCCCTTTTATCCTTTTCGTCTTTGAAAATAACTAAAGAACACAACTCATTTATGTTTCTCTTTCTCTTCTTCCTTTTCTCTCCGAACTTAAAATTGATATGGTATGTCTCTTGTTGATATTACAGGGATATTAATACAAGTTTTAAGTTTTTAATAAGGGTCGTATCACAAGTTAAAGATGCACAAAAAAATGGTTTATGAACCGAACTGGAAAAAAATAATCGAAAACAGGTTTAGGGAAAACCCTTTTTCCTTGAACCGAACCGCCGATTTTAGAACCAGTTACAATTATTTTGATTCAACCGGTTAGATAACAGGTTTAAACCGGTCCGATTTTAAAACCCGGTTTTAACCGGTTTTTTTACACCACCCTTATATACCTATAACCCGGAATATTCACTCATTTGTTAACTGTTGTTCCCGTTTCACAATCGTATAAAACAGTTTATAGTATTAAGTAAACAGATTGTGAGTAATGACTGAAAGTAATGCAAGTAAAAACACACTGATAAATTTTCAACTTAATATTCTTTATTAGAAATCAATCAAAAAGAATACATTACCCAAGTACTTGCGGAACAGTACTTGCGATTGAAATGACAAACTGTTGTAACTCCTCACGAAGCTCAGGCTAAGTCTGAGCACAACTACAATGGAACCACTGAGCTATCTCAGGGACTGAGTTGTATTTGGAGGAGTGAAAGATGGCTTGTGTGTGTGTGTTTTAAAATTCACAAGCTTAAATCTTTCACTCCATCTCTTATGCTATTTATAAAAGTATGAGTTTTAACTTCATTCTAAGTGACAAACTGACAAGTTATAGAAGACAAAATACTGATGTATTTTGTCTATGTTTACAAAGACTATATTGGGTAAGTGACAAGGTTGCTTTCTTCTAGTCAGTGATGACACTGAGCCTGATAGTTATCCATTCAGGGAAAGTTGACTTTGGTTGATAAGGACTTCGTCTTATCTGTTCAAACTTATCCCGCTCATTCTTCAGTCTTCATTGCCTTCAGGTCTTGACTTGGTTTGTCTTCATGTAAGTAGTTGGTGAAGAGTTTAGGGATTCAGTGAGTTATTGTCATCACTCACTAAATCCACCATCTTCTTCTTGACTCAGTCTTCACCCTTTAAGTTCCGCCTTACTGAGTGGAGAGACTTCTTTGCCTCTTACTGAGTATCTAGAAGATAGCTCACTGAGAGGCTATGCGCTCAGTGACTTGTTAGTGTTTAAGGAACAACACTTAGGGTATTTTCTATTCAAATCCTAGACTTAAGGTGTTTGGGTCTTTACTGAACCCAACAGTCTCCCCCTATTTGGATATACAAATAACCTAAGTGGTTGATCAGTGTAAGTGAGCAAATGGCTTCTTCTTACACTGAATGTACTAATGAACATAATAAGGAACACTGAATATTTTAACAAAACATACATCGTTTATTGATCAAATTACATAGTTCCTATCACTAGTACAAAAGATAAAACAAAAGATGTCATTCAAGATGGATTCCCAGTGCTTCAAGCTTTGGTTTCTTCTTGAGGAGTGTTTCTTTGTCAGGGTGCTCTCTTATCTTAGCATTCAGGTCTTTCCAGAACCGACGTTTCTTTGGGGTTTGATCCGAGAGGCCACTAGTAGATAACTTGCCATTGTAGGCACTCCTGCAAGGTCAATGTCACTCCATCTCGGAATCTTTGGGTTTCCATAGACATTTATAAAGAAGAGTCCTCTTTCAGGCTCTTCAATGCAAAAACAGTTAACAAACTTTACTCCCTCTGGTAGCTCCATGTTGCATTCCAGGCCAGGCACTTTGAATTCAGACTCGGACTCAATCATCTTTCTTTTGCCTTGGGATGATTGAGGTTGGGATCCTTGATGTGCGATTAAAATGGTGAATCCCAAGCTGTGCTGGTGCTTCCCTCAGTCTTTCATACCTTTTGCTCCTTAACCACAACATTCTGCTTCTTTACAATGATTAGACCAAGCTCATCGAGTTCAGTGATCCCAAAGTCAGTGAATTTCATGGGATCATAAACCTCGAAATGTCTTTTATCATCCCCCCTGTAGACATTCATTGCCAGTGGTTTGGATTTGGGGATGATTTTTACATTTGTGATTTTCTCAGGCATCCTTCTGCTTGTCATCGACCAGTTGTAGTGGTCAATTCTTTCTTGCCTGATGGCTGCAGCTCTCATGTTCTTTTCGTCCAGCTTCTTTCTCATTTCACCATTTGAGCGGTGAGCATCCTTGAACTTTTGTCCTGCCTGACCCTTTTGAAGCTTCTTGGGATCAATTCCAATATTCTCAGCTTCCTCAGCAACAACTTGTACTAGTGCTTCTTTGCTCTTCCTTTCTTCCTCAGCTAGTTTCTTTCTCCTATCTTCCTTTGCAAGGTAGGCACTTAGTACATTGTTGAAGTAGCGAATCGAGTGTTGCCGATGACATAGGGAATTTTCTCAGGCTCAGGTGTTTGCATTATGGCTTTTCCTTTATCCTGGCATAAAGAAGATGATGCTACCAAAGGTGGTGGTGTTGTCGTGATCGGTGTTGCAACTGTCATTGTCATAATTGTTGTTGTTGTTGGTGGAATTGATGATATGGGTGTTGCCGAGACTGGTTGAGCTGGCTCCCCCTCAGTGAGAGAGAGAGAGAGTCTCTTCAGTGCTTTTCTCCCCCTCAACTGTTGCTACAACATCAGTGAGAGCAAGAGTTGCCTCGGACACTGAGGGAGTTGGAGTAGCTTGACCTTTGAAGGATTGGTAGATCTCCGTAACCATAGCCTTGATGTCAGTTGTATCCTTTTGAAGACCTGTGACCTTTTCCGCCAGATTAGCCTGAGATAGTTCCAAAGCGCATCATTCTAGGCCCAAGATTCCAGGCCATAGAAGACGATGCCTTTGCCAAAGTAGTCACTTGAGCATCCAAAGAACCCAGTGTGGCCTGAAGAGACTGGACTGAAGACCCTGAACATTGGCAGATTTGAGCATGTCGATTAGTTTAGTGAGGCTAGAGGAGTTCTTCAAGTAAGCTTCAGTAGCCTCTAGCACTTTAGAGTTGAGTGTTGGGTCTTCTTTGACAGAATCCTTGATTTCATCTATCTTTGTGCTACAACCCTGAATGTGCTTGAGAAATTTAGCCAGGTTTTCATCCAGTCTGTGAAGATGCTGATACATTAGCTCCCTGTGCTCATCAGTGTTGTCATTGAAAGTAAGCACTTTAGATTTTAAGTCAGCATAACTTGAAGCAGCTTCAACGTGCTGATCCCAGAGAACATCAGTAACACCAGAATATAACTTCCTTGAAGCTTTAGTGATCCACATAACCAGTTGTCTTTACTGTGATGGTAGAGTGTTGTCAAACTTTCTGAATTCTTCAGGACAGGATGAAGAAGAAGAGTCAGAGTCATTATCATCAGGCATGAAGGGTGACTTTTCAGGCTCTTGTGGATCAGGCTGATGCTCTTGTTCATGTGTTTGAACATCAGCGTCCATTTCTTCTCCTGTTAAAAGTATGTCATCTTCCTTTGTCAGCCAGTTCTTCATCAGAGAATAGGATTTCATTAACTTCAGCAACCGTTAATAGACCAGTGGTGGTGATGGATTCCATATCAGCGGGTGGTATTAATCCCTCTGAGTCTTTGTCCCCCATTGCTCCTTCAAGCACTGGTGGGTGATTCCCAGTGCTATCCCTAGAAGCAGTGGCAGTGATATCCCTATCAGCGGGTTGTTCATTTCCCTCTGAGTCTTTGGGATCATTCAGTTGGCCCTCAGACAAAAGTTGTGATTTGCGAGTGTCATCCTTGGGTAATGTGGAAGGCGCTCCCCTACCAGCGGGTTATATGTTTCCCTCTGGATCTTGGGGAGTAGTAGTTGGGACCAAGGGCACTGACTGTGATGTATCAGTGTCCTTCGTTGTCACCGGGGTGGATGATGTTTGGTCTCCCTTAGGTGTCAGATCAGTTGTGGGCTTTCTTTACCTTTTGGGCTGTGTTCCTGAAGCCTCAAGGCCCTGGGACTTGGGTTTGGTCTTAGTCCCAGTCTGAGATTTCCTCTTTCTCTTTTTAGGAGCAGGGTCAGGAGACACTGAGTCCCTCTGGTTGTTTGCAGCAACCATATGGGCCATCAATTCAATTTCAGTGACTTGGGATGGGTCTTTTTGAAAATTTGATTGACTCAGGATACCAGGTAAAGCAGTTTATTTGTATTCCTGAGGGTAATTGCAACCCAGTAACACTTGTAAAGCACATGAGACAAACCTAGGGTACGAAACGTATTTCGTCCTAGTTTTACTCAGTAGCTTGGTTACGAGATCACTGTAAATGATCTCCCCTATGTCGATAGTGACCCCGTTCATCAGGCAATATGCCACCATCAACTGAATAGAGTTAATTTGTTTAGTGGATGAGTGGTTCCCGCCGAGAACATGAATCACAAATGTGAACAGGATCCTCCAAGCCACAGGAAATGAGTTCTTGGTGACAGGGGTCCTGTCCAAAAACTTTGGATCCATAACAATTTGTTTTAACCCATCCTTAACTGTGGAGGGTTCAGGATGGGCAACATAGTTACCAGAATTATAGTCTAACCCTGTTGCTATACAAAAAGTTTTATAATCCAGGTGGTGCCTTTTCCCCATTAAACATACTGAATTTGATGAGATACTCCCTGAGGGGTCTAAGGTCAGTCTCATCAGTAGAAGGTGTCGGGTCATAGGCCACAGATGTAGCCCAAAACTCTCTGAGGAGATTTTGGTACAGAATAAAGGGGGACTGAGTAAAGGCCGTTTTAAGTGGACAATTGAATAAAAACTTCATGATGCCCTTATAGGGTGGGACATCAGGGGGTATTCAAAAGTGCATATAACATTGTTTGTTTTAAATTCAACATTACTAAGATCTCCTACCCACTGAGGTGCAAACTGGAGAGATTGTGTTCTTGCCATTTCCATTGAAGGTTTTAGGGTTTTAAAAAAATTCTTGACAAGAACCATCAAAGAGTTTTGAATCTCTTAAGTTTTGTGATGAAAAATCTTTTGTAAATTGTTTACAGAGAAGATTTTGCTGAGAAAACTGTTTTAAGGATTAAAGAACACAAAGATTTCTGGGTTTGAGAAGTGATTTTGACAGAGTTTAGATGCAGAAATTCTTTGTGTGTGTTTTTAGTGTTTTTGAGAGGGGTATTTATAGAGTGGTGAGAGGGGTAATTTTGGCATAAATGTGGATTTGCAAAGTCGGTTTTTTGAGCGTTTTATTTACCTCATTTAATGCCACCACTCCACTACCCGTGTAATTTCCCGGTTTTCAAAGGAACAGTTGCAGTGCACAGTAAAAGTGCATTCTGCAGTAATAAAATATCCTTAAGATATTACATGTGAAAGGAGGCATTTAATGCCAAGTGGGATGAGGTAAGGTTTTGAGGGACCTTGACTTGGATGACAGTAAGACAAAGAGACATATATTCCTATATTAAATTGGTATGGTTACCAACCTAGGACATTTAAGTAACTGATACTTGGTGCATTTAGTTACTCATTCAATGCTCAATATCTAAAGTCAGGTCCCGAATGAGTCTTACTCATTCAGGTGAAAATTGTTTTGGGGTTTTGTTCAGGGAGCATGGACCATTTCAGAGAGAACATACTGAGATTAGGATTGATTATCAGGGTGTTGACTTTCAATATCAAGCATCCCTAATTCAGCTTTCAGTCTCCTGAAGGTAGGTTCATCTAGGGGTTTGGTGAAGACATCAGCAAGTTGATATTCAGTAGGGATTAAATGAAGTTCTATGTCTCCTTTCATTATGTGGTCCCTAATGAAGTGATATCTGATATCAATGTGTTTGGTTTTTTGGTGGAGGACAGGATTGTTGGAGATTGCAATAGCACTGGAGTTATCACAGAAGATGGGTACCATTTTGTAATGGATGTCATAGTCAATGAGTTGACTTTTCATCCATAATACATTACCTGACATCTGCGCAGCCACATACTCGACCAGTGAAAACATAGCCAACATTGTTGCTTCTTAGCACTCCAACAAACCAGCTTTCCTCGAAATTGACAGGACCACAGAGGTACTTTTTCTATCCATGTTGCGGCCTGCATAATCGAGTCGAGAATACCCTTTGAGGTCAAGCCCTGAGCATTTTGGATAGTAAAGTCCAAGGCTTGGAGTTCCCTTCAGGTACCTAAGGATTCTTTTGGCTGTAGTGAGATGGGATTCTTTGGGATTGGACTGATATCTTGCTATTAGACAGACTAAGAATTGTATGTGCAGTGCGGAAGCGATTAGGTACATTAGTGAACCTAAAATCCCCCTGAAATGAGTTTGATTGACTGATTTGCCGGTGAGATCAGGTTCAAGGTTGTTAGGAGGGACCATTGGTGTCTTCACTGAGGCACAGTCAGATATCTCATACTTCTTCAAGAGATTTATGGTATATTTCTCTTGACTGATGAAGATTCCTTTATCAGTTTGCCTGATTTGTAGTCCAAGGAAGTATATGAGTTCACCCATCATGCTCATTTCAAACTTCTTTATCATCAGTTTTTCAAACTGTTTGCAAAGAGTATAATTTGTTGAGCCAAAGATGATGTCATCAACATATACTTGGACCAGTATCACATCTTGATTTGTCCTGTAGATAAAAAAGGTGTTGTCTATCTTTCCTCTGACAAACTTGTTTTGAATCAAGAAGGCTGAGAGAGTTTCATACCATGCTTTGGGAGCTTGTTTAAGTCCATAAAGGGCTTTGTCAAGCTTGCGAACATAGTCAGGGAATTCACTACTCTCAAAGCCAAGAGGTTGTCAACATACACATCTTCCTTGAGTTCACCATTCAGGAATGCACTTTTACATCCATTTGGTAAACTTTGAAGTTCATGTAGGTAGCAAATGCAAGGAAGATCCAGATGGCTTCCATTCTTGCAACAGGAGCAAATGTCTCATCATAGTCAATGCCTTCTTGTTGATTGTAACCTTTGGCTACAAGTCTTGCTTTGTTTTAATGGCAATGCCATTTTCATGATTTTGTTTAGAAAACCCACTTCATTCCAATGACAACTACATCCTGAGGACATTTGATCAAGGTCATGACCTTGTTTTTATCAAACTATTGAAGTTCTTCTTGCATAGCTTTGACACCCAACTTGGATGTTTTAGAGCCTTAGTGACACTTTTTAGGTTCTATTTCGATAGAAAATCGGCATATAGACATTCATTGGCTTGAAGTTGCAGTTAATTTAGCGACCATGCTTACGGTGAGCATTCCCTTAGTGGGTTCACCAATAATGTTTACAAGCTCAATGTCCCGAGATTTTGTCCACTTACTTTGTGGTCTAGGATCTGAGCTTCGAGAGGTCACTTGGAAACTTCGAGGAGTGAGTTAGTGGGAGCCACATAATCATTTAGATCATCTGTTGAGATGTCTTGTTCGAGTTGAGGTTTTGAATCACGAGGTTCTTGAACATTTCGTTCGATATTACCTATCCCAGGGGTGATTGATTATCAATGAATTCACTGATAGTTGGTTGGGGAAGGTTGTGAGGCAAGACATAATATGAGATGTCAGCATCTGCTTGGTATGAGGAATTGATTCCAGTGTTGTACTCATCAGGAGGATATCTTGATGAGTTATCAATTCCTATTTCCTCCAGCGTATTGGTGAACACGATGCTTTACGAACTCTCATCAAAGGTGACATGAAAGGTTTCCTCAACTTGTTGTCTCCTTGTGTTAAATACCCTGAAGGCTTTGGAGATCGGTGAGTAACCTAGAAAGTACCCATCATCGCCTTTAGCATCAAACTTGCCTAGATGATCCTTGTGGTTGTCAATGAACACAGGACATCCAAACACATGAAAGTAGTGCGATATCGGAAGTCTACCTTTGAATATCTCATATGGGGTTTTGTTATGTCTTTTGACAATGATTGACTGTTTTGAGTGTAGCAGTCATTTGTTTTGGCTACTTCAGTCCGAAATGTTTTGAGAGAGTGAGCCATTTAACATAGTTCTAGCGACCTCAATGAGAGTTCAGTTTTTCCTTTCAGCTACCCCATTTTGTTCAGGGGTGTAAGGAGATGAAAAGTTTTGGGTGATTCCTTTTCATCACGAAATTCTCAAGCTCTTCATTTACGAACTCGGTGCCATTGTCGATTCTGATTTGTTTAACGATAATGCCATTACGGTTTTCAATTTTCCTTATGAATGACATTATTGTATCCCTGACTCTTTTTGGAAAGAAAGTATACCCAAGTGTATCTTGAGAACTCACCAACAATGACAAGTGTATACTTCTCATGCTGGATTGATCTAGGACTTCTTGGTCCAAAGAGATCCATGCGAGGAGGTGAAGGCAGCTTTTTATGGAGAAATTTTGTTTTGTTTTGAAAGATGCTCTTTGGTGTTTGCCTTTCTCACAGGCTGAGCATGGTTTATCTTTTGCAAAAACCAGTGATGGTAAGCCAAGGACTTTGTTTTGTTTTGCTAAGTTGTTGATGTTTTTGAAGTTTAAGTGAGAAAGTCTCTTGTGCCACAGCTGGTTGATAGTTTCAGTGGCTTTGGCAAAGAGACAAGTTCCATCTTGAGAGACTGTTGACATATCTAAGACATAAACATCATCTCTTCTAGGAGCTATCAAAACAACTTATTTGTTGGCATTGAAAATGGTGCCTTTTATGTCATTGAATTGCACAATGTACTTAGCATCACATAGTTGACTGACACTGATGAGATTGTATTTTAGACCATTGACATAAGCTATTCTAGAGAAAAATATTCCATTGTAGTATACTGAACCATAACCTTCAGTAGGACATGATGAGTTATCACCAAATACTACCTTGGGTCCTGGTTCCTTTACATACTTGTGCAGATACTCCTTAACACCAGTCATGCTTCTTGGGCATCCACTATCTAGATGCCAAATAGGCTCCCTGGCGTGTCTCTGCACAAATAGTAAACTGGATTAGTTTCTCTTGCTGACCCACATACTAGTGGGCTTGGGTCTAAAGGTCTGCTTAAATTTGGCAATTGACTCATGGTCAGTGGTTGAGTGCATTGTGCTACCACAATTTTTGCATTTGGAGACTGAGGATGACTCAGTGACTCGGGGTTGCTTTGAACTTCTCCTTGCTTGAATGACACTGTCATCTTTGGGATGTCTCATGAGCTGGATTTCCGCAAATATCACAGCATCTGTACATGCCCGTATCATTGTTGAATGACATTTCTAGAAACGTACAGAATATCGATTATACGAGAGACATGTCGTGAGAAGAATATTTTTGGATTTTAGATTTTATATTGTTTTTGAATTTTTTGAAAATTTTCTATTTTTGTATTTTGTTTTTGTTAACAATGTGTTCATGAGACAATCATCCTGATGATGATCATTGAAGCCACAGTGTGGGCAAGGAGGAAAAGGTTTAGCTCTGTTCCTGTGAGCTGTTTTAGAGGTTGAAGCATATTGATGACCAACTTTGGTATATTTTGCTTCACTGAAAGAACTTACATAATGTAAGTGATCAGAAGTTCTGTGATCATCCTTTTTTCAGATCATACAAAAAAGGATTCTATAGCAATTGTCAGTAGTATGACTGGTGTAGTGGCACAGATCACACTTCTGCCTAGGTTTGTTGGTGGATTTTGACCTTGATGAACTAGAGGAGGCTGACTTAGTTTCCTTGATTGAATCGAGCCTTTTCGATGGATTCCATCTTGTCGGTCGACTTCATCACAAGTTCAGATCGATTCTTGAATTACTGCTTCGTAGGGAACGAAGATGTGGAAGTCTCGATGGGAGTAGACTCTTGTTGGATTGGTTTTTGGTCTTCTCGGGATGGTTCTACCAAGTCCAGACCTTTCTTTTGGTGAGTGAGGATTGAATTGCAATGGAGTAAGCTTAGAGCTTGGTACGGCACCACGAAGAGGTTTGGGGGTGGAAGCGAGCTTGAGATTCGCTCGGACTGGAGATGTGTTCGTTACTCTTCGGGCACATCGGGAGTCAAGCATACTCTTTAGAGCTTGGCTTTGGGGCTCTAGTATTCTTCCAGAATCGAAATTTGGAAGCTTACTCTCAGAGTTAACCCGTTCAATCCAATCACTGGCTTGGGAATTGTCAACATATTGGTAATCATGCCACCAGACACAAATGGTTTTGGACTTTGGTCTTTGTTGTGAGAGTCAGGGAGATGGACTTCACCTATGACTCTCTTTTTGCTACTAGGGGCACCCACAACATCAAAGACCCTTGGATTTTTAGTAGTCCAACTTTTAGTGATATCTTTTTCCTTTTTAAGTTCATCTTGAAGAGCCTGATTTCTTTTAACTAGTTCAGTGCTTTGAATTTTCAAAGTGACAGCCTTAAGCTTAGTTTGTTTTAAAAGAAGCAGTTCATCCTTAGACTTGTTCAGTTCAAAACTTAACTTGTTATATTTTGAAAAAAGATTTAATCGTTGCTCTTCTACAAACTTAAGGTCAACATTGATATAATTCATATAAGACTGCCAATCAGAGTCATCATCCATAGAAAGCAAAATATTTACCTTCTTCATTGTGATGTTGACCCATTCTCCATTCTTGGCACGATTTTTCCCGACAGCTAGCTTGTCCTCTTCTGAAAGAGCCATTAGTGCACTGACTTGCACCATTTCATCGTCTGAGGAGACTGGCTCTTCATCCCAGTTGAAGACTTCAGCAACTAGGCCCTTGTTTTACCCCTGCAGATTTAAGAGAGTTTCTTTGTTTTACGAGGGAGTGGCCTCAACCAGTGCTAGCTTAGCTTTGACTTTCCTGTACTTAGCTTCAAAATCAACAGTTTTACTTTTATCGGATTTGTTTTGAAAATTTTGATGAGACTGATAGATTTTTGGTTGAAATTTGCTAAATCCTGAGGACTGATTTGACCCTGATGGTTTGTAAGAGGGTTCAGAAATTGTTTTTGAAAAACAGTCCTTGGCAAAATGACCTCTTTTTTGACACTTCAAGCATTCAGTGTCCTCATTTGCTTTAGCGTTGGAAAAACTTTTGTTTCTTTTTATAAACCTTCGAGAGTTAGCAAGGAGTACCCTTTTGTCACACCCCCAAAATACCTGTTTTGCAGCGGAATGGAATTTCTGGGGGATGACTGCCATAGCATCACGATTCTGATTATATTAAACGACCTAAAGTGTCGTTTAAAAACACATCGTTTGATATTTATTTAAAGCATTCAGAGTTACAAAAGATAGGTGATCTGTGCAAAACCGTCAAGTTATCTCACGCAAGCTAGCCACTTGTGAATGACCAACTGTAAGAAACTTAAAACAGCTCAGAGCACAAATACAATTTAGATCAGGAGAATACAGTGGATTCCCGGGTCGTTAAGTCCCACGGAGGTTGACTGGTGTTTAACACAATCAGATGTCGAATAACCACTAAGGATAGTGGTCAGTAAGGATTTTGAGTTGTTTATAAACTACAGAAGATTAAAGGAGATTAAAAAGTTAAAATCTATTAAATAAACGCTATCACTATAATTAAAATGATGTTTTTGTTTTATGTTTTTATAAAACTGAATTTAAAATCTACGTGACGTACAAACAAAAACGTGAAACTTACACAATATTAATCCTAAAAATATAAAAATGATATTTTTACAATCCTAATGATATAATAAAATTTTAAGAAAAAGAAAATTATTTTTATAACTATTTAATTAATTATTATTGATTAAAAACTATTTTTAACTAATTAATAATAACCTAAATTACAAGAAAATAGGAAATAAAGCTAGAAAAATAAAATTAAGACTTGGAAAAATCTAAAATAACAAAAAAGAATTTTCAAAACTATTTTTATATTTTTTTGATTATTTTTCTATTTTTTATGGATTTTAAACTATTTAAAACTAATTAAATTACTAAAAATTACAAAATAAACTATGAAAAATCTGGAAAATTACTTTTTTTACTATTTATATTTATCTAAACTTAATAAAAATGAAAAATTATTTTTTTGGACTTTTTCTGAATTATTTGTATTAAAAGCTATTTAAATAATCCTAGAAACTGTTTTTAATTAAGAAAAATAGCAAACTGTTATGAAAAATTATGAAAATTTCAGGAAAACTCTAAAATTATACTAGGAATCTAGGAAAAATAGAAAAACATGGTGTTGTTTGGAAGATTATGGAACTGCTATAGTAAGTGCTTATTAATAAGCACCTTGAATAAGCAAATGAGAACCAAGGACCACCAAACCTTCACAGAAGCTATTTTATGCTAAGAGTAGTCTAAAACAACTAAAATCAACAAGTCTTGACCTTTGAATTGCAACTGCTTGTGATTTGATTGATTTGAGTTAAGTTGCTAAAACAGTTTTTGAATGCTACTTTGAGCTTAAGCAAAAGCCAACCAATAAGTGGAAATCAAAACCGAGTTATTGAGATCTAAACTAGACCTGGTCAAGTACCTTTCAACCAAAGATCAGACCAAGAAAAGCTCTAATGAGCTCTGGACAAGCTTAGCAACAAAATTTGAGAAACTTCGTTAACTGAGTATATGGAGCAGGGGACATAAGCCCTACTTGATGAGCTTATTTGAGTGCTTTAGAGAATTACTAAAAATCAACAAAAATACTTATAAGAAACTAGACCAAGAGAATTTATAAGACCCAAAGTTTGGCTTGATTTGACCCAAAGATTAGTCTGTGAAAAATCTTGCTAGTTGGCCAAAAACTGGTTTTATCAAATATTTTGACTTTTGATAGTTGATATAAGTTTGACTTTCTTGAACTTTGGAACCAATTTTTGGTTTGATACTGATGTAATATGATAGAACAAGTATAATGCAAGCAATGGATACAACTTCTTAACACAAATCAAGGATTTGAAAATCCTTGATCACAACAGATTTAGTAGTTAGACAGATTTTAAGAGGTTTGACTTTTGAATGTGTGCAGGTGCAAGATTATGACAGAAAGGAGTTTATTTGGACTCAACAAACATTAACCAACAACTATAATCCACTGCATAAACTATGAGACAGATTTAAGGGTAAATCCAAACACACTGTATCAACCTGTTTTGCAAACAAATTTAAGCTAACTGTTACAATGAACAATGCAGGCAATCAAACTGACTTTTAATAATCTAAATACTACTTATTAAACTAATTTTAACTACTTAAAATGGTAAGGACAGATTATGTTGATGAGACTAAAAAATCACTTACAAATTGAACTTTAGCCACAAGTGGCTTGTACAAAGCAGAACCAATGAACCCAAGGACTATTATCTAACCTAACCAACCCAACTGATTGTAAAGCAACCCAAATCCATACGATTCAACCCATTTCCAATTCATACCATTTTTGCTCCAATGTTAACTTTCGTTGACTTTCCACCATTTGTGCTTGAAACTGATTGAAATTGATTTCCCAAGCTTACAAAAAGCTATAGCAGCTTAAGTAAACTTTTCCGAATGAAAAATAAGCTATGGGAAGCTTGAATTCAGGACCTTGAATTTAACATTTGAAACAGTAAAACTGCAAACTTTAAATATAAATAAACCACTGAATTAAGCTTTAAAACTGAGTTATAATGATCAAAAGGTTTAGTATTAATACAATAAAGCTTGATATTACAAAGTTGTGAACTAATTAAAACATTCAAACGACATTCATGAAATTTTAAAAAACTAAGACTACTTCTTCTCTGCTTCTTTCTCCTCTTTTATGCTTCAAATGAGCTTACACGTGTCCTTAGAGCAGATCCCACCTCTCATTTTGGCCAATGAGAGAGTTTAGAGTGTTTTGGCCATTTTTTCCATTTTGGCGGGAAGCAGACATTTGACTTGTAGGGCTCTGTAACAGGCAAGTAGGGGGGGGTGGCATTAATTGTGGGTGGTGGATGATGATGAGGGTGGAAGAAAAGGAGAAAGGTGATGGGATGGAGCAGGTGGAGTGCAGAAGCAGGAGGTGGAAGATAAACAGTGTGGGGCGCGTATTTATCTGGTTTGATTTTGGGTTTGACCTGGGGGTCCAAAACAGAAAAGACAGGGGGTCCAAATGGGTATTGACTAGGGGTCTAAATTAGATTTGACAAGGCTTGTTTAGGTTATTTTGACAAGGACTATTGTTGCAAAATCTGAAATCTTGAAGGACTATTCCTACCATTTTTCCAAAGTTACCATAAGGACTAAAACTGACAACTTTTAATAGTGCAAGGACTAAACTTGCCATTTTCCTATTTTCAAAGGACTATTTTTGCCAATTTCCAAAGTTCAGGGACCTAAGTTGTAAATTTGTAATTTTAAGTTTCAAGGATCAATTTTGACAACTTAGGAATCCCTAGGGACTCAAAATGATATTTTTCTTTATTTGGTTTTACCAGGGACTGTTTTTGACAACTTTTGAAACTTGGGGACTAAAACTGCCAATTATGCAAACTTTATACGTTTTTCACCAGATTTTGATATTTTGCATTTAAAACACATAAAACACTTATTTGTGATATTTTTATCATTTTGATGCATTTCTGAGTGTTTTCAGATGTTTTTGCAGTTTAAATGGTACCAAAATGATGAGTATTTAGACACTCATCAATCTCCCACACTAAGATATTGCTAGTCCCTAGCAATGTTTTGAGAAAAATTAATGGATTTTATCTCTTTACCAAAAGCCATTACTTCTGGAGTAGCCAAATGTTTCAGTTCAAGTAAGAACTTTGGTACACTGATAACCAAGTGATTTTGAGCAAACCACCAGCTTCCAACGGATTTGATTTGTCTTTACCAAGAAGCCGTACCCTTCTAGACTAGCCAACTCTTAGATAAATTATCAGTATTATCTTTGGTGAGTCGATTACCAATTATGGTTTTTCCACTGCCTTTACCACAAGCCATAAACTTGCGGGCTAGCCAACTCTTCACTTTTAGGATATGGTGAGCTGAATACCATACAATTTTGGGCAAATTGCAAGCCATATAAACGGATTTGAGAAATCTTTACCAAGAGCCGTTTGCTCCTGGATTAGCCAATCCTTTAGTTTATTAGACAAGGCGGACTGATAACCAAATGAGTAAGTGTAAAACACTTACTCCAAAAAAAATTTTGGCCAAAAACGGGGGAATTGGTATAATTATATGATAAAATTCGCGAGAATTCCCCCCCACACTTAGAAATGAATATTGCCCTCAATATTCAAAGTACCGGCGGTTATGCCGAAACATAGAACGTAAAAGGGAAATACTACGGCCATTATTTAGCAAGGATTTTTTTTTTTTTTTTTTTTTTTTTTTTTTTTTAGAAGACTTATATACAAAACATGTGGGGCAACCCCCCCACACTAGGGTGGTAGAAAGTAGAAAGAAGTCAGAAATATGGGTGAAAACCCATATGGCATGCTCTCATTTTTTGATTACCGAGTCACTAGCTTGACTCGATCCCCGCATTTATTGGTTCATGGGGAAAGTTTGTAGATCTGGGACAATCACAGGGGGAATGTCCTCTCCAAAGTAATGCTTCACTCGATGACCATTCACTTTAAAATTTGGACCATCGGGCTGAGATAACTCAATGGTGCCATAAGGATAAACCTTAGTGATAGTGAATGGTCCAGACCAGCGGGATTTAAGCTTTCCCGAGAAAATCTTCAATCTTGAATTGAAAAGAAGGACTCGATCACCAACGTTGAAAACGCGGTTCTTGATTTTAGAGTCATGAATCTTCTTTGTCTTTTCTTTGTAGATCAAAGAGTTCTCGTATGCTTGATCACGGAGTTCATTTAATTCATTCATTTGAACTTTTCGTGATCACCACCGTATCTGAATATCAAAGTTGGCATGTTTCAAGGCCCAGTATGCCTTGTGTTCTAGCTCAACCGGTAGATGACACGCCTTCCCGTACACCAGCTTGTATGGAGTGCACCCGATGGGTGTTTTATAAGCTGTCAGGAAGGCCCGAGAGTCGTCATCTAGCTTATCCGACCAAGAGGCACGGTTTTCACCAACCGTCCTCTCTAGAATTCTTTTAATCCCTCGGTTTGAAACTTCCACTTGCCCACTAGTTTGGGGGTGGTACGCAGAGAGGCGGTGAGTTACACCATACCGCATGACTCTTTCAAACGGTCATTGCAGAAATGCGTACCACGATCACTGATTATGGCTCGTGGAGTTCCAAACCTAGCAAACAAGGATTTTAAGAATTTCACTACAACTCGGGCATCGTTGGTGGGTAAAGCCTTAGCTTCAACCCATTTTGACAAGTAGTCAACGGCCACAGTATGTACTTATTACCGCGAGAGAAGGAATGGCCCCATAAAATCAATGCCCCAGATGTCAAAGATCTCACACACTTGAATGGCGTTTTGTGGCATTTCATTCCTTTGTGAGATATTCCCGTGACGTTGACAAGCATCACAGCTTTGACGAATCATGGGCATCCTTGTAAATCGTGGGCCAATAGAATCCAGAATCAAACACCTTCTTGGCGGTGTAGTTGGGGCTATGATGTCCCCGAGTAGTCCAGCATGGCAAGCCTTGAGAATGTCAATAGCTTCCGACCATATACACATCGCGATGACTTGATCCACAGATTTTGAACAAGTAGGGGTCGTCCCAAAAGTAATGTTTTACATCCTTGAAGAATTTGTTCTTTTGTTGGGACGACATCCCTTTCACTATGAAGTTACCCGCATGGTAATTTGCGAGGTCGACAAACCATGGGGTAGAAGAATCTCCACGAAAAGAAACCGCATTGAGTGTCTCGAGAGGAAATGTTTCATTTATTTCCTTTTTCTCAAACACATCACGGTGAGGTTCTCTAATCGGGATAGATGATCGTGACAGGGTTCTCGGCTCCTTTTTATCACGTATAATGATATCAAATTCACGGAGGAGGAGAACCAACGAAGCAATCTCGACTTTGCATCTTGTTTTGCAAAGAGATATTTAAGAGCCGAGTGATCCGTATACACTACGCATTTGGTCAAGATGAGGTATGGCCGAAACTTTTCAAACGCATACACCACAGCTAATAGTTCTTTTTCTGTAGTGGTGTAATGGGTTTGAGCTTGATCATAGTCTTACTTGCGTAGTGTATAGGCTGAAAATGTTTGGTTTTTCGTTGCCCCAAGACTGCACCGATAGCAAAATCACTTGCATCGCACATGAGCTCAAAGGGTAAATCGGTCGGGGCAACTAGAATGGGTGCTTCGTAAGCCTTTTCTTGATGTTTCAAAAGCTTCGCGCGACTCGGAGAGAAGATAAAAGGAGCTTCTTTTTCAAGAAGATGGGTCATAGGCCGGGCGATTTTGGAAAAATCCTGTATGAATCTGCGATAAAACCCGGCATGACCAAGGAAACTCCTAATACCTTTGACGGTAGTGGGATGAGGCAGTTTAGCAATAACATCAACTTTTGCTCTATCTACCTCCATCCCATTTTTTGAAATCTTATGGCCAAGGACTATGCCTTCTTTGACCATAAAGTGGCTTTTCTCCCAGTTTAGACATAGATTGGTGTCTTCACACCGTTTTAGCATTTTGTCTAAATGGGAGAGACATGTCTGAAATGAATCCCCGATGACTGAGAAGTCATCCATAAACACCTCCATTGTTTCCCTGATCATGTCGTGGAATATGGCCATCATACGCGTTGGAACGTGCGGGGAGCGTTACATAAGCCGAAAGGCATACGTTTGTAGGCAAAAGTTCCGTATGGGCAGGTGAATGTGGTCTTCTTGATCACGTGGATCAATGGGGATCTGAAAGTAACCAGAGAAACCATCAAGGAAACAATAGTACTCATTCCCTGCTAATCTCTCAAGCATCTGGTCCATGAAGGGTAGAGGAAAATGGTCTTTACGGGTGGCGTCCTTCAACTTACGATAGTCAATACAGAACGCCACCCGTAACCAATCGAATTGGAATTAACTCGTTTTCTTCATTTGTGACAACAGTTATGCCACCCTTTTTGGAACACGTGAATGGGGCTAACCCAAGGACTATCTGAGATAGGGTAAATCAATCCTGCATCAAGAAGTTTGATAACCTCTTGTTTGATAACATCATGGATTTTGGATTCACCCTTCTCTCGATGTTGAACTCAGCCGGCTTGAAGTCATCCTCCATCAAGATTTTGTGAGTACGTAACTCGGGTTAATACCCTTAATGTTGGAGAGTTTCCAAGCAATTGCTTGCTTGTGTGACTTCAAGACCTTTATGAGAGCGGTCTTTTCATCTTTACTCAAATCTCGAGCAATAATGACGGGTAATTTATCATCATCCTCAAGAAATGCATACTCTAGATGAGGGTAATTCCTTAAGTTCGACTTCGGAAATTCTTCGCTTTTCAACTCGACTTGACTTCCTTGTTATGAAGTTTGACGGGAGGGAGTGGAGGAGAAGTGTCCCGATTTAACAACTTCTCAAGAATAAGAATATCTCCCTCCGGATTAATCTCATGGTGATTAATCTCTTCAGGAATTGCATCACTAATGTGAGGGTTTGATGAATGATCATCTTTAAGCATTTTCTCAATGAGAAGTATGTCCCCCTCGATGTCAATTGGAGCGTGATCAATTTCCCATGGAGCAGAATCACTAGCCAAGTATGCTTCAATCTCTTCCAAGATGAAGTCGCTTCCCTCAAACGGAGTGAGAGAAGAGTAGAATTGGCTATGATAGGTTGAGAAGATGTGGTGGGATTTCCACTCACGTAATTATGAGAATAACCCGAACTTCGAGAGTACTCTTCAGAAGCAACATCAATGATATCTATTCGGTTAACCGACTCGGAATCATAGTTTGCGGAGTACCTCGAAGTTTGATCAAGGTTAAAGGTGACGGCTTCATTACCAACACGTAATGTGATTTCTTGCTCAAATACATCAATGAGAGCACGGCCCGCTTCTCGGGAATCCTCTTCCAACAATTAGAGGAACCCGTGGATCAACATCGAAATCAACAACTACAAAGTCAGCTGGAAAATGGAACTTTCCTACTTTCACAAATACGTCCTCGGCAATTCCAAGAGGACGGGATATTGTACGATCTGCAAGCTCGAGAGTCATGCATGTAGGAGTAAGATCCGGAAGAGAAAGTTTCTTCCATCTGAATGAGGCATCGGTTTATGCTTGCACCAAGATCTGCTAAGGCAAAGCATTCAACCATCCCTGGAAATACACAAGGTAAGAGGAACTTTCCAGGATCTCCAAGCTTCTCGAGAAGCTTCTTCAAGATAACTGCAGAGCAGTTCTCGTTGAGAGGAGTTTTAGCCATTTCAAACAGCTTTTCCTTATTGCTTAACATGTGTTTGAGAGTTGATGCAAACTTGGGCATCAATATGATAGCATCCGCGAAGCTTATGTCAAAATGAAGTTCTTGGAAAATTTGAAAGAATTTTTCCATTTGTTGACTGGCTTTCTCGCGGAGCTTTTGCTCATGTAAACGCGTGATGGGTAAGGATAGAAGATTTGGATTTTCCATGGGAGCTACGGAGGTTCAAAAACAACTCTGGATTGGATTTTGGTTTGGACACCCGAGGATGGACAGGTTGGTTCCTCCGTTATTAGTAGGAAGTTCCTTGTCCGTTGTCGCCTCAGGTTCACTTTCCACTACCTTTGGGAGAGAAGAAGAAGAGGTAGTAGGAATAGCGGGTCCATCATACGAAACACCACTTCTGGTTGTGATCGCCTTTGCATCGCCCTTCGGATTAGCGATCGTGTTGCTAGGTAGAGTACCCGAGCCGAGGGTCGATCATTTAAAGACTTCTTTAATTCAGCGATCCGTGACCAACAACTTTGTTTGTCTCCTCTTGAGTCTTCATGAATTGCCTTAAAAGCTCATCGAGATGTTGACAGGAGGAGGGTGGAGGGTAATTTGAGGTCTTATGTTCGGTTATAGCCAAATTCCCTTGATTAGGGTTCATATTACCCTGAAATTGATTCCCTCGATTGTAAGTGTTTTGATTAAGATTTCCTTGTTGTTGGAAACCTTGGTTGGGACCGAAATAGAAATTACCTTGGTTTTGATAACCTTGGTTCATTCTTTGTTGGTTCGATTCGGTTAGGATTCGTTGAAACCGGTGGTGCCTGATAAGTGTTAGCACGGTAGATTGGTTCATTATGAGGACGGTATTGATTACCTCCTTGATTTGAAGTACCGGCTATAGCATTAGCTTCAAAAGGACTACCATCGGTGGCGATACATGTTGTAGTATGCATGAGGACCACCACAAGTAACACAAACTTCAACTTTCTTCACTTCACCATACGTTGGTGCTTGTGTGAAAGTGACTTTCTTTTGGTTAGCAAGAACCAAAGCTTGAACAATATCCGTGAGTTTGTCAATCTTAGCATCGGTGCTAGATGTACCCACTGGAGATGAAGTAGAAGGTCCAACCTTAGACTGAGATTGATATGTCTTTGCTCGGAAAGGGCGGACCTGGGACTTGTTTTCAATTATTTGCAAGGCTTCTTTGGTGGTCTTGCTCAGAAATTACCTCCGCGGAGGCATTTAAAGAGTCTTGATCACCTTGGTGCAGACCATTGTAGAAAGTATCCATTTGCATTAACTCGGTAAAACCATGATGCGGACACTTGAGCAAGTCTTTGTAACAATCCCATGCCTCCCCGAATGATTCATCAAATCTTTGAGAGAATTTCATTATCTCATTCTTAAGACTTGTAGTTCGGGATGGAGGATAGAATTCGTTAACAAACTTTGTGACTAGATCTTCCCATGTCTCAATGGAACGAGGGGTTGTTTCTCAAGCCAATTCCGGGCTTGTCCCTCTAGAAAATGGGAACGAAGAAGCTTGATAGTTTCATGTGGGACATTCTTGTACTTGATGGTAGATGCAATCTTGTTAAACCATCGAATGTGTGCATGAGGATCATCCCGCCCAAAACCATAGAATTGGCTTTGGGTTACCAGATTAAGTAACCCGGTTTTGAGCTCAAAAGTATCGACCACGATGGTCGGGACAACAATAGCATCGCCGTAACCCTCGATGGGTGCTTGGAGAAGCTCATTCATCGGCTTGTCTTCGCCATCACGGCGGGTGGTGGTGGTGGTAGACGTTCCTCGATCCAGGTGAAGGAGCGAACGTCCTCTACGTCTACGAGGAATCTTGCCAAGCTCGAAGAAAGTGGACTTGTAGAGTGGAAGAACGAAGTCGCATGCACTAAGTTTAAAAATCGATTTTTCAAAACAAATGAGGCAAAACACAAGTGAACTTTAACCAATAATCACAAATGAAATGGCTTCTTTGAAAAGGTACACCAAATCACAAGGACACAAAGGCAAGTTTTAAATCTGATGTTCGGGAACTTATTATGGTCGCACCCCGTTAGGTAGTGCCTGCCTTGATTTGCGGTGGTTGATTTTTATGTATATTTTAAGTATCACCAAAAGACGTAGGTAATGATCTGTGCTGATGGGTTTAAAAACTTTTGACAATATTTTTGGTATCGTCTCGTTTAACCAAATCGTATTTCTTTAAGAATCACCTTAAAAGAAATACAAGTGAAACGTTACGATTGTTTAGTTGTTTTATATTTTGTTTGGTGTTTTTAACACTTTAGGAAAAGTGTTAATGAACTTTTTTTGATTTTGTTATAACTTTACAAAAACTTTTACAAACCGTGGTATATGTTCAAGTACGGGTCTGAAAAATGCTTAGAACACGCTTACAGCCTCCCCGGCAGCGGCGCCAAAATTTTGATCTGTGCAAAACCGTCAAGTTATCTCACGCAAGCTAGCCACTTGTGAATGACCAACTGTAAGAAACTTAAAACAGCTCAGAGCACAAATACAATTTAGATCAGGAGAATACAGTGGATTCCCGGGTCGTTAAGTCCCACGGAGGTTGACTGGTGTTTAACACAATCAGATGTCGAATAACCACTAAGGATAGTGGTCAGTAAGGATTTTGATTTGTTTATAAACTACAGAAGATTAAAGGAGATTAAAAGTTAAAATCTATTAAATAAACGCTATCACTATAATTAAAATGATGTTTTTGTTTTATGTTTTTATAAAACTGAATTTAAAATCTACGTGACGTACAAACAAAAACGTGAAACTTACACAATATTAATCCTAAAAATATAAAAATGATATTTTTACAATCCTAATGATATAATAAAATTTTAAGAAAAAGAAAATTATTTTTATAACTATTTAATTAATTATTATTGATTAAAAACTATTTTTAACTAATTAATAATAACCTAAATTACAAGAAAATAGGAAATAAAGCTAGAAAAATAAAATTAAGACTTGGAAAAATCTAAAATAACAAAAAAGAATTTTCAAAACTATTTTTATATTTTTCTGATTATTTTTCTATTTTTTATGGATTTTAAACTATTTAAAACTAATTAAATTACTAAAAATTACAAAATAAACTATGAAAAATCTGGAAAATTACTTTTTTTACTATTTATATTTATCTAAACTTAATAAAAATGAAAAATTATTTTTTTGGACTTTTTCTGAATTATTTGTATTAAAAGCTATTTAAATAATCCTAGAAACTGTTTTTAATTAAGAAAAATAGCAAACTGTTATGAAAAATTATGAAAATTTCAGGAAAACTCTAAAATTATACTAGGAATCTAGGAAAAATAGAAAAACATGGTGTTGTTTGGAAGATTATGGAACTGCTATAGTAAGTGCTTATTAATAAGCACCTTGAATAAGCAAATGAGAACCAAGGACCACCAAACCTTCACAGAAGCTATTTTATGCTAAGAGTAGTCTAAAACAACTAAAATCAACAAGTCTTGACCTTTGAATTGCAATCTGTGATTTGATTGATTTGAGTTAAGTTGCTAAAACAGTTTTTGAATGCTACTTTGAGCTTAAGCAAAAGCCAACCAATAAGCTGGAAATCAAAACCGCTTATTGAGATCTAAACTAGACCTGGTCAAGTACCTTTCAACCAAAGATCAGACCAAGAAAAGCTCTAATGAGCTCTGGACAAGCTTAGCAACAAGCCGAGAAAACTCTGTTAATCGAGTATATGGAGCAGGGGACATAAGCCCTACTTGATGAGCTTATTTGAGTGCTTTAGAGAATTACTAAAAATCAACAAAAATACTTATAAGAAACTAGACCAAGAGAATTTATAAGACCCAAAGTTTGGCTTGATTTGACCCAAAGATTAGTCTGTGAAAAATCTTGCTAGTTGGCCAAAAACTGGTTTTATCAAATATTTTGACTTTTGATAGTTGATATAAGTTTGACTTTCTTGAACTTTGGAACCAATTTTTGGTTTGATACTGATGTAATATGATAGAACAAGTATAATGCAAGCAATGGATACAACTTCTTAACACAAATCAAGGATTTGAAAATCCTTGATCACAATGATTTAGTAGTTAGACGATTTTAAGAGGTTTGACTTTTGAATGTGCGCAGTGCAAGATTATGAGAAAAGGAGTTTATTTGGACTCAACAAACATTAACCAACAACTATAATCCACTGCATAAACTATGAGACAGATTTAAGGGTAAATCCAAACACACTGTATCAACTTGTTTGCAAACAAATTTAAGCTAATGTTACAATGAACAAAGCAGCAATCAAAAGACTTTTAATAACCTAATTACTACTTATTAAACTAATTTTAACTACTTAAAATGGTAAGGACAGATTATGTTGATGAGACTAAAAAATCACTTACAAATTGAACTTTAGCCACAGTGGCTTGTACAAACAGAACCAATGAACCCAAGGACTATTATCTAACCTAACCAACCCAATTTGTAAAGCAACCCAAATCCAACTTACGATTTCCAAACCCATTTCCAATTCATACCATTTTTGCTCCAATGTTAACTTTCGTTGACTTTCCACCATTTGTGCTTGAAACTGATTGAAATTGATTTCCCAAGCTTACAAAAGCTATATAGCTTAAGTAAACTTTTCTGAATGAAAAATAAGCTATGGGAAGCTTGAATTCGGACCTTGAATTTAACATTTGAAACATAAAAGCTGCAAACTTTAAATATAAATAAACCATGAATTAAGCTTTAAAAGCGAGTTATAATGATCAAAAGGTTTAGTATTAATACAATAAAGCTTGATATTACAAAGTTGTGAACTAATTAAAACATTCAAAGAAAAACGACATTCATGAAATTTAAAAAAAACTAAGACTACTTCTTCTCTGCTTCTTTCTCCTCTTTTATGCTTCAAATGAGCTTACACGTGTCCTTAGAGCAGATCCCACCTCTCATTTTGGCCAATGAGAGAGTTTAGAGTGTTTTGGCCATTTTTCCATTTTGGCGGGAAGCAGACATTTGACTTGTAGGGCTCTATGTAGCAAGTAGGGGGTGGCATTAATTGTGGGTGGTGGATGATGATGAGGGTGGAAGAAAGGAGAAAGGTGATGGATGGAAGCGAGGTGGAGTCCGAGAAGCGAGTGGAAGATAAACATTATGGGGCGGACGTATTTATCTGGTTTGATTTTGGGTTTGACACAGGGGTCCGAAAAGCAGAAAAAACAGGGGGGTCCAAATGGGTATTGACTAGGGGTCTAAATTAGATTTGACAAGGCTTGTTTAGGTTATTTTGACAAGGACTATTGTTGCAAAATCTGAAATCTTGAAGGACTATTCCTACCATTTTTCCAAAGTTACCATAAGGACTAAAACTGACAACTTTTAATAGTGCAAGGACTAAACTTGCCATTTTCCTATTTTCAAAGGACTATTTTTGCCAATTTCCAAAGTTCAGGGACCTAAGTTGTAAATTTGTAATTTTAAGTTTCAAGGATCAATTTTGACAACTTAGGAATCCCTAGGGACTCAAAATGATATTTTTCTTTATTTGGTTTTACCAGGGACTGTTTTTGACAACTTTTGAAACTTGGGGACTAAACCGCCAATTATGCAAACTTTATCACGTTTTTCACCGATTTTGATATTTTTGCTTCTAAAACACATAAAACACTTATTTGTGATATTTTTATCATTTTGATGCATTTCTGAGTGTTTTCAGATGTTTTTGCAGTTTAAATGGTACCAAAATGATGAGTATTTAGACACTCATCAATAGGTCCAAAAGGTAGTCAACGTTACGGAAATAAGTTTGTTACAAACTTATGCATGCCATAATATACAAGTGAGATGCGTCGTCACCACGACTCTATGATAGGTCCTTATGCATGCCATGTAGTAAATGCCTTAGATACCTAAAAATACATTGCTAAAACGGTCAACAATAATGTTGGTGAGAAATCATAGGTTTATGAAAATGTTTTATACGACTACCACAAGTATAAGCCATGTATGACATATATGTCACATAAAAATGTTACAATTGCCATAAGCACATGACACCGAAGCTAGACTGATCATGATGTTCACCCCAACAGAGTGTTTGCCAAACAACTCAAATTCTGATATTAAATGAAATGCATCCGTTTGACCGATTGGAACCACCAACTTCGGATGGAGGAGTCACCCTCAATAGATCTATTCACTCACCATCGCTTACTCCGTAATTAACGGTTCATGATTATGAAATGGGGACATTCAATTGGTAATGAGGTAACTTAAGCAATGTAATGAATTTGATATACTTGGTATCGTAATAAAAATGATGTGCAATGTATTCTCCCCCGTAGGTTTGAAATAAAGTATAAACTTGTAAAACGGGGCTATGAAAACTCACTTGGTACAATGATATGATGGCAAAAGTGGATACACGAAAATGTAGCGCAATCTCTAACCGCGACCTATTATGAATGATATGATTATGATCTAATATAAATCATGATTTAATGTTATGCATGCAAACTCATATGATATCCATACCACTTGTGCATTTTGAAAATAAAGTTTATCGTCAAAATATATGTTTATGACATCTTGTCAAGTTATAAATTACTTTACAAGTACTTACGTTGAAATGATATCCTACGATAGTCATTTAGTGATTTATTAAGAAATTATGGTTTTTCGTCATAAAATAATATACTTTGACCATTCATGAAAATGACTAGTTTTGAGTGATCGTAAATTATTCGTTATAACTTCGCTTGACAAACGGTTAAACATTCTGAAAAATAGAATAGGCGAACTCACTTTTACTTGAAGACATCGTTTTCTCAAAAATATTCTATCGATATGAAAAATGGCTCCAAACATAGTCACTGGCGATAACCATTTTGGTCTAGTAAAAATATGTAAGTGTTAATACTTGTATAAAATAGTTACGATAGCCATATTTAAAACGCGTATAACTTAGCCATTATAAGTCCGTTTTCTACGTTTTATATATCCTTACTTTTGTGTTAAAGTATACTAATATAGTTTTGACAAATCGACTCATTTAGATTATGTTTAAAACTCATTTTCGCCCCTTAAATAACCCTTGACAGCTTTGAATTTTTCAGAAAATTAGTTTCCGTCGTTAAACTTGAAAATACCTGTTGAAATTTCCAGATTTTATAAAAATGGACAGCAACTATATATATATATCGTCTAAATTGATTTTTCTTGCGTAACTCTTGTTCCAATCACTTCAAATCAATACCAAATCTATTCTAAACCTACCATACACCTTCTTAGGGTGTAATGGGTTCCTAAACTTCATCAACAATGATATGTTTTCATGGGAATAACTATATGATAGTTAATACTAATAATAAGTATTAAAAACAAGTAAAAGTGGTATAAATATATATGATACTTGCATGTTTTCTTACTAGAATGATAAAATAACTCAAGTATGAATATGAAAGAGTAATAAAAATTATAAGAAGCTTACTAGTATTATGATGAGGTTTAAGGTAACTACGTACTAATTACTTCTTGGTTTTTATCTCAAAACCTTATATAGAAGTATACTAGGGTTATGATTATCACTTGTTCTTGAAAAACTTTAGGTTTCTTCCTTGTTTCTTGCCTTGGCCGAATATTAGAGAGGAAAAGAGAGAGTTTTCTTTTACTTTTCACCTTATGGTATGTGTTACTATGTGTTTAGGATAAGTATAATACTAGTATTTGCAAATATCTAACAAGAAATGTGTATGTGCACATCTAGTTAGCAAGATTTTTTATAAAAAGGTGGTGACTCATGGGGTGGTCGGCAAGGGCATATGGGGAAATAAGGTGGTAAATTTTTTATGAGTTAAATGTATAAAAGGTTAAGTGTAGTATGTATTTGGTACATATAAGTAATTATTACGTGTAGCGTTAGCTAGAAATCGATTTTAACGGAACAAAATAAAATATATCAAAGTCATAAAAATTATAAAAATACATTTCCGCAAGAATTGAGTGAATAAATAATTATCGAGTTGAATTTACGAAAATCGTCGTAAATATATATATATATAACAATTTATATACAAAATAAATTTAAAACATCGGGTAAACTAATAATATAATTTTCATAGTCTTAAAATGAGTATAAAAATATATTAGGATAATTTTTGGAAGTGTCGGATCAAATATTCAAAATAAATGATTATGCGATAGCGTTTATTTAATAGAAAAATATACGTTAGTGAAATATGCAAACCCATGCATGAACTAATATGATGATGATGTTACTGATTATATGTAGACTAACTCTAGTCTATATGAAGTGTTCTAAAATGATTTTTCATGAATACGCAGCTAAACCCTTACAGTTACGCGAATTTGATACTCGTAAACCTAGTTTACGAAAATTGATGAATAGTGAATCATGAATAGTGAATCATGAATAATGATTTTCTCCGGGAATGAATAGTGTTTCGTGAATAGTAAAATTTTGAAATAACCTTTCAAATTCGCAAACTGACTTCAAAAACAATGAATAGTAAAATGATGAATAGTAACCAGTGAATAGTAAAATGATGAATAGTAACCAGTGAATAGTAAATTCCTGAGATGAATAGTAAATTTGAGAAATGACTTGAAATTACGAGTTGTCACATTCGCCCACCTAAAAAGGAATTCGGTCCCTGAATTTAATCCATGTTGGTTTCTACGAGGTTGTCGGTGAAAAGGTGAGGATATTTGAGTCGCATTTGGTCTTCCCGTTCCCAAGAAAACTCGGGTCCTCTTTGAGAATTCCAGCGAACTTTCACGATAGGAATTCAACTTTGCTTCAACTGTTTGACCTCTCGGTCCATGATTTCTGCGGGTTCCTCCACGAAATTGAGTTTATCGTCGAGTTGAATTTCTTCTAATGGAATTACGAGTGATTCATCTGAAAGGCATTTCTTGAGGTTTGAAACGTGAAATGTGTTATGTACATTGCTGAGTTCTGACGGAAGCTCAAGTTGATATGCTACGTGCCGACTTTGTTCAAAATTTTAAATGGCCCAATGTACCTCGGGTTCAACTTCCCGCGGCTTTTCGAATCATTATCACGCCTTTCCAAGGCGATACTTTCAACATAACCTTGTCGCCAACTTGAAATTTAATGGTTTGCGCCAGACGTCAGAACTTTTCTCGGCCTGGCGCTTTCGAGTCTATCTCGGATCCGAACTATCTTTTACGTTGTTTCGAACCATTTCTGGACCGTTGAGTTGTGCATCACCAACTTCGCCCAACATGTGATCGACACTTTCGACCATAGAGTGCCTCGAATGGTGCCGCTTTTATGCTGGTGTGATAACTATTGTTGTAAGAGAATTCGATCAATGGCAAATGGTTAGCCCAACCATTTCCAAAATCAATCACACATGCTCTCGATATCTTCTAATGTCCGAATCGTTCTTTGCTCGATCATCGGTCTAAGGATGATAGGCAGTACTCATCTCTAATGTGGTTCCAAATGCATCTTGTAATGATTTCCAGAAATTTGAAGTGAATCGACTATCTCTGTCGGAAATGATGGAAATTGGTGCACCGTGCCTTGAGAATATTTCCTTGACATAAAGTCTAGTAAGTTGTTCCATGGAATAAGTCTCTCTAATTGGTATGAAATGGGCTGATTTGGTAAGACGATCAACAATTACCCAAATAGCGTCGTAACCACCTGATGTCTTAGGGAGTTTAGTGACGAAATCCATTGTAATGCGTTCCCATTTCCATTGAGGAATTTCTGGTTGTTGAAGTAATCCTGAAGGTTTCTGGTATTCAGCTTTTACCTTAGAGCAAGTAAGGCATTTGCTAACATACGTGGCAATTTCTGCTTTCATGTTCGGCCACCAATAAAGTTTCTTGAGATCCTGATACATCTTATCAGAACTCGGGTGAATAGAATACTTTGACTTGTGCGACTCATGCATAATCAACTCTTGTATCCCGCCATAAGTGGTACCCAAATTCTGTCCTTGAAGCATAATACTCCATCTGATCTCTTTACAAAGCCATTTGCATTCTCGGGCATACCATAGAGTTTTTCACTTGGTCAATTTTCCTCCTTGAGTGCCTCAATCTGAGCCTCGAGGATTTTTGATGGTAGAGGTGAACTGTAGGGCCTTAAATATCTCAACCTTATCACACAAATACCACGTTATGCGTAGAACTCGTTAACACACAAACACAAACTATGCGTGAAGATGAAAGAAATAAAGATGAGAAAGATGGTGACTTAAGATGTAAACCGTGTATTTATGTAGAGAAAAGATGAAAACAATATGTTGTATATTTCAAAGAAAACACACACACACACACACACACTCAAGCACACCCCTCAAATGAGACTTGAGGGGTATTTATAGTTCCTTACAGTAATACCCTAATGGGGTTGGTAAGGGCCACGACTTGGACTTGGATTGGGCTTGGGATACATAAGCTTATAAACGGCTAGCATAGCTTATCTTTTACCCAATTAGCTTAGCCCAATCCACGAGCCCGATGACTATTCTATCACGATATCTAACACACGTTACAAAGTTCCTAAACGTGAATGACCATCACTTCTAATATAAATTATTAAAGCTAACAATCTCCCCCTAAGGGGTGGTCATTCAAATGATGCTCCACTTGATTAGGTCTTTACTTTTCTTGAGCTTGAACTTTGTGTGTAGATATAGAATAGTCTCGAATCTTTGTTCCTTCATGCTTTGTGATCAACTAATGTGGTTGTCTGCCATTGTCAACTTCGTTGGATAGGTATCTCCACGTCTTTCTCCACCATGCTCACACTTCCATTTGACTTTGATGTTTCATTGTTGTGAAGTTCTCTAGTCTGTAAACTTTGTAGATTCTTTGACATTGACGAAGAATCATCTTTAACTTTGTGTAGCCTTTGATTTTGATGAGAACTTCATTTGTGATGTGGTTGGTATGAGCATGTGGATAATCTGCACGATCTCTTCCTCCCGCGAGCTTCCATAAGAAGAAAACATAAAACGTGGTTAGTAATAAGAGGATTCTGGCACTTACAAGTTTGAATTTCGAGGGTGTTAACAGCATAGTGTGAAAACACAACTCTAATTCTCACAAAGGCCGTTCCTGAACTAGAGTCCCACAAGTGAGATAACACGATGCACCGAAGTACACCTACAGTTCAGATGAGTCGCTGAGGTACACCGAAGCATCACCCCCACGACTGTAGACCGTTTGAGACACACTAAGCGTAATCCACGGGGAGTTACCGAAGTGACTGCCGTCGGTCGCTTGATGTTGACCCCGGCAGAATTTCCATTCAATCACCAAGAATCACAATTGTGAAATCTCTCATAAATGTTCTGGCAGATTGCTAAGATCTGCGTAGGACTCTAGAATATATCACTTGTGTCCTTATTGATGAACAACAAGCGATGTCATGTCATGTGTTCCTATGAGATCTTTTGATGAATCTCATGGCTCTAGACTCAATAGTGCATTTTGGTTTTCCTGAGCGGAGACTAGGGAGAGGGTCTCCTTCTTCAATATCAACAATCTCTAAGAGAAAGTCAATAGATTATATAGGGTTCCCTGTGAGAATGAAACAAATCCCTTTAAGAGGAATTGAGTGGCTAGAAGGTTTAGTGCAGTGGCCACTGGGTCCATGACGCCTTTGTCTTCAATACCAAGTGTCATCTAGTGACAACCAGAGTGCATGAATTGAACCCTGTTTCTGCCCTAAGGTTGAATATGGAGGGCTATTTCTTTTCACCCTTTCTTTTACATTTCTTTTTAATTCTTCAACCCCTTCTTTCTCCTTTCTCACATTACTCCTTTTTTCAACCATTCCTAAGGACTTCTAATACTAACTATTTGTGATGTCCTTGGGTAGATCCCTCCGGCTCTGGCGGATAATAGGATGAATATTCCTATCCTTAGACACCTTATAACTCCATGACTGTCCCATGTTGCCATAAAACCATTTTTCTTGAAAATCTCACAGAGTGTTTATGATAGAAAACATGTTTGAGACACTCCGCGAGTTTTATATTTTCATAAACACTCCCCTTTCACATGTGCTTATGAGTTTTAACAAAAATCTGCACATCGAGGGTAGAGTTTGCACTTTTTGAATTGATCGGCTCATGATAGACAATTCCCCACGAGACACTACGCGTTGCCTAGTTAAAGAGTTCCATTGTCAGTTTTTAGGTGACAACTAGCTCTGATAACTAACTTGAAGTTGTAAACACTCTTTGAAAAAGGAGGTTAGACCCATGAAAGTGCATATCTATCACAAGTTTCTCGAGATGGTACATCTACTGACTTTGATTCCCGTCAATTCATTGGTTTCGTCTGAGTCGAGCTCATTTTGAGATTCAAACAACGATCATTAAGCATTTTTTATCACATTTTAATCACGTCTCCTCCCCCTCAAAAATAGCATATTCGTGATATTTTTTATATCAGCGGATTAAACAACATTTTAGAATCTTTTGGGGAGACAAACGGATTTGATTTAAGCATGAATTTGGAACATTTTAGTTTTATACCCCCCCTTTAATAAAGCATAGCTCAAGATGATGATGATTTCTCACCAGTTTTTAAATGTAGTGCACTGAAGCGTACACTTGATTTTTTCTATAAAAGCACGAGTTTTGATTTGAAAAATAATCAAAAGTCATCATTTTAGTCCGGGTTTCGCATCAAGTATACGAAAGCCATTAATTAAGAAGTTTTGAGAAACGACATGTTTTGAAAAACATTAAAGAACTCGCCAAGCATCTGTACATACCAGTATCATTGTTGAATGACATTTCTAGAAACGCATGAATATCGATTATAACGAGAGACATGTCGTGAGAAGAATATTTTTGGATTTTTGATTTTATATTGTTTTTGAATTTTTGAAAGTTTTATATTTTTATATTTTGCTTTTGTTGATTTTTCAAATTTTGTATTTTGTTTTTCAAAAATATTTACAATGAGCTTTTGAAAAATCATTTTCAAGAAGATTTGAGAAGACGCTCTAACTCCTCGTGGGTTAGGCTTCGATTCCAATTCGTCGAACTAGATCTTCAAACCTTTCTTTTGGAAGGGCTTTAGTAAATAGATCGGCGAAGTTGATAATCGTCCTTCACGAAGAATAATTCAACAGTACCATTTTCGACGTACTCTTTGATGAAGTGATAGCGGACTATGATATGCTTAGTCTTTGAGTGATGAACAGGATTGCATGATATGGCTATGGCACTTTTCGAGTCACAATACATAGGTATTTTATCGAAAATAAAGCCATAATCTGTGAGTTGTGTTCTCATACATAGAACTTGAGCACAACACGCATATAGAGACACATACTCAGCTTCAGCGGTTGAAAGTGCAGTGCAATCTTGTTTCTTTGAAGACCGGCTTACTAACTTTTCACCCAAAAATTGTGCTCCTCCGATGTACTTTTGTCTGTAACTTGATCACCGCGTGGTCCGCATCGAAAAGGAAATTAGATAAAATCCGGATTCCTTCGGATACCAAAGTCCCATGTGAATGGATGTCTTCGGGTACCGAAAGATCCTTTTAACCTCTTTGAGGTGCAGTTCGGTAGGCTTTGCCTGAAACCGTGCTAATAAGCAAACAAAGAAAATGAATATCCGGTCGACTAGCAGTAAGGTACATGAGAGAACCAATCATGCTCCGATATTTCTTCGGATCAATAGGTTTCCCAAACAAATCGGCTCCAATTTTGGGTGAAGTTACCATTGGTGTTCCGACCGAATCACAATTATCCATACCATGATTTTTCAAAATCTCGGTTGTGTATTTAGCTTGATTTATAAAAATTCCACGAGGGGATTGATGTATTTGTAAACCAAGAAATAATTTAAGTTCCCCCATCATGGACATTTCAAATTTGCTTTTCATGAGATTTTCAAAATGTTTTGAAAGATTCGGATTAGTGGACCCAAAGATGATGTCGCCCACGTAAATCTGAACAATCAAAATGTCGTTTTTGCATTTTTGTGTAAACAAGGTAGGATCGACTGTTCCTTTGGTGAAATTGTTTTGGATAAGGAAAGAGGACAGTTCGTCATACCACGCCTCGAGCTTGTTTCAAACCATAGATTGCCTTTTTGAGTTTGTAGACGTAGTCCGGATGTTCCATGTCTATGAAGCCTTCGGCTGACTCACACTTCTTCTTCGAGTTCCATTCAAGAACGTGGTCTTAATGTCCATCCGATAAACCGTGATGTTTTTGTGAGCTGCATAGGCTAAGAATATCCTGACCGCTTCAAGTCTAGCTACCGGCGCGAATGACTCCTCGAAATCTATCCCTTCCTCTTGTCTGTATCCTTTGGCCACAAGACGAGCTTTGTTGCGAATTACAGTCATCTCTTCATCCCTTTTGTTCTTCCATAACCATTTGAGATCAATGACGCGAATGTCAATTGGTCTTGGAACCATTTCCCAAGAGTCATGTAGACGGTATTGGGGAAGTTCCTCATGCATCGCTTCTATCCATGCGGGTTCTGCCATTGCCTCGCGAATGTTCTTTGGCTCTATATTGCTAATCGAGCAAAGGTAAATGCATAAGTCGCAATCGGTGGCAAGTTGGCGTCTCGTCTGAATTGGCCGTGAAGGTTCACCAATAACTTGTTCAATTGGGTGGTCTTTGTCCACTCTGAGTAGAAGGATACCGTTGGTTAAACGTATGCGAGGTAGATGGTTCTCGTAAGCTTGAAGATGATTCAGCTGATTCGTAGCAAACGGGTTTTCAAATAAGTCTTCATCTAACGTTGCATCGTTTTGGTTTTGGTTTTGCTCATCAACCGCGGTAGAACGGGTGCAATAACAGTAGTAGATGTAGATGATGTAGATGGAGTTGGTGCATTGGTTTCGACCATTGTAGATGCATCTTTTGTTGGTTGTGGTGGATGATTTTGAGCGGTGCGCGGAATGATGGTTTGATGCATTTGTCAAAGTTCCACCATAGTATTCATCAAACATTAACTCAAAGAAATTCTCCCATTCTTGTTCTCTAGGAATGTCAAACGAAGTTGATTGAGCTCTTTGAGGTATGAGTCCCGAATGATGTGTCCGTAAGTCTGCCGGTTTAGTGCGGGTTCTAGAGCGAGTCTCTCAGAAGCCATTTGTGAAAGTTCATCAAATTTCACATTCATCGTCTCCATGATCCTCCTAGTTCTCCGTTATACACCTGAATGCCCTCGAAGTTATCTCAATATCCAATGAAGATTCCAATATCACCTTTTGCTTTCAGTTTCCAAGATCTTCTCTGTCATTCGTAGGATAGCACAAAGCGCCAAACATGTGAAAGTAAGAGATATCGGTTTTCTCGTTGTTCACAAGCTCATATGGGGTTTTATTGAATCTAGGATGGATTAGGGATCGGTTCGAGAAGTGAAACAAGCAAAGTGGCAACAAAGCATCGCCCATAGAAATAACGGTGCACTAGAATAGATTAGCATTGTGCGAGCAGCTTCCACAAGAGTTCGATTTCTTCTTTCAACTACCCCATTCTGTGGAGTTCTAACAACCGATGTCCGATGTGTGATTCCAACATCTTCAAAATAAGATCTTAACTCGATTAGTGAATTCGCCGTTGTTCTGTTCTTACAACCCTTACTAGAGTTTGAAGAAGTACTTGAATACGCTTTAGAAAGGTGATGATGATGCCTGGTGCTTCGTCTTTTAATCTCAGAAACCTAACCCATGTATATCTCAAATAATCATCGACGATAACAAGAATATACTTTTTCCCATTAATGCTTTCAACTCTCATTGGGCCACATAAGTCCATGTGCAACATATGCAACTTTGCTTCCGAACTAGGCACGGGTTTGGCTTTATATGATGCTCTTTTGCTCTTTCCTTGTTCGCATGATGGACATAAGTGATCCTTGGTGTATTTGAACTTTGGAAGTCCATTGACGATGTTGTCTTTGGCAAGATTGTTGATGGTGTCGAAATTGAGATGAGATAACCTTCTATGCCACAACCGTGCCGTGTCCGGATGCTCGTGTCATAAAACATATTGGTGATGAAGAGGCCATTTGATTGATGTCGATAGCATACAAGTTTGTATCACGATTCCCGCTAAGAGATCAGTGCCAACCAAGTTTCTAACGAAGCAAGCATTTTTCCTAAAAGCAACCTCTAAATCTACATCACGAACCGCCTAACCGAAAACAAATTGTGTCACAATCCTTCGACATAGTAAACCCAAGTGATCAAATAATTTCCAAAAGGTAGATCTCCATAACCCATGATAGCTGCTACATGATCATTTCCAAAACGCACGGTTCCCATGAATTTCCGACGAAATTGATCAGCATCTTCAGATTCCTGGTCATGTGCTTGGAGCAACCCGAGTCGACGATCCAAGGACAAATTTCGATAACCCCAAGAATGAGAAAAAGAATATTTTGGAAACCGTTTTGATTTTGGTTCCTTTGGGTTAGAGGTAAAATCCCGATCACACTCAAAGAGGTTTCTACAGTGGAGTTCTGGTTTATCACTCATTTTACCATTCCGAATGTGAAAGTTCTACCTGTGGGTTTCCAAATATCATCCCTAAAGTAAACACTATGGTTCTTGTCAAGAGGTGAAAAGCCTAAGTTTTGAAACTAGTCTTCCTACTTGTTTAGCGTAAGATCTTTTTGGAACGTTCTTCTTAACAGGCTTATCATTCACATTCTTAGAAACACAATCATCTTGAACATTAATTAAATATTTCTTGCAAGTTAAACAAAGAAATTCAACACATGCATTAGACTTAGCAAGTTTCATAGGTTCAGTACATTCAGATGAAATGTCTTTCTTATTCAAAAGCGGTAAATTCCTAGGGTGTTCTTCTACTTTCTTCTCTTTATTCAAGCTACTACTCTTAGAGGCAGTCGAGACTATATTGTTCCTTGTATTGCTCTTAGGCTTTAGTCTGCTGCTCCTAGAGGTGCTTTCTAGTCCTCTAGAAGGTAAGGCACACGCATTAGGATTCACATTTTTATGAAGGGAGGTGGTTTCAGCTTTCCTAGTCTCTTTAGAGTGCTTTTCTAAACATATGTCGTTTGTTCCATATGTTTTAGATGTGGAGGCAGACGCATTAGTGGTACTCATCTTAAAAGGCCAGTGCTAAAACTTTGGTTTCTCGATAACCGCTTTTCCTTTATCAACATGTTGTATAGGTAGGGCGGTGGAGTGACCGGTTTTGATGAAACATTTTTCTCATTGACTTTTGGAGGAGGCATAGAAAGAGACATTTTTGGTTTGGAAACCGGTTTGGGAACATTTGCTTTCTCCGCAGTCAATGGTTTTGTAATCACGGTATCCACGGCTTTCCTTTTTGACTTTCCAGCTGAGCCCTCAAAAGATCATTTTTCGCTTCATGTCATTGTAGGCACGCTCATACGACAATTTGTCATATTTGCATTCCCCAGTTTTTCGATCAAGTTGTTTAAAATATGAGACATTTTCTTTTTCAAGTTTTTCAAGAGCCTTTTCATATTTTGAAACAATTTCTGAGGTCTCAGGCGGAGTCTTTCATGATCTTCAACAGAATATGTTTGCAAAATAATGGACATAATATCATTAGTCGAACATCTTCAAGAGATAATCATTTAAATTTTCCAAAACTTTGATGTGTTCAACACTTTCATTAGTTTGCTTTACCAGTGATTTATGGTCCTTGACAAAGTCAGCTGTTTCTTTCAAAAATGCTTGTTCAAAATGAATTACCCTTGAGTTGATGTTATTCAGCTGAGGGGCAATTTGAGTTTTAAAAAACTTTTTATGTTCATTATCAAAACTATTGAACCAGATGTTTGTTGTAATAGTGGTTTTAGTTTTAACAGTCTCTTGAAGATCTGCAATTCTAGTTTTCACATTTTCTAAAATACTTCTCGCATCACTTGTGTTAAAAGGATTGCTTGAAGACATTTGTTCAATGTTCGAAAGAGATTTGGAGACAACAACTGGTTTTGAAACTGATTTTGAAACTGGTGTTGACACTTTGTTTGAAACACTTTTTGTGGAAAACGTTGATTGTTCTTTATGAGAAACAAACAAAATACCATTAATTTTGTTCCATTTGTTATAATCAATTGGTTTGATTTCCGGATGTTTTTGTTTCATTTTTGATCTACTCTCCTCAGATAGTTCCAACGTTTCAAGAGACTCACGAACAATTATGGGTTCATGCAAAGGTTTTCCATTGTTCAACACATTCCGTTCTTTCTGAGCTTTCTTGAGGAAACAAGGAGGTGAGTTACCAAGAGCCATTTTATGCACAATATGAAAAATCGGATTTACTTGATTAGAAAGCATCTTGTTTGTTTTAGCGGAATGACCCTTTGTAAGAAGCAAATTATCCAATTTTTTGATAGTTTCATTTTTATCCATAATTTCATCAAGAAGAGAATCTTCTCGCTTTTGAAAAATCAGAATCAACTATTTCTTCTCTTTTTCAAGATCGAAAACGTGCTTTTGTTTAGAAAGTTGGTCATTTAGATCAGAAATTTCCTTGTTTAAATATTTTATTTTCAAGTTCAAATTCACATCAAGTGTGTCATACTTGAGTTGCAATTGTTGTTCTCTTAAAACAAAATCTCGATAACCAATTTCTAATTCTGATACTTTGTTTGTATGAAATTCAAAGGCTTTAGCGTTCTCCTTGTAACTTTCAAGCTCAGCGGTCAATTTAGCATTCGCGGCCTTAACTTCGCGATTGACCGTTCTAACTTTCTCAATTTCAATGCCACAGTTATTGATTAATGATTCAAAATAAGCACGTGTTTCCTCATCAGTCTCAGATTTTGTGCCACACGCCTTCATTAGGATCCACATCTAGAGTTTCAGAGTTTGTATTGCTACAACTCGGATTGTCCGTGCACGTATCATAAGTAGGTGTTGGCGCCACGAATGCTGTTCGTCATAAGTAAACACATCAAATATGACATTGTTATAGCATGGATCAATGATTGGTACCTCGACACTGCGTTGGCGTCATAGACGGAGGTGCGTCGATTCATGTCGTACTTCTCTCAAGATTTGCCATGAAGATGCAGTTCTCATTGATTTCCTCGAGGTCTTCCAAATCATCCACAATAGCGAAAAAATCATTTTCCTCAGCACTCAACTGCATCCCTGCTTCTTGCTTCTGTGCTAACAGCATAGCTTTCGGAAGAAACTCAGCATTCTTCTTATGTGGCTTAGTGGGACAGTTCCTTGCCATGTGACCCACTCCTTGACAGTTGTATCACTTAACCTGATTACCTTGATTCACATTTCCATAATTCCCAACGACTGGAGCTGCAACATTCCCATTCTGATTACCTACTACTTTATTCCCAACATTCTGTCCCATCTGATTTCCAACATTCTGACCCAACTGATTACCCTGATACGGAACCGCCTGATTACCCATGCGAAATTCAGTAGCATATCCTTG
This sequence comes from Chrysanthemum makinoi, assembly GCA_910596185.1. Taxonomy (NCBI): domain Eukaryota; kingdom Viridiplantae; phylum Streptophyta; class Magnoliopsida; order Asterales; family Asteraceae; genus Chrysanthemum; species Chrysanthemum makinoi. The sequence goes on along the minus strand of OU343218.1, from coordinate 37,166,280 downwards.
CTGATTCCCAATAACTCCAACCATTTGACCTTGATGACCCATATTCACACCCGGCTGTGCAATTTGCCGGTTGCGAGTGTTTGATGAAATCCTTTGGTTGTTGTTAGTTGGTGTGGAATAGCGACTTCTGAATGCTTTACCCAAGAAAGAAAATGCCTGTAACAAAGCAGCTTCTTGTTCTTTCAGTGATCGCTGATTCCTTGTTCCTGGTATTGTGGATACTGTTGTTGTTGCTGAATGACTTGTTGTTCTGGTGGATAGAATTGTTGTTGAGGGAAGACAACTTGTGGTTGTGGAATGTATTGCTGCAAGTTGTTGTTGGTGGAAGATGATGAAGCTTGTTGTTGTGTATTCACCGAAGGTTGAGTCTTTGCAATTAGTGCCAATGGATCATGATTTTTAGCCAATCTCTTTCCCGACTTCATTCACTTCAGCTTGGTTTTGTTTCAGAAAATCGCTTAGTTGATCAAAGTTCACCTGATGTAGGTCTTTTGTTTGGTTGACAATAGTGACATATCGTCCCCATTCTTCCGAAGATTGTTCAGAACTTGATATTTTGCACGATAGTTCTGGGAGCTAACTTGTTTCTGATACGCTCATTCATTAAAGTAAAAAACCTTCCATAGTAGGATTCAATGGATTCTCCTGGAGTTGAAGTGAACTTTTCCCATTCAGTTAGCAGCTTGTTCTCCATGTCTTGTTGACTAATTTCTGTTCCATGACAAAGCCGTCTAACACGTTCCCACATATCGAAAAGCGCTTTCACAACTGTCTACAGCAAAGAAAGATGTCTCTTGGTAAACCCAGTTGGATAATATGAATTGCCATGTCATCTGCATCGACTTGTTTCTCGATCCTCTTCGAGTATTCGATTCTTTTGAAGACGATAAGATGCTGGGACGGGAGGTGTTGCATCAGGATCTCCAGGGACTTGGACTTGTCGAGGCTTGAAGGGTCCATTCTTAATTGATTGAATCATGAGTTTTCCATTAGGTTTGGTCTTGATGTAACGAAGCAAACGACTTGTCCATTGAAGATAACCACCTTTTTCCAACATAGGAGGACGGTTTTCGGCACCGGCTGCATGAATGTCTTGTTGAGTTGCCATTGATGAAGGTATGTTATGATAAAGTTGATGTAGGATCGATTCAACGATAAAGGAGTTGTGTTTAATAAGATATTGTTGTTTGAAGTTTTTCTAAAAGTCGTACTCGTGAACTTGGTCGTATGAAAATTTTTCTCCAAAAATTTGAAATTCACTATAAAAATCAATTCTAAGGTCGTATGAAAAATTTGAGTTATGACAATTTTGACGCCAAATTTGACCGAAAATTTTGAATTTGGGTCCAAAAATTTGAATTTTTGACCAAAATTTTCCAAGTTATACCAAAATTTGAATTTCGCGTAAAAATTGAACGTTTAGTGTCCTCAAAAATTTAAATTTTACTCAAGTTTTCTCGCCAAAAAACTTAAAGAGCTTAGGCGTAGACCGAAGAAGTTACAAGTAGGATGCTTAGGCGTAGGGATAACTTACGCGTAATACCCAACTTACGCGTAACAATAGAGTTATGCGTAGACTAAAAAATTAAACGTATAATCCTTATGCGTAGGATTTACTTATGCGTAAGACAAGCTTAGGCATAAGAAAATACTTATGCGTAAGAAATTATACCCGTAAGATTTAGCTTATGCGTAAATCTAGGGTTTTGCCCAAAAATCCTTTACACTATCACAGTGTAAAAGATATCCAAAAGTCGAAGTGTTCCACAAACTTATCCAAGTGAGGGAAGCAATCGAGTAGTCGTTGAAGCTCAAGAATCGCACCAAAAGCTTATGCGAAAACCTTATGCGGAAAAGGGTTTTGACTTTTCTTACGCGTAAGAATAGGGTTTTGACCTACGCGTAAAAAAATTCCAGTGATTCAAATGATTTCTGATGCACAAACAGCTTCCAAAACACTCAAATACTACGAAAGTTTTGACCTTTATCACCCAAAATGCCTTTTATGCTTATGCGTAGAAATGAATAACGAACCAAACACGAGTTTAAAAATGAAGAAAAACACGTAAAGCTTCGAACTTTTTGCAAAAAACTGAAACTTTAACACCAAATAAACCTTAAACCACAAGAATCTTGAATTTTTAAGTGTAAAAATCAAAGCTTTAAGCGTGTCAAAGATGTATAACGAGAGCTTTCACGCGTACAGTACCAAACTTCAAAACAAATACAAACACTCCTAAACCATTGTTAGGCGATTGATACCAATTGTAGGACCTTAAATATCTCAAGCTTATCACACAAATACCACGTTATGCGTAGAACTCGTTAACACACAAACACAAACTATGCGTGAAGATGAAAGAAATAAAGATGAAAAAGATGGTAACTTAAGATGTAAACCGTGTATGTATGTAGAGAAAAGATGAAAACAATATGTTGTATATTCCAAAGAAAACACACACACACACACACACACACACTCAAGCACACCCCTCAAATGAGACTTTGAGGGGTATTTATAGTTCCTTACAATAATACCCTAATGGGGTTGGCAAGGGCCACGACTTGGACTTGGATTGGGCTTGGGATACATAAGCTTATAAACGGCTAGCATAGCTTATCTTTTACCCAATTAGCTTAGCCCAATCCACGAGCCCGATGACTATTCTATCACGATATCTAACACACGTTACAGAGTTCCTAAACGTGAATGACCATCACTTCTAATATAAATTATTAAAGCTAATGATGAGTGCTTATTCACTCATCATTTTTACCCATATAAGCCCACAAAAATGTCTAAAAACACTGAAATATAACCAATTATTCTACAGATATCCTTGGAATGTGTTTTTATGTGTTTCAGGTACAAAGGATCGAAAACAGGACAAAAACGGACAGAAATGAGCTCGGATTGGAAAACTTGCTTTGCGGACGGAGCCGGGAGTGGCTTTTCTACATTTTTGGATCCGGGGATACGTTTTCGGAGTGAGATTGGGAAAACAAACCGAACCCTAACCCAATTTACCATTTTTCCCTTAAAACAAAATCCCAAATTACCAATTCACTCTTTTTACCATTAAGTTAAAACATTTTTCATTAAAAACAATTATTTTTATTTAAGACCAATTTTTATTTTTAAAACAATTATTTTTATTAAAAACGTTTTTATTTAAAACCATTTTTACTTTTTTTATAGAACCTTAAACCAAAAAAATATATATATATATATACATTTTATTTAAACTTTTTTACTAATTACCTAAACTAATTTTTAGCAAAACCTTTAAACCTCATTACCCTTTTGACCCATCACCACTTACTTAAACCTGTTTTACCCATCCCAGTTTTTACCCAAAAAACCAAACCCAGAACAAACCTATTGGCGCCAAAATTATCAAGCCCTTTCCCTCTCTCCCCATCACTCTCAGCTCAGAAGAAGCCAAGATATCTTCACATGGCACCATTCCAACTCAGCAATCCATGTAAACAACTGATCCAATGGCTGTAAGGACAAAACTTGGGCACCAAGATGAAATCAATGGATGAGATTGATGCTAAGAAACACAAGCTCAAACACTTCTCACTTTCTCTCACATTACAAACACAACAAGAAGCAGACAAGCATAAAGAGAAGACAGAAGACCCTTTTCTTGGTTGAGTATAAATAGGAGTTAGTGGTATAATGTAAAAACTTGTCTAGAAATTATCTTCTAGTACCATTTTTACTTTTCCTGTCATTTACATTTCTTGTAATTTTTAATTTCAATGCAATTTACTTTTATGTCTTAGTTCCAATTCATTCAAGTTTATGCAGTTCTGACTTTTCGTTCATGTTTTTGGGAATCTGCCCATGGTTTTCTTAAGCGTTTTAAATTCATTTTGAAGCCTTTGTTATTGTTACAACAAGTTTTTTTTAAACCTTCCAACTCTTTCTTGCTTTAAAAAGTTAATTTCTGTCCATTAAAGTGCTGTTTGGAACAACATTTGTTTGGGTCAAAAATCAAGTTATTTTGAAGTTGAAATGATTTTGTGCAAGTGTTAATTCAATGTTTTGAAGTTTCTAATAGTTTCAGTTGGTAAAAACTAGCTTTGGTAATTTTTTTTATCTCAATCTGTCAAATCTGTCCCCACATGATCCTTTTGCATTGTAGTTTTTAAGCTCTTAATTTTCTTCATTTAAGCTCAGTTTTAATTTATTGGTTCTTTACAATATGTATTCCAGATGTTTTAGCTTTGTAGGTAGTTTAGAGCTCATTTGATTAGCTTATCTCGCCGTTGAAATATCCCCTTTAGCAGCCCCTTATAAGCTTGTTAAAAGCTCCCAAGTAGCTATAGTTTGTTTTTTTTTTAGTTATTAGATGTATTGTTTTTTGTTTGTATTAGCTTATTTAGGATTCTAGTGGCCATCTAAGTTCTTATTTTTAAGCTCAAAAAGCCCTTGTGGACTGTTTTTACCCGCTGTTACAGCAGCAAAACAGTCCCCACGGCCTCTTTTGCAGCCCTACACAAGCTTCATAAAAGCTCCAATTTAGTTGCTATTAGTTTCTTTTTGTAGCTTATCCCAAACAGTCCCTTATGCTTAGTTGATATCTGATGTAGCTTAAGCTGTTTTACAGCTTATTAGTGGTTTTTCCTAGGTTAAGTTTTTGTTTAGAATGCTTAATTGTTCTTAATTTAGTTTGCAAAGTAAAAAAAAATATAATAAGTGAAAAGGGAGGAGGTGGGAATTGAACCCACGACCTCCTGCCCACTTGCAGAACACAACAGACCCACCACATTACCATCTGTGCTACTTGTGTTTCTTGGTTAGTATTTGTTTCATTTAATATTTAATAGTACTTGGTTATTTTAAGCTTATTAACATTAGATCCCTTTTTAACTACTTATTTCAAAAAGCAATAGGCAAGTTTTTTATTTTTCTTTAATCCAGTAGTATTCAAAGTATTTATTATAAAATTTTCAGATTTTTCCAAAATCATTTAGTATTTTTAATTAATTAATTAGTTAAATTTAGTTTTTAAATCGTAATAAATAAAATAAAAGTCGAAAAAATACCCGGCTTTTTCCTAAAATTATTTTTAGTCGTTTAGAATGTAGGAAAATTAATTTCATACCCGCAGGCCTTAAATTGCATTAATTTCACTTTTTGAGGCTCGGGATTAGCCCGGGTTTTCACGTTTTTGCATATTATCACTCTAGGACTTAGTGTAACATAATTTTATTGTTCCGTATGCTTAGTAGTAGTTAGATCATTATTTAATTTGTTCCCGTAGCCTTATTTACTTTCCCTTTAATTAATTTTTAAAATAACGTAATTAAAATCAAAAATTCCCGATCCATTCAAGCACTTTAATTCCAAACCTCAAACGTCACCGTCAATTCACACCTCGTTGGGAAACGACCCGGGTAATCACTTACCCGGTATCACTTATAGAGTATTCGCGGGTTTTGCGTGTCGACCTTTTTCCTAAACGGTTGATTTGTAATTCTCTCCCCGGTTATCCTTAAAAAACTTCCCGAAAAGTTAGGAGACCCCGGAAAGTTCCTCATCCCACGTGATTTTCAAGGATTAGTTCAATGCTCCGCTTTGGCCGATCTTGGCGCGAGCATTAACTTGATGCCACACTCCATGTGGAAAAAGCTTTCGTTACCCCCACTCACACCTACATGTATGATCCTCGAAGCTTGCCGAATCCGCATAAATTCTTGTCCGTTAGGTATAGCCGAGGATGTCTGTGTGAAAGTAGGAAAATTTCATTTCCCTGCTGACTTTGTTGTTGTCGATTTGATGCCGATCCCCGAAAGTGCCCTCATCCTTGGGAGGTGCTTCTTAAAACGGTCGTGCATTGATCGATGTTGATGAAGAGGAAATCACTTTGAGGGTAAACAAGGAAGCCGTAACTTTCAATGTTAACCAAGATTTGAAACCTATGCCTACCATTTGTGGTATTGATAAAGTTGAAAGCCGTGAAACCAAGGTGACAAAGGACCCGGTGCTTCCTACTAATAACGGAAGTACCAAAACGCCCAACCTAAGGTTATCCAGAATTCTTCATCTAGGATTGATCAAAGTCTTTCACGATTTACGGTTAAGAGATCTTCGAGTAAACGTGTTGAGCTTAAACGATTACCAAGAAAACCGAGACCATAACGGAAGTGGTGGAAATTTCTAGCTCTAAGAGCACACCACTTGTCCCACCTCCGCATTCGGTTAATCGAATCGATCTTGTTGAACCTTCTTCAGTAGCAATCCCACTCCCACTTCTGACTCCATTATTTCCGACTCTTCCCCTTCCCTCCCTCCGTTTGAGGGAAGTAACTTGAATTTGGAAGAGATCGAAGCTTATTATTTTACGCCAGTGAATTGATGACGATGAATCGACCGGAGGAGACCGTGTTCGTCTTGAACAATTACTTAGTGAAAATGAAGATCCGTTGTCTTCACTCCTCCTGAAGAAATTGAAATTAAAGAAGTTGAGCTTTTGACTAAAAATCCTTCGGGCCCGAGCCCGAGGATTCAAGCTATTGATTTACTTCTCGAGGAGTTCGCCGATGAACTCGCCGCTTGGTCCTCTCCCACCAGGAATTGACAATGAAGTCTTTGACTTTGAAGCCGACTTACGTGAACTTGAGTATTTGTTGTATGGAGATCAGTCACTTGATCCTTCAATTGATAAGGAGTTCTCCGATAAACTTGCTCTCACGGACTCGATTCCATCCAAGAATGAAAATTTGAACGATGATCCTTTGGAAAATTTTGATGATCCATTCTTTCCCAAAAAAGAGAAGAACTTGAAAGTTTCAATTGATGAACTTGTTGATCAAGATGTTCTTCATTCTTTTTTAACCGAGAGTGACTCCCTTTCTCTTGAGGATTTTACCGTGGTTGACACTTTCGATTCATGCCTCTCCGAGGACAAAGTGTTCAAACCCGGTATAATACCTTCCAAGGGAGTTCACTCTAAGAGAACTCAAATTTCTGAAATGGGTACTTTACCCGATGTGATGGTTCAAACTCTTCGACCTAACCATGAACTCCTCTTCTCTATGGAGTTATTTGTGACTGAGATTGTGCTTCTCGATGATCCATCATTCCCTCGTCTTCCCGCTAAACCGTCGGATGATGGATTCATCTTTGTTTTTAAACCCGATACGTACGGGATCTCTAAGGCGGTGGGCAAAGATTTTGAACACTATGTTCTCATGCCTAAAATTTTGCCAACCCAACCCACCGCTACCTCATTCGAAATGAGGATTTCATTTTCGACCCCGCATCTCCATTCATCATTCTTTTCGAGCCGTTATATCTCATCGGAATGGAACTTTCAGCACATTCAATGTTTATCCAAACCATTTGAATGAAAGTCCGATTGAGATTTTCTCTTCCACTTGCTCCCCCATGGACCAATGAATTCGGGTCGAGTCAAGCTAGCGACTCGGTTAACAAAAACAGTAGCATTTCATGGGTGTCCACCCATGTTTCTATCTTCTTCTATTTTCTAACACTAAGTGTGGGGGAAACCCCAATGATGTTTGCTTGTTGTGTTTGCTCTCTGTTAGATTCCCGTAGATCGTGATGATTGATGCCTGTTTTGATTCACCAATATCCGATCTTTTTGCTAACAATTATCTAGGGATATCTTTATAAAATCCTTTTGTGAAAAAAGATTTCGCTTCCACAATTGGCCAGTAGTATTACCTTTTTCCGTTCTATAGTTTCGGCTACGGCCGGTACTTTGAATATTGAGGGAAATATTCAATTCTAAGTGTGGGGGGAATTCTAGCGAATTTTGATCACATATGTACCTTCTAGTACCCTAGCACCCCCGTTTTGACCAAAAATTTTAAAATTTTTATCGTTTTAAGTCAAGTATTTACATTTACAAGAAGTGCTTTGCACCAAAATAATGCGTTAATACTTCGGTATTAATGGTAGTTTAGTCTTGATTCGGCTAGAACAAGGGGAATCCCGACTCTGCTAGAGTGTTGATCTAGCTGCTCTCTTAACATTTAGGTTAAAGTTTTACGCATTGTGCAAATGAAAATGCTAAGCGTGGAGTAGTTGGTTCTCTTTAGAGATTATATAAGTAATCTATGGCTTTTTCTCCCATAAGCTAACTAATTGGACCTAAATACGTGCTCGTTGTCAAACTTTTGAAACATTCAAAATCGTCTTGTTACAATAAAAAGTTTTTAAGCAAAATTGATTTAGAGTCCGAGTTTAACTTTTTATTTAAATTTCCGAGAAAGCATACTTTCTTTAAATCTGAATAATGTTGCAAAATGAAAGTATAGAAAGTTGCTTGAATGATGCAAAAAGTTGCAAGTTTAAAGTTTAAAGTCAAAAGTAAAAAAAAAAAAAAAAAAAAAAATGAAAAATGTCGAAAAATGAAAAATGAAAAACAAAAAAAAGAAAAGTATGAAAAATATGAGTTGCGTGAATAAAAGCATTATGTTGCTTATGAATAAATGTGCGAAACTTGCTTTTTCTTAAATTTAAATCGAAGTTGAACTCGATTCGTCAATATTGTCTAAAAGTTTGACGGTAATTTGGAAATCCTCGATTTCAAAGATCCCGAAAGCTCCGATACTATTCTCAAGGGTGAAAACCTAGCCTCCTCATAAGGACAAGCTGAGAAGAAAGTCGCAACATGGAGTGATCTCACCTTTGAATCTCGAATTTCTAGATTGTCGTCGGTTGTAATCCATTTAGGTTTAGTTTTAACTTAACGGTAGCTTCGTAGAAATCTTTGGAATCAAATTCCCGCTAATTCCGGTACTATTCTCCGTGAGGTGTCAAAAGCCCGGTCACTTAAAACTTATGTTTTGGGATGTGCCGAGAAGAAAGCCGCTACATGGAAGAGGCCCTTTCGATCCTTAGACTTTCATCGTTTCCGGTGAGTTAGTACTTTAGTTAAGTGGATAACAACCATAACAAATGTCGATTTCAATGGTCAAACTTTTGAAAATGAGCACACTCACTTAAATTGTATAAATTGCGGGAGTGAAAAGTTTAGTCTCGACTTACATAGATTATTGATATAAGTAGTGTTAGCATTTTACAAAAACGTTTGCACAATAAGTTTAAGCTTGGTTTGAGAGTATAAAAAAGAGGATGACGATTACAATTCCCCGGAGACACCCATTTTGCGTAAATCCCGTTCCGTGATGCCATGTTTTGATGATCAAGCATGTTATTTATTTACGTTCAAGTTTTAAATTTCTCGTAGTGAATAAAAAGTCGAAACGGGGTATTCTTGGTATTTTTTTGATCCTTTCATTACTTCATATGATCGAATTGCTAGGGACTAGCAATTGATAGTGTGGGGATTTGATGAGTGCTTATTCACTCATCATTCTTACCCATCTAAGCCCACAAAAAGTCTAAAACACCGAAATATAACCAATTATTCTCCGATATCCTTGGAATGTGTTTTATGTGTTTCGTGTACAAAGGATCGAAAACAGACAAAACGACAAATGAGCTCGGATTGAAAACTTGCTTTGGGACGGAGCCGGAGTGGCTTTTCTACATTTTGGATCGGGGATACGTTTTCGGAGTGAGATTGGGAAACAAACCGAACCCTAACCCAATTTACCATTTTTCCCTTAAAACAAAATCCCAAATTACCAATTCACTCTTTTTACCATTAAGTTAAAACATTTTTCATTAAAAACAATTATTTTTATTTAAGACCAATTTTTATTTTTAAAACAATTATTTTTATTAAAAACATTTTTATTTAAAACCATTTTTACTTTTTTTATAAAACCTTAAACCAAAAATATATATATATATATATATACATTTTATTTAAACTTTTTTACTAATTACCTAAACTAATTTTTAGCAAAACCTTTAAACCTCATTACCCTTTTGACCCATCACCACTTACTTAAACCTGTTTTACCCATCCCAGTTTTTACCCAAAAAACCAAACCCAGAACAAACCTATTGGCGCCAAAATTATCAAGCCCTTTCCCTCTCTCCCCATCACTCTCAGCTCAGAAGAAGCCAAGATATCTTCACATGGCACCATTCCAACTCAAGAATCCATGTAAAAACTGATCCAATGGCTGTAAGGACAAAACTTGGGCACCAAGATGAAATCAATGGATGAGATTGATGCTAAGAAACACAAGCTCAAATACTTCTCACTTTCTCTCACATTAGAAATACAACAAGAAGCAGACAAGAATAAAGAGAAGACTGAAGACCCTTTTCTTGGTTTAGTAGAAATAGGAGTTAGTGGTAAAATGTAAAACTTGTCTAGAAATTATCTTCTAGTACCATTTTTACTTTTCCTGTCATTTACATTTCTTGTAATTTTTAATTTCAATGCAATTTACTTTTATGTCTTAGTTCCAATTCATTCAAGTTTATGCGATTCGACTTTTCGTTCATGTTTTTGGGAATCTGCCCATGGTTTTCTTAAGCGTTTTAAATTCATTTTGAAGCCTTTGTTATTGTTACAACAAGTTTTTTTTAAACCTTCCAACTCTTTCTTGCTTTAAAAAGTTAATTTCTGTCCATTAAAGTGTTGTTTGGAACAACATTTGTTTGGGTCAAAAATCAAGTTATTTTGAATTTGAAATGATTTTGTACAAGTGTTAATTCAATGTTTTGAAGTTTCTAATAGTTTCAGTTGGTAAAAACTAGCTTTGGTAATTTTTTATCTCAATCACAAATCTGTCCCCACATGATCCTTTTGCATTGTAGTTTTTAAGCTCTTAATTTTCTTCATTTAAGCTCGTTTAATTTATTGGTTCTTTACAATATGTATTCCAGATGTTTTAGCTTTGTAGGTAGTTTAGAGCTCATTTGATTAGCTTATCTCGCCGTTGAAATATCCCCTTTAGCAGCCCCTTATAAGCTTGTTAAAAGCTCCCAAGTAGCTATAGTTTGTTTTTTTTTAGTTATTAGATGTATTGTTTTTTTTGTATTAGCTTATTTAGGATTCTAGTGGCCATCTAAGTTCTTATTTTTAAGCTCAAAAAGCCCTTGTGGACTGTTTTTACCCGCTGTTACAGCAGCAAAACAGTCCCCACGGCCTCTTTTGCAGCCCTACACAAGCTTCATAAAAGCTCCAATTTAGTTGCTATTAGTTTCTTTTTGTAGCTTATCCCAAACAGTCCCTTATGCTTAGTTGCAATCTGCTGTAGCTTAAGCTGTTTTACAGCTTATTAGTAGCTTTTCCTAGGTTAAGTTTTTATTTAGAATGCTTATTTGTTCTTAATTTAGTTTGCAAAGTAAAAAAAAATATAATAAGTGAAAAGGGAGGAGGTGGGAATTGAACCCACGACCTCCTGCCCACTTGCAGAACACAACAGACCCACCACATTACCATCTGTGCTACTTGTGTTTCTTGGTTAGTATTTGTTTCATTTAATATTTAATAGTACTTGGTTATTTTAAGCTTATTAACATTAGATCCCTTTTTAACTACTTATTTCAAAAAGCAATAGGCAAGTTTTTTTATTTTTCTTTAATCCAGTAGTATTCAAAGTATTTATTATAAAATTTTCAGATTTTTCCAAAATCATTTAGTATTTTTAATTAATTAATTAGTTAAATTTAGTTTTTAAATCGTAATAAATAAAATAAAAAGAAAAATACCCGGCTTTTTCCTAAAATTATTTTTAGTTGTTTAGAATGTAGGAAAATTAATTTCATACCCGCAGGCCTTAAATTGCATTAATTTCACTTTTTGAGGCTCGGGATTAGCCCGGGTTTTCACGTTTTTGCATATTATCACTCTAGGACTTAGTGTAACTTAATTTTATTGTTCCGTATGCTTAGTAGTAGTTAGATCATTATTTACTTTGTTCCCGTAGCCTTATTTACTTTCCCTTTAATTAATTTTTAAAATAACGTAATTAAAATCAAAAATTCCCGATCCATTCAAGCACTTTAATTCCAAACCTCAAACGTCACCGTCAATTCACACCTCGTTGGGAAACGACCCGGGTAATCACTTACCCGGTATCACTTATAGAGTATTCGCGGGTTTTGCGTGTCGACCTTTTTCCTAAACGGTTGATTTGTAATTCTCTCTCGCGCGTATTCGTAATTTGATATTTCTTATCTATAGTTGACTATTTGACCCCTCAAAAGGCCAATATCAGCTAACATGAACCAATCGTCATTCCTAATGATCTGACTCTCAAAGGCTTGTGTCTTTCTTTCCGGCTAAGAGCATCAGCCACGACATTGGCTTTCCTCGGGTGATATTTGATTTCATAATCGTAATCGCTAAGTAATTCCAACCAACGACGTTGCCTCATGTTAAGTTCCTTCTGATCAAGTATGTATTGCAAACTCTTGTGGTCTGTAAACACCTTACACTTAGTACCGTAGAGGTAGTGCCTCCAAATCTTGAGTGCAAAAACTACGGCTCCCAACTCAAGATCATGTGTGGTGTAATTCTTCTCATGAACCTTAAGTTGTCGAGAAGCATAAGATATCACTTTATCGTTCTGCAATAACACATCTCCAAGCCCTTTGTGTGAAGCATCGCAGAATACAACGAAGTTTTCGATTCCTTCGGGTAGTGCCAAAATTAGCGCACTGCAAAGCTTTTGCTTCCATAACTGAAAGGCAGCTTCTTGTTTCTTTCCCCATTTGTACTTCTGGTTCTTCTGTGTCAACTTGGTCAAAGCTTTAGCTATCTTTGAAAAAACTTCAATGAATCTTCTGTAATACCTGGCAAGTCCTAAAAATTGTCGGATATCCGTAGGATTTGTTGGGGTAGCCCAATCTTTTACAGCCTCGATCTTTGTAGGGTCAACCTGTAATCCTTGACTATCAATGACATGACCAAGAAATTGTACTTTTTGGTTCCAAAAATCACACTTCAAAAATTTGGCATACAATTTCTCCTTCTTGAGTAGTCCTAAAATCGTTTTGAGGTGTCCTTCGTGCTCTTCTTTGCTCTTCGAGTAAATCAATATGTCGTCGATAAATACTATCACAAACTTATCCAAATACGGTTGCACACCCTATTCATGAGATCCATGAATACCGCAAGTGCGTTGGTTAATCCGAACGGCATTACTTGAAACTCATAATGACCATAGCAAGTTCTAAATGTTGTTTTCAGGATATCCTCCTCCCGAACTCTAAGTTGATGGTAACCTGACCTCAAGTCGATCTTTGAGTAAAGACTAGAGCCTTGCAACTGATCGAACAAATCGTCGATCCTTGGAAGTGGATAACGGTTCTTCACCGTTAACTTGTTCAACTCTCTATAATCTATACACATTCTGAAAGATCCATCTTTCTTCTTCACAAACAAGACCGGTGCTCCCCAAGGCGAGGAACTAGGTCTAATGAATCCTTTGTCTAAAAGTTCTTGCAATTGGTTAGACAACTCCTGCATCTCTGATGGTGCTAGTCGGTAAGGTGCTCGTGCAACTGGTGCAGCTCCTGGCACTAAGTCAATCTGAAATTCTACTTGACGTGCCTGTGGAAGTCCTGGTAAGTCTTCGGGAAAGACTTCAGGAAATTCTCGAACAATCAGTACATCCTCAAGTCGCCTCTCTTCCGACTTCTTTTCTGTTATATTTGCTAAGAAAGCATAACAACCCTTCTTTATGTACTTCTCGGTTTTGATGCATGATATAATACTGAGTCTAGTTCCACTTCGTTCTCTACGAATAATCAAGGTTTCGCCGTTGTAAGGAAGATGAACAACTTTTTCATCACAAATGATTCTTGCACGATACTTAGACAACCAATCCATGCCGATAATGACGTCGAAACTACCAAGTTCTACTGGCATAAGGTCTATATTGAATGGATGATTTAGGAAATTGAGAGTGCAACCACGGACAATGGTGTTGGAACTAACTAAGTTACCGTTAGCTAATTCAATGTTATAAGAAGTGTCTAGTGTGGTTGGTTTGATATTGTGTAAGGGTGTAAATATAATGGACACAAAGCTTTTATCGGCTCCGGAATCAAATAAAACTGATGCATAACGATTATTGATAAGGAACGTACCCGTGACAACATTCGGGTCCTCCTTGGCTTCTCCTCCTCCCATAACATAAGCTCTTCCTTGTGCCATTCCACCTTGGTTCCTGTTCCCTTGATTCTTCCATTTTGGACAGTCCCCCTTGAAGTGTCCCCTCTCTCCACATCCAAAACATGTCACTTGCGGTTTCTGATTTTCCATCATAGCTGGAAGCTTGCATTCTTTGGTTTGATGACCCACTTTCTTACAATTCCCGCATGGATTAGGGCAACGACCGGGATTATGATGACTTAGCAACCTTTCACACTTTGGTAAATTACCCGTGTAACCTTTCCTTTCCTTTGGGCCTGCAGCATAGGCCTTAGCAACTTCTTGTCTCTTTGGTGGTTGTTGAGTAACATTGCCACCTTGGTTATTATCCCACTTTCTCTTGTTGTTGTTATTGTTATAGTTGGTGTAGTTGTTTCGGTTGTTATTGTAGTTGGTGCGATTGTTGGTATTGTTGTTGCGGTTGGTGTTGGTAATGTTTCCCCTCTTCACAACTTGAGCCATGAGTTTTTGAGATACTCGGATAGATTCTTCGATTGCTTGTGGATTAAAAGAAATCACATCACCTTGAATACTTTGTGGAAGTCCTTCTATGAAACTTTCCAGTAGTTTCTCATTGTCCGAAACCATAGATGGACATAAAGCAGCTAACTCTTGAAACCTCCTGATGTAGGTCTCGATGTCATAACCAATAGTCACTAACTCATAAAATTCTGTTTCTAACTTCTTCACCTCAGTGCGTGGACAATACTTCTTAGTCAACAACCTTTTGAATTGATCCCATGTGAGCTTGTAAGCATTTTCCATATCAATGGGCTGTGTATAAGAATTCCACCATGACATTGCCCCATCTAAGAGTGTACTAGTAGCAAATTTCACCTTGCAGTCCTCTGGCAATTGCATAAAAGAAATACAGACTCTATCTTCTCAAACCAACGGATCATAGCAGTGGCCCCTTCTGTGCCTTTGAACTTTGTGGGATCACCGCTCTTAAAATCCTTGTATGAACAATTTCGAACTCCAGACCCTCCTGCAGTCCCTCGCAGCGTAAAAGTCCTGGGCTTCGGCTTGCCGCAGCCTCTAAAGATTAGCAAGCCCGGCAGCCTTCAGTAGCCGCAGCCTCCGCAGCAGTAGCAAGTCTGGCAGCTTCAGCAGTAGCCGCAGCCTCAGCAGCAGTAGCAAGTCTGGCAGCTTCTGCAGGAGTCGCAGCCTCTGCAGCAGCAGTTACTGTTGCTCTTTCCTTCCTTAGTGCTTCGGCTATACTATCCTTTACATACTTTTGGATAGCAGCTTGTGTCATTTCTGGTGCAGCTTTCTTTGGCGCCATAACTCTTCAAAACCATAAGATGAAACAATGATGAGAACCCATAAGTAGAAACAAACATTACACATAAATATCCACAACCACAACATGCATAAATAAATGAAATCATAACGGAACAACTACGAAATATCACAAATATAATCACAACACACGTGAATAATATACATGAAAATTTCAGCCTACATGGACCGATATCATAGATAGCACAACCATTCCTACATAGTAGAGTCAACACTTGATACATTTGTTTGTACAACAACCAAAAGACTACAAGTTCTTTAAACTATGTCACACACCTCGTGACTAGGATAATAGTAGTAAAAACTAACATGATATAAGTCTAATCTAGGCATCTCCTGGTGCTCCACCTGATCGACTCTGTAGCTCTCGGACCTGTGCAGTCAAACTAACAACCATATCCGTCAAGTCACTAATCTGACACTGAGTAGCAACATTCCTACTCTCCTAAGTAGCAATACTCGCACGTGCCAATGCTAACTCATGAGCATGTCGCTACTGCTCATCCTGCGACATCTGAGCTCTATCAAACAACTCTAGCATCTCCTGCCTCAACTCTGTAATGTGCTCACGGTTTACTAGTTGTCTAGTCTCCAACCCCTGATAAGAAACATCAATGGACCCTACCTAAAACTAAACCCTCTATCTCCTCCTCCATCGCCTCAACTCGACTAAAAGGAATATCCTCTAACTGCCTAAAGCTCTATCAATCTGCACCTGCTGATGATCTAGTCGTGTCCCTAGTGTGGTAATAGTAGGTTGTCTAGCAGCAGCAGCCCTAGAACTCTCACCAATCTCAAACCTAGCAGGTGGTGCAGTCTCAGTAGTGGGTGGTATAGGTGTGTCAAGTCGTGCACGCTTCTTGAGCGGCAAGTCAGATATGGGTGTAGGACCCCTAAGATGTAATGATGTGGGTGGTGCTCCAGATGATGATGAAGATGAAGATGAAGATGATGATAATGGCGATCCTAGTGGTGAATTAGAGGCTAATGATGATGATGGAAGTGGTGATGGTGGATGAAATATAACACTCTTTCGCGCTCACCTGGGGCGCCTGGGAGGTACAACTGGAGTATACTGAATCGGGCTGTGAGTAGGACTAACTGGTGGTGTAGGTGCAACTTCGCCCTCCTCAAAGGGTTCAGTCTCAGTATCGGAGAATATGAGTGGTAAGTCTGGTGTAGAGCCAACTGATGTTAAGGCCATAGTAGTGAGTGTCAAGACAACATCCATGTTAGAGTCTGATAAGACATCCTCCATGTCAGAGTCTGATGAGACATCCTCCATGTCAGAGTCTGAAGAAATAGTGATGGGATGGGTATCTGAAGACATCTCTGTGACAATCGATGTGAAATGAAAGTAAATAACCCGTATAATGTGCGTATGAATCCGCATGTAAAGTGAATATGCACTTATGATGAAATGATGAGATGCTATGATGATGTAGTTATAGTCTAGGGTCAATGATGCAACCTAGTTCTCTATAACCTTTGCTCTGATACCAATCTGTCACACCCCCAAAATACCTGTTTTGCAGCGGAATGGAATTCCGGGGATGGCTGCCATAGCATCACAGTTACAGTTATATTGAACGACCTAAAGTGTCGTTTAAAAACACATCGTTTGATATTTATTTAAAGCATTCAGAGTTACAAAAGATAGGTCCCAAAAGGTAGTCAACGTTACGGAAATAAGTTTGTTACAAACCAAACGATGTTTTAAAAATGCCATAATATACAAGTGAGACGCGTCGTTACCGTGACTCTATGATAGGTCCTTATGCATGCCATGTAGTAAATGCCTTAGATACTTGAAAATACATTGCTAAAACGGTCAACAATAATGTTGGTGAGAAATCATAGGTTTATGAAAATGTTTTATACAACTACCACAAGTATAAGCCATGTATGACATATATGTCACATAAAAATGTTACAATTGCTATAAGCACATGACACAGAAGCTAGACTGATCATGATGTTCGCCCCAACAGAGTGTTTGCCAAACAACTCAAATTTTGATATTAAATGAAATGCATCCGTTTGACCAGTTGGAACCACCAACCCGGATGGAGGAGTCACCCTCAATAGATCTATTCACTCACCCTCGCTTACTCCGTAATTAACGGTTCATGATTATGAAATGGGGACATTCAATTGGCAATGAGGTAACTTAAGCAATGTAATGAATTTGATATACTTGGTATCGTAATAAAAATGATGTGCAATGTATTCTCCCCCGTAGGTTCGAAATAAAGTATAAACTTGTAAAACGGGGCTATGAAAAGTCACTTGGTACAATGATATGATGGCAAAAGTGGATACACTGAAATGTGGCGCAATCTCTAACCGCGACCTATTATGAATGATATGATCTAATATAAGTCATGATTTAATGTTATGCATGCAAACTCATATGATATCCATACCACTTGTGCATTTTAAAAATAAAGTTTATCGTCAAAATATATGTTTATGACATCTTGTCAAGTTATAAATTACTTTACAAGTACTTACGTTGAAATGACATCCTACGATAGTCATTTAGTGATTTATTAAGAAATTATAGTTTTTCGTCGTAAAATAATATACTTTGACCGTTCATGAAAATGACTAGTTTTGAGTGATCGTAAATTATTTGTTATAACTTCGCTTGACAAACGGTTAAACATTTTGGAAAATAGAATAGGCGAACTCACTTTTACTTGAAGACATCGTTTTCTCAAAAATATTCTATCAATATGAAAAATGGCTCCAAACATAGTCAATGGCGATAACCATTTTGGTCTAGTAAAAATATGTAAGTGTTAATACTTGTATAAAATAGTTACGATAGCCATATTTAAAACGCGTATAACTTAGTCATTATAATGTAAGTGTTAATACTTGTATAAAATAGTTACGATAGCCATATTTAAAACGCGTATAACTTAGTCATTATAAGTCCGTTTTCTACGTTTTATATATCCTTAGTTTCGTGTTAAAGTATACTAATATATTTTTGACAAATCGACTCATTTGGATTATGTTTATAACTCATTTTCGCCCCTTAAATAACCCTTGACAGCTTTGAATTTTTCAGAAAATTAGTTTTCGTCGTTAAACTTGAAAATAGCGTAACTTCTTCGTTATAAATCCGTTCTAACCCGTTCAAGCGACCACGGTTTCGTTTTAAAGTATATTTTCTGAAAATATAAACCAAAATAGTACATGACCTGTCGAAATTTCCAGATTTTATAAAAATGGACAGCAACTATATATATATCGTCTAACTTGATTTTTCTTGCGTAACTCTTGTTCCAATCACTTCAAATCAACACCAAATCTATTCTAAACCTACCATACACCTTCTTAGGGTGTCATGGGTTCCTAAAATTCATCAACTATGATATGTTTTCATGGGAATAATTATAGGATAGTTAATACTAATAATAAGTATTAAAAACAAGTAAACGTGGTATAAATACATATGATACTTGCATGTTTTCTTACTAGAATGATAAAATAACTCAAGTATGAATATGAAAGAGTAATAAAAATTATAATAAGCTTACTAGTATTATGATGAGGTTTAAGGTAACTAGGTACTAATTACTTCTTGGTTTTTATCTCAAAACCTTATATAGAAGTATACTAGGGTTATGATTATCACTTGTTTTTGAAAAACTTTAGGTTTCTTCCTTGTTTCTTGCCTTGGCCGATTATTAGAGAGGAAAAGAGAGAGTTTTCTTTTACTTTTCACCTTATGGTATGTGATACTATGTGTTTAGGATAAGTATAATACTAGTATTTGTAAATATCTAACAAGAAATATGTATGTGTACATCTACTTATCAAGATTTTTTTATAAAAAGGTGGTGACTCATGGGGTGGTCGGCAAGGGCATATGGGGAAATAAGGTGGTAAATTTTTGATGAGTTAAATGTATAAAATGTTAAGTGTAGTATGTATTTGGTATATATAAGTAATTATTAAGTGTAGCGTTAGCTAGAAATCAATTTTAACGGAACAAAATAAAATATATCGAAGTCATAAAAATTATAAAAATACATTTCTCGCAAGAATTGAGTGAATAAATAATTATCGAGTTGAATTTACGAAAACCGTCGTAAATATAGATATATAACAATTTATATACAAAATAAATTTAAAACATCGGGTAAACTAATAATATAATTTTTATAGTCTTAAAATGAATATAAAAATATATTAGGATAATTTTTGAAAGTGTCGGATTAAATATTCAAAATAAATGATTATGCGATAGCGTTTATTTAATAGAAAAATATACGTTAATGAAATATGCAAACCCATGCATGAATTAATATGATGATGATGTTACTGATGATATGTAGACTAACTCTAGTCTATATGAAGTGTTCTAAATGATTTTTCATGAATACGCAGCTAAACCCTTACGGTTACGCAAATTTGATACTCGTAAACCTAGTTTACGAAAAATGATGAATAGTTAATCATGAATAGTGATTTTTCTCCGGGAATGAATAGTGTTTCGTGAATAGTAAAATTTTGAAATAGCCTCTCAAAGTCGCAAACTAACTTCAAAAACGATGAATAGTAAAATGATGAATAGTAACCAGTGAATAGTAAATTCCCGAGATGAATAGTAAATTTGAGAAATGACCTGAAATTACGAGTTGTCACACCTTTCCTGAAATCCGATGTTCAGGTCATTTAGGTACTCTTCACTTTACCTCTCATCAGGCTCATCATCTGAATTTTCTTGAAAATCTTGAACCACACTATTAGAATAAGAAGCAGTAGAGATAGGTGATGAAGTGGTGGTCAGGGACTTCTTGACTTCCTGAGACTTTTTCAAGTTAGGGTATCGTCTGTTGATGAGGTTTTCCTCATAGACAAATTTCCCATAAATTTCAGGAAGTTCAAGATTCTGGATATGATTAGCATTCCTAAGTCCCTAAGAGAAATTCAGCCACTTCTTAGGGAGACTATTGACAAAACCAACATTGATTTCATGTTTGGACAACTTATGTAAAACCTGAAAATCTAAAACATGAATAAAGACTAAAATACCCTTGGAATCAAATTTTATAAAATACGTAAAAGACATTTATATTCATTTAGCGAAATTAAAACTTAACTTATAAATAATTAAAACTTAATTAATATGTGTACGTGATCGACATAGTACGACGAAAGAGTTAAACGTCTCGCTAAAGTGTTGGGCCGATTAGTTGAACCTTGTTTTCGTTATTTGGGAAACCACTTGGGCTTGTTTCTTTTGCCAAGCCGAGAGTCCAAGAAGCCCATGGGGGCGTTTGTTTTGTTCGTATAGATCAAGAGCCGAAGGCCATTGGGCCGTGGGTTTGTGTGCTCGATTGGACCAAGCCCAAACCAACCCCTCCTCAAGACTAACCTAAATGTTACTAGCTATAAATATAATACATAAACTCAAAAGTGAAACCCTAGTTTTTGATTGCCTCTCTTTCTTTTCTTTGCTCTCACTCGGCCGAACCTTACAACCCTTGGTGTCGAGACTTTTGCTTCAACAAGTTAAGGTATAACGTGTTTCTAGTTTTTCCTTTGATGCACCTTAAGTTAATATGTTGTCGCATGTTTGTTTTAGAAAGGATTATGGTATTGGTAGATTGGCGGAAATTGTTCAGCAAGAGATCGTTAGGCTTCATGGTACTCCGGCATCTATTGTGTCCGAAAGAGATCCGCGTTTTACTTCCCGTTTCTGGAAAGGTTTGCAAAAAGCTTGGGGTACTCGACTAAATTTCAAGACAAAGATTTCATCCTCAAACAGATGGTCATCGAGAGGACTATTCAGAACTTAGAGGACATGCTAAGGGCTTGTGCTTTGGAATGGACGGGCAGCTGGGATGAATATTTGTGTTTAGTAGATTTTGCATATAACAATAGTTGGCATGCTAGCATTAAGGCAGCACCATTTGAACTTCTTTATGGAAGGAAATGTAGATCGCCTACTTGTTGGGATGAAGTAGGTGAACGTTTAATTGAAGGTCCGGAAATGATTGAGATCGGTAATGAGAAAGTAGCTATTGCTAGAGAAAAGTTGAAGGAGGCTAGGTCTCGCCGAAAAGTTATGCCGATAAGCATCGTCGTGATTTAGAATTTCGGGTTGGAGATCGTGTATTTTTGAAAGTCTCACCGTTTAGAGGTGTGAAACGTTTGGAATCAAGGGCAAGCTCAGTCCTCGATTCATCGGTCCGTTTGAAATTCTGGAACGTATAGGAGAAGTTTCGTATCGATTAGCACTTCCGCCTCGGTTATCGCATGTTCATGATGTTTTCCATGTATCTCTCCTAAGGGGATACAATTATCATCCGTTACATGTTGCTTCTTATCCGTTTGATCAAATTCAGTCTGATATGTCTTTATCTGAAGAACCGGAAGCTATTTTAGAAAGACAAGAAAGAGTCATGAGAAATAAAGTCATTCCGCTTCGTTAAGATTCTTTGGAAAAATCACCGAGGCGTGAGGCTACACGGGAAACCGAGGAGTTGATGCGAGCTAGTTATCCTCATTTCTTTGAATAGTTTGGTATGTTCTCATTTCGTTGTCGTTTCGTTTCATTTCAATTTTCGAGGACGAAAATTCTTCTTTAGAGGGAAGAGTTGTAAAACCTAAAAATCTAAAACATGAATAAAGACTAAAATACCCTTGGAATCAAATTTTATAAAATACGTAAAAGACATTTATATTCATTTAGCGAAATTAAAACTTAACTTATAAATAATTAAAACTTAATTAATATGTGTACGTGATCGACATAGTACGACGAAAGAGTTAAACGTCTCGCTAAAGTGTTGGGCCGATTAGTTGAACCTTGTTTTCGTTATTTGGGAAACCACTTGGGCTTGTTTCTTTTTGCCAAGCCGAGAGTCCAAGAAGCCCATGGGGGCGTTTGTTTTGTTTGTATGGATCAAGAGCCGAAGGCCATTGGGCCGTGGGTTTGTGTGCTCGGTTGGACCAAGCCGAAACCAACCCTCCACCTCAAGACTAACCTAAAATGTTACTAGCTATAAATACAATACATAAACTCAAAAGTGAAACCCTAGTTTTGATTGCCTCTCTTTCTTTTCTTTGCTCTCACTCGGCCGAACCTTACAACCCTTGGTGTCGAGACTTTTGCTTCAACAAGTTAAGGTATAACGTGTTTCTCGTTTTTCCTTTGATGCACCTTAAGTTAATATGTTGTCGCATGTTTGTTTTAGTCGACTTGTGTTTCTTTTCCTTTGTGTCGAGCCGTATGAAACCAACAAAGAATAAACCATACCATTTGAACCTTATAAGTATTAAAGAGTATGTTACGTAATAAGTATTATTGAATCGGATCATGGTTAGGTCGAATATATGAGAACCGAACCACATGCATGTGAACCGAACCATGTGTATGTTTCGGCTAAGGTGTAAAACCTGGTAACTTGAATATGTAAAGTACTTAGATGAGCTAAAATTTGGGTAATGACTTATTAGCCGAAACCTAGGTTTAAACCGAAACATATAAGAGTTTTGAACATGTATTAAATAAGTAAGAGGTCATATAAACATAAACCCTAGTTTGAAAGGTGAACCGAATAGTGCATGCCGAACCCTAAATGGTTTGTGTATCATGCGGGTGTTTTATAAGTCAAGTGAGCTTGTAGATATGTAAACGTAGTACGTGGTCATATCTAGTCGAAGCTATGGTGCGTGTGTGTGTAAATGTGTATTTAATCCGGATATTAAGTAACTTGTGTGTCACATAAAATCATTAACGTGCATGGATACAAAAGTTGAAGTATAACTTGTATATGAGTAACGTATGGTTAAGTCATGAATGTGTTGCGTAAATAAACAAGAGTAGCGAGTCATTAAAAGACGTAACATGAAAAGTAAATGCATTTTAATGTGATATTAAAAGAAGGAGAAAACCCTAGAACATAATGAGAGTCGATTAGGGTTTGAAACTAAGAGTATTAATTCGTTATTTCATGTGTGAGTTATGACGTTTAAACTATTTTCACATTTAACCCTAAACTTTAATAAAAGACATAATGAACCCTAATCTACGATATTAATTATAAACTCTTAAGTCTCATTTAATCATAAAATCCTAAAGTATGAAGATTACTGAATACACTAAGTATAAATACCAAATGTTAAAAGATCATTTTGACGATTATGGAATCATAAATAACATGGACGACCATTAATGTGTATAGGTTCTGTGAAGAAGGAGTAATCCTTTGCTTTCCGTATTTCTGCTTTTCGATCATTTGCTTTGGAATAAGGTACAGATATTCTGACCTTTTCAGTAAAGGTTCCTTTTAACGTTTTCTTTCGTTAGTTTTTCTATTAGGGTTTCCTAAGCCTTTGCTATGAACCCCATTCCGTTTTGTTTGAGCTGTTGCTTATCTGAACTCGATTTCGAATTATGAAATATCTGATTTTGAACTATATGATATGAATACTCTGATTTTGAAAATATGAATAACTTTCTGATAAAATATGATCTGTGTCAGTTATGACAATCTGATTTGACCTAAGATAGTTTGACACCGAGCCAAATATTTCACTAGTCATGGGGGTTCCATGTCCGTATCAGTGATGCACTTCGGATATGACTCTAGGGCAGTAGAGTGATGTTCGCCACGCTTCCTGGATGGTGGATCATATTTTGTATATGTAGGAAGGAGCGTATGGATGCATCCTAGATCTGTTATTTGTTATCTGTTATCTGTTATATGTTATCTGATGATTGATGCTGCGTGCATGCACGTCCTTCATAACTCTGGTAGGTCTCCCCTACAAATGTTGTCTTATGAGAAATGTTGCCTTATGAGAATATGATTATGATCTGATATTTGTTTCTGGGCTCGTGGTAGTTAACTATAAACTTTATTCGATAATTCTGATTTATACTTTGAAAATGATTATGATTTTGCTATCTTTCGTTTATTATATTTCATATTCGATATCGTTTAGTATTCGTTTTGCTTTCATATCTATTCACTGGGCTTTTGAAGCTCAGCCGCACTTTTCTTTTCTTCCGCGGTAGGTATCTAAGCATTGGAAGCTGGGTTTTGCTTTGGGATGAGTGCATGAGTGGACTTACCTTAGAGATTTATTTAGCTTTGATCTTTTGATGCCATTTAAGACTTATTATTTCAGATATTTTCTTGGAGTTATTTTCCGCTGGGACCTATGTATTGAAGTCATGTTGACTTGAATTATTCCGCATTTATGTTAAGATTTCTTTTGGATATTTGTGTTTGCTTTGATATGACACCATTACTTGTGATTCCTTTACCCTTGTCGGGTCGGGGCGTTACAATTTATGGCATCAGAGCCCAGGTTTACGACTTGTAGTCAGGACCTGTGACATATGGACCCAAGGTTTTGAGACCCTAGGTTTTGAGACCCTTAGAGCTTAGGCTTTGACCTGTGAGGATTGGGTAGACTTTAGGTTTCCTTCTGCGTACTCCCATTTCCTATCTCACCTTTGTTCATTTTGCTAATCGTTTGAATATCGTTCAGATGGTTCAAACTCGTCGTACTAACGGTAGCGCTGATGGAGACGATGATATTCCTGGCTTGGATGCTGCGGTTGCCAATGCGCTCAACACTCTTTTCCCTGGTCTTACTACACCTGAGATGATGACACAGGTGATCAACAACATTCGTAATCGGAATGGTGCTTCGGGTAGTGGTGGAGGAAATCAACCCGTCGGCATTCATACTTGGTTCGAGCGTTTCGGTAAGCTCAAGCCTCTTTCTTTAGCACCGCTGCTACTCCCACTGAGGCCGAGGACTGGATCACTCATATTGAGAAGCTGTTTGAAGTACTGGGTTGTGGAGATGCATTTAAGACCCGTTTGGCTGCATTTAAATTGGAGGGTGATGCTTTGAATTGGTGGAAGGCACTCAAACAAGCACGAGGAGGAGATGCTTTTGCTATTGCTTGTACTTGGTGAAGTTTCGGACTATCTTCTATAACCGTTACTTCCCTGATGCCGAACAGCAAAGGTATGAGAGGGATTATCAAGGAATCTACCAGTTTGATCATGAGAACTCCAATGAGTACATGGGTAGGTTTATGAGGCGGGTAAGTTTTGTGGGAACGATTGCTGGAGATGGTAGGCGTCAGGCTAAGCACTTCAAGTGGGGACTGAAGAAGTGGGTGTTGGACCGACCGCTTAACAGAGTATGAGGATGTGTCGGTCTGCAATGACGCAGCTCGTAACATTGAAATCTTTCATGAGGGTTCGGGTTCCAACAAGCGTAATCGCGATGGTGATCGGATTCAAGGTAGGACTCAAAGTAATGATTATAAGGGAAACTCGGCGGAGTTATGATTCGAGGAGTCAAGTGGATAGGAGTTATGATCAGGGGTCAGGCCAGAAGGAATATGGACTCTAGCGCCCTCGAGACGAGGGGTTAGGATAGCAAAGCTGCCGGTAAGAATGGAAATGATCGCCGAATCAAGGTAACAATAACCAGCGTTACAACAAGGATCACGGCTCGAGGATCAAATCGGGTCGTGCTTCAGATCTTCTGGTCGCAAAGGACGGTGAAGTTTTGCCTCCCCCACCTATTTGTACTACTTGTGGAAAGGCTCATCCGGGACCGTATTTCAAGGCCACTGGTGGATGTTTCTCTTGTGGTTCCACTACTCACAAGATCAAGGATTGCCCTAAGAGGAACCCGGTGATTCCTGGAAACTACATCAAGCCGCCACCTACTACTGGACGTGTTTATGCTACTACTAGGAATCAAGCGGAGCACACTTCAGGTACCATTACGGGCACTCTTTACATTGATGATTATTCTGTCTTCGCTTTATTTGATACCGGTGCCACACACTCCATTATATCTGTCACATTTGCTAAGAAACTTAATATGAAGCCCAAACCGCTAACGAATCACTTATCGATATCTACGCCTATGAAAAACCACATGATCATTGATCATAAATACGTTAAGTGTCCTCTTCGTTTTGATGATCGTATTCGCTCTGCAAATCTGTATCCTCTCGATATGGTCGACTTTGATATCATTCTAGGCATGGATTGGTTGGCTTATCATAGAGCTTCAATTGACTGCTATGCTAGAACAGTGATCTTTGGAGACGTAAAACATCCTGAATTTGTTTATTATGGTTCTCAACCTCTCAAATCTGTTAAGTTTATTTCTGCTATGAAGGCACGGACCATGATTGCTCATGGGTGCCAAGGTTTTCTAGCATCTGTTAAGGACACATCTTTGGAGAGTCCTAACATTGAAAACCTTTCTGTTGTTTGTGAATTCACCGACGTTTTTCCCGATGAACTTCATGGTATTCCCCCCCTAGAGAAGTTGAGTTTAGCATTGAGTTAATTCCTCGTGCGAACCGATTTGAAGGCTCGTATCGTATGACACCTGTAGAACCGAAGGAGTTGAAGGAGAAGCTACAAGAGATGATAGAGAATGGATTTATTCGACCCAGTGTTTCTCCATGGGGTGCACCTGTTTTGTTTGTGAAGAAGAAGGATGGAAGTATGCGCTTATGTATCGACTACCGTGAACTCAACCGTATTACTATTCGAAACCGTTATCCTCTGCTGCGTATTGATGATTTGTTTGATCAACTGCAAGGGGCGAAGTTCTTTTCTAAGATTGATCGAGATCCGGTTATCATCGCCTACGTGTGAGGGAGTAAGATGTTCCTAAGACCGCGTTTCGTACCAGATATGGTCATTATGAATTTCTCGTTATGCCTTTCGGTTTGACTAATGCGCCTGATGTGTTTATGGACCTAATGAATCGTGTTTTCCATGAGTTCCTCGACAAGTTCTTTATCGTTTTCATCGACGACATTTTGGTTTACTCCAAGTCTGAAGAAGAGCATGAACAACATCTCCGGATAGTTTTGGAGATTCTGAGGAAGAAGAAGTTGTACGCCAAATTTTCGAAGTGCGAGTTTTGGTTAAAACAAGTCGCGTTCCTTGGTCATATCGTATATGCTGATGGTATCACCATGGATCCGTCTAAGGTTGAGGCTATCACTAAGTGGCCAAGACCTACGACATGTGATCGAGGTTAGGAGTTTTCTTGGACTTGCTGGTTACTACCGACGTTTTGTTGAAGGTTTCTCTCGCTTAGCTTTGCCCCTAACCCAATGATGAGAAAAGGTGAAAAGTTTGTATGGACGGATGAACGAGAAGAGAGTTTTGAGGAGTTGAAACGGAGATTGGTGTCCGCTCCTATTTTGACTCTTCCATCCGTTCTGGAGGATTTCAAATATATAGTGATGCATCTAAGAAAGGATTAGGCTGTGTTTTGATGCAACATGAAAAGGTGATAGCTTACGCTTCAAGACAACTGAAACCGTATGAGGAGAATTACCCAACTCATGACCTTGAGTTAGCTGCTGTGGTGTTCGAATTGAAGATCTGGAGACATTACTTGTATGGAGAGACGTGTGATATTTTCACCGACCATAAGAGTCTCAAGTATATTTTCACTCAGAAAGAACTTAACATGAGACAAAGAAGATGGTTAGAACTTCTTAAGGATTATGACACCAACATTCAGTACCATCCTGGTAAGGCTAATGTGGTTGCTGACGCACTTAGTCGGAAATCAGGCATTCTTGCAAGTATTGAGATTGAACCTAAGATTATTCGTGACTTAGAACGTTTGGATGTTGAGTTGTGTGTACGAGGTTTTGATGGATATTGGGCTAGTATGAAGGTGGAGTCGAACCTTATACTGCAAATTAAGGAAGCTCAGAAAGATGACGGCGAGCTGTGGGCCATAGCGCAAAATGTTGAAGAAGGTAAGCAGACGGAGTTTAAGGTTGATAATGACGGAATTGTATGGTATGAAGATAGGCTCTGTGTTCCCAATGATTCAGTACTTCGCGAGAAAGTTATGATAGAAGCTCATAGTTCTCCTTTCACTATCCATCCTGGTTCTACCAAGATGTATAGGGATTTGAAACAGTACTTCGGGTGGAATGGCATGAAGCAAGATGTGGCGACGTTTGTATCGAAGTGTATGATTTGTCAGCAGGTTAAGATTGAACATCAAAGGGCTAGTGGACTGTTGCAACCATTGGATATTTCGACATGGAAGTGGGATAAGATATCTATGGATTTTGTGACTGGACTACCTCTTACTCGGAAGAAGCATGATGCGATTTGGGTAGTTGTTGATCGACTAACCAAATCTGCTCATTTCTTACCAATTAGAAAGGATTATGGTATTGGTAGATTGGCGGAAATTTTTCAGCAAGAGATCGTTAGGCTTCATGGTACTCCGGCATCTATTGTGTCCGACAGAGATCCGCGTTTTACTTCCCGTTTCTGGAAAGGTTTGCAAAAAGCTTGGGGTACTCGACTAAATTTCAGTACAACATTTCATCCTCAAACAGATGGTCAGTCAGAGAGGACTATTCAGACCTTAGAGGACATGCTAAGGGCTTGTGCTTTGGAATGGACGGGCAGCTGGGATGAATATTTGTGTTTAGTAGAGTTTGCATATAACAATAGTTGGCATGCTAGCATTAAGGCAGCACCATTTGAACTTCTTTATGGAAGGAAATGTAGATCGCCTACTTGTTGGGATGAAGTAGGTGAATGTTTAATTGAAGGTCCGAAAATGATTGAGATCAGTAATGAGAAAGTAGCTATTGCTAGAGAAAAGCTGAAGGAGGCTAGGTCTCGTCAGAAAAGTTATGCCGACAAGCATCGTCGTGATTTAGAATTTCGGGTTGGAGATCGTGTGTTTTTGAAAGTCTCACCGTTTAGAGGTGTGAAACGTTTTGGAATCAAGGGCAAGCTCAGTCCTCGATTCATCGGTCCGTTTGAAATTCTGGAACGTATAGGAGAAGTTTCGTATCGATTAGCACTTCCGCCTCAGTTATCGCATGTTCATGATGTTTTCCATGTATCTCTCCTAAGGGGATACAATTATCATCCGTTACACGTTGCTTCTTATCCGTTTGATCAAATTCAGTTCGATATGTCTTTATCTGAAGAACCGGAAGCTATTTTAGAAAGACAAGAAAGAGTCATGAGAAATAAAGTCATTCCGTTCGTTAAGATTCTTTGGAAAAATCACCCGGAGCGTGAGGCTACCTGGGAAACCGAGGAGTCGATGCGAGCTAGTTATCCTCATTTCTTTGAATAGTTTGGTATGTTCTCATTTCGTTTTCGTTTCGTTTCATTTCAATTTTCGAGGACGAAAATTCTTCTTTTAGAGGGGAAGAGTTGTAAAACCTGAAAATCTAAAACATGAATAAAGACTAAAATACCCTTGGAATCAAATTTTATAAAATACGTAAAAGACATTTATATTCATTTAGCGAAATTAAAACTTAACTTATAAATAATTAAAACTTAATTAATATGTGTACGTGATCGACATAGTACGACGAAAGAGTTAAACGTCTCGCTAAAGTGTTGGGCCGATTAGTTGAACCTTGTTTTCGTTATTTGGGAAACCACTTGGGCTTGTTTCTTTTTGCCAAGCCGAGAGTCCAAGAAGCCCATGGGGGCGTTTGTTTTGTTCGTATGGATCAAGAGCCGAAGGCCATTGGGCCGTGGGTTTGTGTGCTCGGTTGGACCAAGCCGAAACCAACCCCTCCTCAAGACTAACCTAAATGTTACTAGCTATAAATATAATACATAAACTCAAAAGTGAAACCCTAGTTTTTGATTGCCTCTCTTTCTTTTCTTTGCTCTCACTCGGCCGAACCTTACAACCCTTGGTGTCGAGACTTTTGCTTCAACAAGTTAAGGTATAACGTGTTTCTCGTTTTTCCTTTGATGCACCTTAAGTTAATATGTTGTCGCATGTTTGTTTTAGTCGACTTGTGTTTCTTTTCCTTTGTGTCGAGCCGTATGAAACCAACAAAGAATAAACCATACCATTTGAACCTTATAAGTATTAAAGAGTATGTTACATAATAAGTATTATTGAATCGGATCATGGTTAGGTCGAATATATGAGAACCGAACCACATGCATGTGAACCGAACCATGTGTATGTTTCGGCTAAGGTGTAAAACATGGTAACTTGAATATGTAAAGTACTTAGATGAGCTAAAATTTGCGTAATGACTTATTAGCCGAAACCTAGGTTTAAACCGAAACATATAAGAGTTTTGAACATGTATTAAATAAGTAAGAGGTCATATAAACATAAACCCTAGTTTGAAAGGTGAACCGAATAGTGCATGCCGAACCCTAAATGGTTTGTGTATCATGCGGGTGTTTTATAAGTCAAGTGAGCTTGTAGATATGTAAACATAGTACGTGGTCATATCTAGTCGAAGCTATGGTGCGTGTGTGTGTAAATGTGTATTTAATCCGGATATTAAGTAACTTGTGTGTCACATAAAATCATAAACGTGCATGGAAATAAAAGTTGAAGTATAACATGTATATAAGTAACGTATGGTTAAGTCATGAATGTGTTGCGTAAATAAACAAGAGTAGCGAGTCATTAAAAGACGTAACATGAAAAGTAAATGCATTTTAATGTGATATTAAAAGAATGAGAAAACCCTAGAACATAATGAGAGTCGATTAGGGTTTGAAACTAAGAGTATTAATTCGTTATTTCATGTGTGAGTTATGACGTTTAAACTATTTTCACATTTAACCCTAAACTTTAATAAAAGACATAATGAACCCTAATCTACGATATTAATTATAAACACTTAAGTCTCATTTAATCATAAAATCCTAAAGTATGAAGATTACTGAATACACTAAGTATAAATACCAAATGTTAAAAGATCATTTCGACGATTATGGAATCATAAATAACATGGATGACCATTAATGTGATAGGTTCTGTGAAGAAGGAGTAATCCTTTGCTTTCCGTATTTCTGCTTTTCGATCATTTGCTTTGGAATAAGGTACAAATATTCTGACCTTTTCAAGAAGGTTCCTTTTAACGTTTTATTTCGTTAGTTTTTCTATTAGGGTTTCCTAAGCCTTTGCTATGAACCCCATTCCGTTTTGTTTGAGCTATTGCTTATCTGAACTCGATTTCGAATTATGAAATATCGATTTTGAACTATATGATATGAAAACTCTGATTTTGAAAATATGAATAACTTTCTGATAAAATATGATCTGTGTCAGTTATGACAATCTGATTTGACCTAAGATAGTTTGACACCGAGCCAAATATTTCACTAGTCATGGGGTTCCATGTCTGTATCGTGATGCACTTCGATATAACTCTAGGGCAGTAGAGTGATGTTCTGCCACGTTCCTGGATGGTGGAGCATATTTTGTATATGTAGGAAGGAGCGTATGGATGCATCCTAGATCTGTTATCTGTTATCTGTTATATGTTATCTGATGATTGATGCTGCGTGCATGCACGTCCTTCATAACTCTGGTAGGTCTCCCCTACAAATGTTGTCTTATGAGAAATGTTGCCTTATGAGAATATGATTATGATCTAATATTTGTTTCTGGGCTCGTGGTAGTTAACTATAAACTTTATTCGATAATTCTGATTTATACTTTGAAAATGATTATGATTTTGCTATCTTTTGTTTATTATATTTCATATTCGATATCGTTTAGTATTCGTTTTGCTTTCATATCTGTTCACTGGGCTTTTGAAGCTCAGCCGCACTTTTCTTTTCTTCCGCGGCAGGTATCTAAGCATTGGAAGCTGGGTTTTGCTTTGGGATGAGTGCATGAGTGGACTTACCTTAGAGATTTATTTAGCTTTGATCTTTTGATGCCATTTAAGACTTATTCTTTCAGATATTTTGTTGGAGTTATTTTCCGCTGGGACCTATGTATTGAAGTCATGTTGACTTGAATTATTCCGCATTTATGTTAAGATTTCTTTTGGATATTTGTGTTTGCTTTGATATGACACCATTACTTGTGATTCCTTTACCCTTGTCGGGTCGGGGCGTTACAACTTAACACCATCATTTGACAGTTCATTTAACAAGGTTTTGTAACGGGTGTAAGTTTGAGACAGAGTTTCTGAGTCCTTAGCCCTGAAGGTGTTATACTTTTGTTTCAGGTCCATTATCCTGTTTTCCTTGGTATCAGATGGACCTTCATGACTATGAACTAGGTCATCCCAGGTTTGTTTAGTTGTACTACAGCTTATAACAGACTCCATAATATCATCAGGAAGACAAGATATGATGATACTTTTGAGCATTTGGTCCTGGTTGACCACTCTCCTCTCATCCTGAGTCCACTGAGCTTCGGGTTTAGGCAAACCTTCAGCAGTCTTTGGGATAAATGGACCTTCATTAATGCACTTAATGTAGTAAGGTTCCATCCTAGTCAAATAGCAAAGCATGCGCTTTTTCCATTTGTTAAATTTACCAATTTCAAGTCGAGGGGCAACAGCAGAATACGCTCCACCCTTTTTGACGACTAGTTGGGGCACATCAAATTCAGCCATTAGGATCCTGATTTAAAAACATTTTAGAGCGGCTTAAAAGGCTTTATAATCATCCTTGCTCTGATACCACTTGTTATTCCTGTTTCACAATCGTATAAAACAGTTTAGAGTATTAAGTAAACAGATTGTGAGTAATGACTGAAAGTAATGCAAGTAAAAACACACTGATAAATTTTCAACTTAATATTCTTTATTAGAAATCAATCAAAAAGAGTACATTACCTAAGTACTTGCGGAACAGTACTTGGGATTGAAATGACAAAGTGTTGTAACTCCTCACGAAGCTAAGGCTAAGTCTGAGCACAACTACAATGGAACCACTGAGCTATCTCAGGGACTGAGTTGTATTTGGAGGAGTGAAAGATGGCTTGTGTGTGTGTGTGTGTGTGTGTTTTACAATTTACAAGCTTAAATCTTTCACTCCATCTCTTATGTTATTTATACAAGTATGAGTTTTAACTCCATCCTAAGTGACAAAATGACAGGTTACAGAAGACAAAATACTGATGTATTTTGTCTTTGTTTACAAAGACTATATTGGGTAAGTGACAAGGTTGCTTTCTTCTAGTCAGTGATGACACTGAGCCTGATAGTTAGCCATTCAGGGAAAGTTGACTTTGGTTGATAAGGACTTCGTCTTATCTGTTCAAACTTATCCCGCCTTGTCCCGCCCATTCTTCAGTCTTCATTGCCTTCAGTCTTGACTTCAGTTTGTCTTCAGTGTAAGTAGTTGGTGAGGAGTTTCGGGATTCAGTGAGTTATTCTCATCACTCACTGAATCCACCATCTTCTTCTTGACTCAGTCTTCACCCTTTAAGTTCCGTCTTACTTAGTGGAGAGACTTCTTTGCCTTTTACTGAGTATCTCGAAGATAGCTCACTGAGAGACTATGCGCTCAGTGATTTGTTAGTGTTTAAGGGACAACACTTAGGGTATTTTCTATTCAAATCCTAGACTTAAAGGGTTTGAGTATTTATTGAACCCAACATTAACCCTACAACTAACATATCCGCCCCATTTCTCCTCAACCATACCCTCACAACGCTCCCCAACTCACAATCATCACAAACATCTACCTAGACTCGAAAAGAAAAAGAAACTAAACTAAATCTCATATTCGTGTTAGGAGTTATAGACGATATCTTTAAAGATTTAAACACAAACACATCATAGATATTTTTTCAAAACAAAACTTCTTGTTAACATTCTCTCATTAGAAACAAAATCATACACCTACTTTAGATCTTTCTAAGATCTTGAAGCAAATATGTTGTGAAATCCTTTGTGTGCTTCGTATAACAAGTAAGTGGTTTAGTTGGATGATAAAGAAAGATTAAAGTATTGCTTGTGTCATTGCGTGTAAATCGTTTTTGGATAAAAAGAAAGGGACAAATTTTTAGAGATCTGAGTGTGTAGTTGTGAAAGAAAGATAAGAAATTTGTGGGTAGCGTTTCTTTTAACAAAAAATTAAGGTTGTGAGTGACTAAAAATTAGAGATCTTATACAGTATGTACCGGCCAAGCATTAAGAAAAAAAACCGTTTTTTGAAACCGGCTTAACATTTCCAATCCCAAAACCGGTTTCAAACCGCACTAATTTAGGCAAAACCGGTTTTTAACTAGTCAACACGAACCGAAGCCGGTTTGTCATACACCTCCCCACCGGACACCGATCACTAAAAAAGTATTCTGGAAACCAATTGGCCCAAAAACACCTAAAGCCCATTGAAAACCCTAAAACCCCAATATATCACCATTTTCGCATCCTAGGTTTCACCTCCTTTATTTCATAACACACACTTGCATTATCGCACAAAGCCGCCAAAACAAACAACAACCACCATGGCAGACTCACTTGTCTTACGTGGCACAATGAGAGCCCACACCGACTGGGTAACCGCAATCGCGTGCCCAATCGACAACTCCGACACCATCGTGACGTCATCACGCGACAAATCTCTCATCGTCTGGAAACTGACAAAAGAAGACAGAACATACGGCGTGGCCCACAGACGTTTAACCGGTCACTCTCATTTCGTTCAGGATGTTGTTCTTTCATCTGATGGTCAGTTTGCTTTGTCTGGATCATGGGATGGTGAGCTTCGTCTTTGGGACTTAAACAATGGAACAACTGCCCGTCGTTTTGTCGGTCACTCCAAAGACGTGTTGTCGGTTGCTTTCTCGATCGATAACCGTCAAATTGTTTCAGCTTCTAGGGATAAGACTATTAAGTTGTGGAATACTTTGGGTGAGTGTAAGTACACTATTCAAGGTGAAGGTGATGGCCATCATGATTGGGTGAGTTCCGTACGTTTTAGTCCAAATACTTTGCAGCCTACTATTGTTAGTGGTTCATGGGATAAAACTGTTAAGATTTGGAATTTGAGTAACTGTAAGCTTAGGGCTAGTTTGGCCGGCCATGGCGGCTATGTTAACACTGTTGCTGTTTCGCCCGATGGCAGTTTGTGTGCCAGTGGTGGCAAAGATGGGAATATTTTGTTGTGGGATTTGGCTGAAGGGAAGAGATTGTATTCCTTGGAATCTGGTTCGATTATTCATGGGTTGTGCTTTAGTCCTAATAGGTATTGGCTCTGCGCTGCGACTGAGTCGAGCATTAAGATTTGGGATTTGGAGAGCAAGAGTATTGTTGTCGATTTGAAGGTTGATTTGAAGATGGAGAGTGAGATGGCTGTCGACGGGGCTGCTACTCAGACCAATGCTGGCAAAACTAAGGTTTATCTTGCTTTTGTTTGTTTTAAACAAAATAATTGTTATTGCGTTGTGACTACTAGAATACTAGTCCTTGTTTGGAAATGTTGAGGTTTAGATGGAATGAATAGTTAATAAGTAAGTTGTTGTGTTGTTGTGCATATTAATGTTAGTAAAACATAGGTTAATTTCGCATATTGTTATTGTTATTGTTCTTGCATATCTTTGATGTTGGAATATCTCTTTTATATGTGAATGTTACCATGTGATGCTGCATTGTGTAATTTGTATGAAAGTTAGTTTAGGAATCAGTAATATAGAATTAAGTTAAGGTTTATGAGTTATGTTTTGTTTTGTTATCGGGTATACTTATTCTTGGTATTGTGTAGCTGGGGTTGTTGTTGGTATTGTGTAGCTGTGCATGTAATTAACTGTAGTACTTGTTCCGAAAGGTTGAGGTTTAGTAAGATTAGTGAATAGTTCATATTTAATGTTATTGTGTTGTTTGGCATAGGAATGCTGGCAAAAGTAAAGTTTATTTTGTTTTTTATTTATCTTTAATGTATATATATGATGTTGGTATTTGCAATCAGTATGTGAATGTTACTATGTTCTGGTGCATTATATGAATTGTAGCACTTATTTAGAGAGGCTGAGTTATGTTTGGTGAATGATTAATAACGAGGTAAGTAAGTGTTTGGATTTAATTGTTTACTTCATGTTATTGTGATACTGTTTAGCGACTCATTAGTTCATAGCTTAGTGTGTTTAAACTGGTGTTTGGCCCTTTGGGGTTTAATGTTGCATTGTCTGGCTGTGCA
Source organism: Chrysanthemum makinoi (assembly GCA_910596185.1). Lineage (NCBI taxonomy): Eukaryota > Viridiplantae > Streptophyta > Magnoliopsida > Asterales > Asteraceae > Chrysanthemum > Chrysanthemum makinoi. The sequence continues at coordinate 37,129,952 of OU343218.1, read as the reverse complement.
TTGTTTTAGTTGTCTCTTTTTTACATCATAAAGGGTCTTAGTAAATATATGAGAGTACTTATGTGAAAATATGCTGTACATTGTTTTGCATTTGAACCTCTTTTTGAATTGTTTAATAATGATTGCTTTTTTTTGTAGAGGGCATTTACTAGGCTGTAATAGCATGGTCAAACGGTTTGGATCAAGTGTGATTTATTAATTATTATTGTGTTCAAACTATTATTTTTTTTATGCTGTGTGTATCTGAGTGTCGTTGTTAAGTTGTGCACATGCTGATTATATTACCCAGTTTAAGAAATTTTAGATTTGGAGTATGTGTTAAAAACATTTTCCTTATTTTTGTTTACCCTGTTTGTAGTTTTAACTGAATTCTCTGACGCTGCTAATTTACTTAAATACATGTGTTTGTCTCTCGAGACATTGAGAGTTGTTATACATTATTGAGTTGGTAAATTCTAAAAATATAATGTTTGGCAATGTGCAGCAATGTACTAAAAGCTAAGTAACACTTTGATATGGTGTGCAAAATATATATGGATATAATGTTAGATCGATAGAATAGTTTTTGCTATTTTAATCATATGTTATTTTAATTAAAAAGTTGAATGATAATTTCATTAATTTGCTGAACGTTGTTGTTGGACATTACCTGACATGAATCCTGGTGCCAAGTGGGTGTATGGGATTGGAAATTGCTTGGTTGACTTCATGGAAATGAAGTACGTATCAAACTGCGTTTTTTATTGTTTATTCCCTTGAAAGCAGATGAACAGCTTTCAATTGTGTATGTGTTGCTTCTCTTTATTATAACAATACGATAAACTTATAATCACTTAAATACCCTGAATACATTTCATCTTACTAGGCTACCAGACCCGAGCGATGCACACACATGGTATAAAGCTGTTTGTTGCGTAGTGCTAAAAGTAAAGATGAAACGTGTATTTGAATGCGCATTGTAATCCAGCAGATAGATTAAGACCAAACAATATGACATTTTTTTATCGACACATTCTTATGTAAGTTACTGAAACTTAAACATGCGTTTATGAAAAGAAAAAAAACATACCTTACATGATGTTTAAGTTAAGTTTCTTATAGTCGATTTGGTTTCACTTATTGGTAAGTCTATTTGCATAGGCATAATATTAAGTATAGTGCTTCTTTTACTTGAATTGGATAATTCTATGTCTGTAAGAAAGCAACGGAAAATTGGAGGCAAACAGGTTATTTACGATTTATATGTTTTGTTATTATGCGTTATTATATATGTTCTAATTTGTGCTTATGTTGGGTGTTTGGCTTTTAGGTTATCTACTGTACAAGTTTGTGCTGGAGTGCGGATGGAAGCACACTTTTCAGTGGATACACAGATGGAGTTGTACGAGTCTGGGGTGTTGGGCGCTACTAGATTCTGCATGGCCAAGAGAGTACTTTGATTCATGCTAGGTTTCAACTTTAAGTTTTGGATAATTATGGGAGTTTACGTGTGTTGGGAGTTATAAGTACTATATCTATGGCTTATGGAAGTTTAAATTTTGGAGACAATATGTTTAGCTGATTATTATGCGAAAATTTTCTTATGGAAAGGATGTTTGCTTAAATTTAAATTTATTAGTACTTGTGCGAGTTCTGGTAATTGTCTTAATGAATTTTAGATTAGATATGCTTGAACTACGACTCTTGCTAAATGTGTTTTGGTCAGTTTTGGATTTCAAGCTTGGTTTCAATTAAGAATTTATTCCTTTGCTGTCTGCTGTTCAACTGATGCATTCCCCATGATTTTCTTGATAAGCACTTCTAGAGATCAATTAAAGGGGTGTTTGGGATTGCTTATTGAAAATAGATTATGCGTTTTGTAAACAGATAATCAGCTGTTACAAAACGTGATTCTGAAACATAGTGTTTGGATTTGATTTTGCTGTTTGATAACGAAATAATTAGATAATCAATCTTTGAGTGTTTGGCATATCAGATTATGTTGTGATTTTAAATGTAAAATGACTAAAAGGTACATTTATTATATTGTCTTTATTATAGAAAATATCAACACCATTTATTATATTTTGTCCTTATTAGAGGGTGATATAGTAATTGAACATTGAATATATAGACTTTTCAAAGATGCGCTTTGCTACTGCAAGTAGGTAGCTACTTTTGTAAAATGGCGTTTTGGAGCCATTTAGACGCAGAAAATCACTTTTTACATTATGTTATCCAAACACTATCTCTTACATTATTGCGTTTACATGTCGTGATAATCAGATAATTTGTTTTAGAACGCAACCCCAAACATGGCCTAAGTTTTGTTAGAAGATCACAACTAATTAGGTTAGTCAAGACAATAAGAAATAGACAAGCAAAGCTTTAGTTGATTATTAATGGAGGAAAAAGTTGTTGAAACTTTGTTACATTGAATGAGTTACATGAAAGGAGAGAATTACAATTTGATAGCTAGCTAATGCAAAATGACAACTAAAGTATTTAAATGGTATTTGGCGTCAAAGCTGTAAGCTGTTGGAGAGTGTTACATGTACCTCACATGGCCGAGAAGCTCATTTGTGTGCTCCTCGTGTGCCAAACAACTTACACCTTATTTGTTGCTTATCATTCCACCCCATTTGAAAAATTAAACGTGTCCTCAAGATGCATAGTCAAAAATCTAAGAACCTCTTCTGCACTCTATAACTGATTCCCAAGTGGCTTTCTCCACAGTTCCATTTGCCCACTTCCCAAGTGCCATCCTCCACTGTTCCATTTGCCCACTATATCAACACATACACCTATGCTACATTGCTTTTCTTAACCAATCTCCTATCCAAATAGCAAGTGGTTCAACCATGAAGAGGCCAAAAGTATCACGAGGGGAGGGGGCGAGGAGGGGGGGCTTCCACTTTGTTGATCTGGGCTAGGTTGTCTACACTTTTTTAAGTTGTGAAACATGAAAGATATTGTGTATTTGGGAATTACTAGGCAGTTGAAGTTTGTAAGCTACTTGATCAACCGTCTGAATGATCTTAAATGGTCCAAAAAACTTACGATAAAACTTGTTTTGCTTCCTTTACCTTAATAAAACTTGTCTGTAGGGCTGCAATTTCAGATACACCCAATCTCCACATTCAAATTCCTTATCAGTTATGTTCCTATCAGCTTGTGACTTCATCCTTACTTTCTTTCCCAATGTATGAAATATGAATAGGTGGTGACTTCCCTTAAACTGCTTCAAAAGGAGTAGTGTTTATGGCAGTATGGAAGTTGGTATTGTACCACCATTTACCCAATGGTAACCATTTGCACCGTTGTTTGGGTTATTCACCGATCATACATCTAATAACACTCTAAACTCCTATTCTCTGCCTCCGTTTAGCCATCTGTCTGTGGGTGATAGGAAGTGGACATGTTCAAGTCAACCTAGAACAATTTGAATAACTCCCTCCAAAACAGACTTACAAACACCTTATCTGATATAATATTTTCAGGCATCCTATGTAGCTTGTAAATGTTATCTAAGAACAACTGAGCCACTTGTGTTGCAGTGAAAGGATGTGACAAAGCCATAAAGTGTGCATCCTTGCTCAATCTGTCAACTACCACGAAAATGACATCCTTACCTTGTGATTTCGGTGGGGTTTGTAGGAGTAGCCCAATTTTTTAATAGCTTCAATCTTTGCAGGGTCGACGTGAATGCCTTGACTTTCAATCGCGTGCCCGAGAAATTGTACTATTTGAATCCAGAAATCATACTTGGATTTGCATACAATTCTTCTTTCTTGAGTAATTCCAAGATAGTCTTTAGATGTTTCGCATGCTCTTCCTTGTCGCGAGAATAGATAAGAATATCATCGATGAACACTATTACAAATTTATCCAAGTATGGTTTGCACACTCGATTCATTAAATCCATGAATACTGCTGGAGCTTTGGTCAAACCAAATGGCATTACTTGGAACTCATAGTGGCCGTATCGTGTTCTGAAAGAAGTTCTAGGAATATCTTCTTCCTCGACTCTTAGTTGATGATAACCCGACCTAAGATCAATATTCGAGTAGACACTCGATCCTTGTAATTGTTTGAACAAATCATCGATTCTGGGTAGTGGATATCGATTTTTAATCGTAAGTTTGTTTAACTCCCGATAATCGATGCACATTCCGAAAGATTTGTCCTTTTTGACAAACAAAACCGGAGCTCCCCATGGTGAAGAACTTATTCGGATGAAACCCTTTTCTGACAATTCTTGCAATTGGTTAGATAAATCTTGCATTTCAGATGGAGCTAATCTGTAAGGTGCTCGGGCCACAGGTGTTGCTCCTGGCACGAGACCAATTTGAAATTCAACTTGGCGGATAGGTGGAAGACTGAGCAAGTCTTTAGGAAACACTTCCAGGAAGTCTTTTACTACATGCACATCTTCAAGTCGCTTCTCCTCCGACTTTTTCTCCGTCACTTTAACTAGAAATGCATTGCATCCTTTGTTGATGTACTTCACGGTCTTGATGTAGGATATGATGCTTATACGAGTTTTACTTCGAACACCTCGGATAATCAAAGTTTCATCGTTGAAAGGAATGTGGACAACCTTTTCGTCGCATATGATTCTTGCATGGTTCTTGGATAGCCAATCCATACCAATAACAGCTTCGAAACTACCGAGTTTGATAGGAATAAGATCTATGTCGAAGGGTCGATCGAGTAAGAGTAAGGTACAACCTCGGATGATAGTGTTAGTGCCTACCAATTTTCCATCAGCTAGTTCTACTTCATAGGTGGGTTCTAGAGAAATTGGTGCGATATTAAGCAAAGGTGCAAACGTAGTAGACACAAAACTTTTATCGTCTCTTGAATCAAATAATACTTTAGCAAAATGGTTGTTGAGTAAGAAAATACCCGTGACTACGGCAGGGTTCTGCTGAGCGTCACCATCTCCCAACACATAAGCTCTCCCGCGAGCATTGTTGTTCTGGTTGGTATTCTGATTTGGGCACCGGTTCTTGTAGTGCCCCTTTTCCCCACAACTATGGCATGTAACGTTCACAGGTTGTAGGTTATTTCCAGATGCGGGGATTATGCAATCTTGAGTCTGGTGACCAGCCTTGTTACATTTTGCACACCTAGGGGGAAAAGGTCCTGTGTGATGTAGCTTGCACTTGTTGCACAAGGGTGCACTCCCAGCATACCCTTTTCCTACAGTTGGAGTAGCATCGTAAGCTCTGACAGCTTCTTGTCTGTGATTCTGCTGGTTGTTGCGGTTTTGGTGATATAGGTTGTTATTGTTGTTGTTGCGGTGTTGGTTGTTGTTGTTGTGATGATAAGAGTTGTTGTGGTGATGAGAGTTGTTGTTGTTGTGGGTAGTGTTTTTTCGATCATCAAACTTTCTCTTGTTATCATTGTTGTTCTGTACAGATCCGTATTTCAGAACCTGATCCATGAGCTGATGAGAAATCGTGATCACCTCTTCCACAGTTGGAGGTTTGGATGTAGTAACATTACCCTCTATGCTTCGAGGTAAACCCGCGACGAGATTTTCCAAGAGTTTAACATTATCAGGAACCATAGATGGACACAAGGCCTTCAGTTCCTGTAATCGTTTGAAGTAAGCTTTGAGATCATTTCCCTTGGTGACCAGATGGTAAAACTCATCTCCAATTTCTTGACCTTGGTCCTAGGACAATACTGCTTCATCATTAACTGTTTCAACTTTGCCCAAGTTTTCTTGTAATCTTCTTCCATGCCAACGGGTTGAGCATAGGTTTTCCACCAAGACAAATCATCTTCCAACAGTGTACCAGTAGAAAACTTGACTTTGCAGTCTTCAGTACAGTCACTTAAGAGAAATACAGTTTCAGATCTTTCAAACCAGTGGATAAGGCTAACAGCGCCTTCGGTTCCTTTGAAGAAAGTGGGCTTGCAATTCACAAACTCTTTGTAACCGAATTTACGTGTCACAACAGATTCACTTCGATTAGTATGATTATTAGCTTCATTGAAGTGAATAGCCTTAGTAGGGCGTGCAGCAAGAGCGGCATCAACCTCATCATTAATCAACTTTCGAATGGCAGCCGGAGTTAAGGCGGGAGTAGGAGTAGATGTAGTTTTCTTCTTTGACATTTTTCTAAAATTATCAAGAAATATACATCAGAATTTAGAATCATTGATATTAAGATAAGTGAAAATTATTATAAAAATTTATAATAGTCGAGATCACCACATTTAATCAATGGAATATAGTCATCATAAGTAGGAATCATACAACATCACGACATGTCTGAATAAGATCACAACACATATGGAAATATAGATGGTCGACTCGGTTTGCACAAACCGGTATATGTAAAAGAATCACAATACGCAAGAATAACATGCCTAACTAATCGAGCAACAACCAAAGGAATAGAGTGATGGATAGGCTCTCCCGTAACTGGAAGAACCTTGGATGAAGCAGTGAAAGAACTCTCCCCCAGCTCAGTAGTGATAGGAGCACCCTCCTCAGATCTCCATCTACGCATCACAGGTAGTAGGAAAGACCATCGGCGATCATCGACCCTTCTACGAGGTCCAGAGTGTGCAGTAGCCGCGGCCATAGCCTCGACATATGGGTCAGAAGATGATGGGAAAAATCATGACCTCTTACAAGGTGGTAGCAGTGGAGCATTGTGGACACATAGTGATGACGAAGCAGATGGTGGAGTATGAGAAGACAAAGGCACGGTGGTTATTTGGTAAAATAAAAGTAGTAGGTGGTGGTAGTGGGGAAGTAATCACTGGTGGTGGTACAATTGGAATAGATGGTGGGTGTGCAGAAGATGATCGCACATCCAGTGGTGGTGGTACAAGTGGGGCAGTGGGTGCACGTACTCATTTTCAAGCAGTATGTTTGAAGATAGGACCTCCACGACGTTGTCAATAGGGTCAACCGAATGGTGCGGGTTCATAGGGTTTGAGAACCCTAACCTTCCTACGCCGGTGACGGACCGGTGCATGTGATGGTGCTGAACTAGAAGATAGAGACACAATGTCATCAAAAGGATCAGAATCAGACTGCTCATCGTCAGCCTCAGAACCGGTGATATAATAAGCTCTCATGACTCGCTCGTAGTCGTCATCAGATAGAGGAGAGTAATCAGAAGACTCCTTCAATGAGGCAGGCATAGCTGGGATAAGTGGTTTGGGTGCAACCTCTCTCTCCTCAAAGGTTTCGGTCTCCCCCGAATCAATAGTTGGTGAAACTGGAACTAGGCTTGCTGATGGTACGGGCATAGTAGTAGAGGACATCGCATCCTAAATCTCCATGTACGAAGCTAAATCGATAGGGCAAGACTCCGACGACATGGTATTGTAACATCCCAGGAAAATAATAATTATAAGCATAAGTCAATATCACGTGGTAAATAAAGTTTAGTTAGTCGCGCATAATCTGCCTAGCAAATCTCAATGCATAACTAAATGGTAAATGTAAATCATTAACTCATATCATGTAACGTTTCACTGGTAATGTATTATCTGCTAAGCAAATCTCAATACATATGATTGGTATAAATTAGGCACGGAGGGCGTAAAATAGTGGTGTAAAAATGGTCAATTTCAAAAGTGTAGTTATAGTACAATTTGTTTAAATACAATTTGGTTCCCTATAACCTTAGCTCTGATGCCAATCTGTAACACCTCCAAAATTTCAACTCAGCAGCGGAAGGCTAATCGGGGTATTACTTCCTGGATCATAGTCATAAATTGTAGAAAACGACTCTAAAGGAGCGTTTTTATAAAAGGTATTGTCATTCAATGAAAACTCGATTGTTATGGTTACAAAAGCAATACCATGTTGATTACACAAAAGAAAATATTGAGTTTGAAATAAATGACAACTTTAGGCTACACCGAAATAAAAGTATTGTTGCCCAGTCCGTGCCTTGGAATTCTTCATTTATTACCTGAGATAAACATGCTAAACGGATCAAAAAAACATTGAGTGAATCCATTGGTTTAAAGTTAATAATTTGAACACAAGATATATAGTGATAATCGCTTCGAAGTCAACTATTCAAGAAAATAGATATTACTGCCCTAAGCTCATGACACGCAAAACGTTAACTGTGCATCATAGATATGATGTAAATGTAATAATGCCCCTTGGTAGGTAGCTTGCCATTCTACCTAGTGTTCTCAAATATAATGCGTTTGGTAACAACAAAGTTAACCCAAATGGGGATGTCAGCCCCAATAGATCTATCCATAATATTCGCGCTCAATCGCAAGTGACTAATGGCTCATGATATGAGGGTCTTTTGGCAAGGGCGGTACTTAGGTAATAATATGATCATGCATATAATTCATTTGCGAAAAGACTTGTGTTCAGGTTTATAGCATGTATCTCCCCCACGGGATTTTATAAATCAAGTAAAGGTGGGGCTATGAACTCACCTCAGTGATACAGTAGCAAGTCAAGTATGTAATGTTGGATCGTAAATAATATGTTGTTTAGATGATTCGGGTGGTCTAGGGTTATGATTAAACAAGTGCGCCATATTTAGAGAGATGAAGAGAGGAGAGGGAATTCTAGAAAGAGAAATAACAAAACAAATGAAAGGTTAGCTTAGAAGTTCCAAACCTCTACCTTGGGAGGTAGAGGGTATTTATAGTTACAAACAATAAGCCCTCCTGTCGGGCTGTGGATCAGGCATACAGTGGGTAAAGACCCGTCCTTCCTCCACAGTGTTGCTCTAAACTAATCTACGCAAAAGCTAATCTAATAAACAGTAAATAACGAAATGTCTACGAGCTAACTTGTGCTAGTCTATAGTTGGGGTGACCGACACTTCACATGGAATTTCTAATTCCTAACAATCTCTCCCTAAGGGAGGTCACCCCATGATTTACATTTCGAATCCTAACATTCTATTTTTGTCTTTAGTTCCAAGCTCGTAGACTTCAATTCTTCAAATTCCGTATTCTTTGTGCTTGAGTAGCGATTCTTCAAAGTCTGATCATTTTGAACTTTCAGTGGAGGTCTTTGAACTGATCCACATCTTGATGATCTTCGAGCTTTCTTTGAGATCATCAGCAACAGTAAATCTCTGGATCACCCTTTGTAGTGTTGCCTTCATGTGATGTTGTGACTTTTGGACCGACATGCTCACACTTTCAGGATCATGACATCTTTCCATCAGAGTAGCGGAAGCTTTACTGGCTCATGATATTTGCAGCGGCGTAGCAGAAACATAGTATAAAAATATCAGAACCAGGTTCTGTAGATATGCATAAGTCATAATTTCTTCAATTAAGTGTGGATGCTGTGAGCATGCGGCTTTGGATTGACTTCTCAATTCTGATCAGCTGCAACCGTCTAAATGTACCTGCAAACAACAGTTAGCAATAAAACACACGAAAGTGTCTTTGATCACTTTCGTTGAATTGAGGTACACGGCCCACGGTTCCCCGTTGATCAGTACAAGTACTGCCTGTGATCAAGTATGATTCCGAAGAATCTCCTTGACAGGGTTTCGCAGCTTTTCTAGCTGTTCTCAAACTGAAACGTCTCAAAGAAGACAACATGGAGTGAACCAGCGAATTGAGATTCACTGATTGAAGAAAAATTGATTTGAAAACAATCGCATATTGCTTAGAAGAAAGAGTTTTAAAATACGACGAAGGTTTTATGAGAAAGATCAATTTTCAATCAAAAATACTTTTTGTATTTGAAAAGAGTACACATTCGATGTGCTAGAGAAAAGAAGAGATTCGCACATCGAACGGTTTTTCCAAAAGTATTTTTTCAATCAGAGATACTTTTTGAATTTGAAAATGAATACACATTCGATGTGCTAGAGAAAAGAAGATTTGCACATCGAACGATTTTTCCAAAATTATTCGTCAATTCATTTCCTGGACCAAGGTTGATTCAAGAATGAATCGCCCCATTGTTTCTATCCAGTTGTCACAAGCTTTATCTTTTGGAAAGATTTCACATGTCACCCACCAAGAGCTTGTTTGATGTTGGCTCTAGAAGGATTTCCATCTTCATCGTGAGTACTTTACATATCACTCGGATGTTCTGGCAATACCACAAGGATAATGCGTAGGACTCTTAATATATTCTTACTTTCCACATTGTGTGAAACAACAAGTCTTCATCAATTTAGTGTCCTAATGAGATATTGTGGATGATCTCTTGGCTCTAGACTCAATTGTGCACATTTTGATTTCCTATGCCGGAGACTAGGGAGAGGGTCTCCTTCTTCAATATCAACGATCTCTAAGGGAAAGTCGATAGATTATGTAGGTTCCCCATGAGAATGAAACAAGTCCTTTTAAGAGGAGCTTGAGTAGCTAGGGAAGTTTAGTGCAGTGCGTCACTGGGTCCATGACGTCTTGTCTTCAATACCGGCGTTACCTTGGTAACCACCAGTAGCATATGTATTGAACCCGGTTACTGCCCTAAGGTTGAATTATTGGAGGGCTATTTCTTTTCAACCTTTTCACATTTAATTCTTTTTCATTCTTCAACCCCTTCAGTGCTTACCAAGACTTCATTACTAGAACCTTGTTGGGTTAGTTCCAGTACTAGCTCTGTCTCAATCGGCACTCTTCCCATATTCTCATTTTACTCCTTTTTTCATCATACCTAAGGACTCTACACTATCTAGTGGATTTACCCTGGGTAGATCCCTCCGGCTCTGGCGGGATCGTGGGAACGAATACCTAACCTCACCATCCTTATAACTCCATGCATAAAGTAAAATGGTCGTTCTTTTGGTATAGTTCTTTCCTTATTGAAACCAATTGAAAATCATTTGGAAAATCAATCAAGGTACTTGTGATATAATATCAAAAGCATTTTGTACCTTAATTGTATTTGATCATTTATAAATGCTCCCCCTCAACATGTGCGTATGATTTTGAAATTGATTAGCTCATGGAGGCAAGAGATCTTTGAAACAATTTCTTGATCACAATTTCCTTAGAAAAAGCAATTTGAATTTCTTTGGTAAATTCTCCCCCTCAAAATGTGCGTTGGATATTTGAAAATCATTTTGCACATAGAGGAAAGAGTTCTTTTGAAGTACATACACGATCACAAAAGCCATTAAGAAACCATTAGAAAATCAATCAATGTACTTTATGTTGACACATAGAAATCTTTGTACCTTGAAAGTTTATTTTCTTTTTGAAATGCTCTCCACAATATGTGCTTCGAGATTCAAAAGATTTTAGCACATATGGGAGAGCAGAATGCACATTTGAATCAAAATGATCACCTTTTATCAAATTTCATTATTAAATCACACATTCTCCCCCGATAAAAAATATCAAACCCTTTGAGATTTTGGATCCCAAGTGATTTAATAAGGTTTAGAAAACATGGGAGAATATGTGGCCTTGTTTAAATACTCTTTTTGGTTTTGGTTAAATGCTCCTCCACAATCATGTGCATTATGTATTTCAAAATCGTTTGGCACATGAAGGAAGGAGTTCTTTAGAAACAATCACCCTTTAAAACTGATTTGAGGTTTAAGTCACGATCTCTCCCTCGATCAAAAATTTCAAACCAATTGAGATTTTGGATTCCGATTGATTTAAATCATTTGGAAAATTTTGGGGAAAGACGTGGCTTGATTTAATTTTGAAATAGACTGATAAGTATCAATTTTAGACAATAAAGATTGTGAGTGTCAGGTATGATAGTTTTTAAGAGATCTTTAAGTAAAATAAAACAATTTCACAATCAAACAAGAACAAAATTTTTTTTATTTAAAAAGATCTTTGAGTTTTAAAGAAAATCATACCATGACATAACATTAAATCTTTAGATCACCACTTTATATTGTACAAAACGGAATTTTATGAAGAAATATCGTTTGAAAATATTTTATTAAAATCACTCTCCCCCTCAATCGATGACTGTAGTCGATGATTGAGTGACTTAAGTTTTGAAAAAAAATGAAGTCCGGTGATTTTTACAAATTAAGTCTGATTTATTAAACAATATTTTTCCATTTTCAAAACAGTATTTTCAAGATTGTTTAAAAATGGTATCATTCACTACATTTCTTGCACAAAGATACGTTAGGTGGTTGAGCTGCTTTTGTTGTTGTTGCTGAAGGTTGGAAGAAAATAGTCTGCTGATGCAGCGAGACCTCTGAAGTTGCATCTATCATGCCAACTATCCATGGAGAGATCTGATTAAGCTTCGTTTCTTCTTTTGTCGACCCAAGATATAGTTACCCTTTCCTTTCGGCATCCAATCATCTTCTTATGTGGGATCCGGATAGGGAACATTCTTATATACCAACATACCTGTATACGTTAGTGAACACACATACAGATATATGGTGGTCGACATCACCCAAACAACAATCGACTAATAAAAGTCAATCCATCATATCAATCAGATCATACAAATGCATGGGAATAAAGTGTTTATCAAACTCTAATCATCTAATCCTAACAATCATATCCTAGGCACCTAGTCCTTCAACGCAGGTTAACATGTTTTACATTTAAGTATATAGGATAATTAGATAAGCTCGTTATATTATATAGATTTGAAAACATTCTCCCCCTCAATCAATGACTTATTTTTTCTGAAAAGTTTAAAAGCGCTGAAGTCATTGATTGAGTTTTCAATTTTTTACGAAAACTCTGAATCTGATTGATTTACATGCAACTCATTTACCACCATTTTTGAAAACAACAAATATTTTTCTGAAGAATTTATAGAAGGAAAAACATTTGTGTAGGAACAACAGTCCTTTGACATACTTTCCTCAATTTGTTTTTAGGATAAGTGCACGAATTTTGAAAATTGGTTTAGCGCATGTAACATATTGGATTTCACAAACACATCATACCATGATCAAACTATGCGTACAAAATGATGTTTTAGAGAGAGAAAGAGTTAGAGGTTTGGGAACTTAGTGAGAGAAAGTGAAAATCTTATTATGAGCTCCAACTCTCTACCTTGGGAGGTAGAGAGTATTTATAGTCATTACAAAAATCTCCACTTACGGGCTGTGGATCAGGCATACAGTGGGTAAAGACCCGTCCGTCCTCCACGGTGATACAAAACTAAATACTACTTAACTTTAAATAACTACGACTACGAGCTTTCTAACGATTACATATACTTGAGGTGACCGACACTTTAATAACTGGATTTACTAAATCCTAACAATCTCCCCCTAAGGGAGGTCACCTCAAATTACAATGAATACAAAACAGATATTACATTAGATTGTTCTTGGATTCTCGATTAAGTTCTTCGCTCAGTAGCTCGTAGTCTTTAATTCTTCATTTTCCGCATGTTTGGTTAATTCTAGTGGAGGTCTTTAACTGATCCACGTGATAATGAGTTTTGAGCCAGCTTTGAGATCATCAGCTATCATAAATCTCTGACTCATCCATTGTGGTGTTGGTATTATGTGACGTTGTGACATTTGGACCGACATGCTCACATTCTGGATCATGATTTCTTCTCATCAGAGTAGCGGAAGCTTTCGTTGATTCATGATATTGACAGCAGCGTAGCAGAAGCATGGAATGTGAATATCAGAGTCATTGATGCACTAATCATGATTTCTTTTTAAACGAATGTGATGTGTGAGCATGCGGCTATGGATTGACCGGTTCATTCTGATCAGCTGCAAACGTCGGGCGTACCTGCATACAACAGTTAGCAATAAAGTGCACGAAAGTGTCTTTGATGACTTTCGATGAATTGAGGTACACGGCCCATGGTTCCCCGTTAATCAGTACAAGTACTTCCTGTGATAAGGTATAATTCCGACGAATTTCCTTGACAGGGTTTCGCAGCTGGTCTAGCTGTTCTCAAACCGGAACGTCTCAAAGAAGACAACACGGAGTGAGTGAACCAGCGAATTGAGATTCACTGATTGATGAAAAGAGATTTGAAAAAAAAACAATCGTGTACCGTTTAATAGAAACTGTTTTTGCAATACAACGAAGGTTTTAAAGAAAATCAATTATCAATCATAAACACCTTTTATTTTGAAATATGAGTACACAGTCGATGTACTAAAGAAAAGAGTTTTAACGCACAACGACCGGTTTTTTAAAGGTGTCCGTCAATCCATAACCTGAACCAGGATTGAATCATAATTATGACTCGCCCCATTGTTTCTGTTCAGTTGTCACATGGTTGATCTATTGGATAGATATCACATGCCACCCACCAGGAGCTTGTTTGATGTTGGCTCCAGAAGGCTTTCCATCTTTATTGTGAATATGTTTGCATATTACTCAGATGTTCTGGCAATACCACAAGGATAATGCGTAGGACTCATAAGATATAATCTCTCTTTCCACATTGTGTGAAACAGAGAGTCTTCAATGACAGTGTCCTAAAGAGATTTATTTGATGATCTCGTGGCTCTAGACTCAATAGTGCACATTTGGTTCCTATGCCGGAGACTAGGGAGAGGGTCTCCTTCTTCAATATCAACAATCTCTAGAAAAAAGTCGATAGATAATGTCGGTTCCCTGTGAGAATGAAACAATCCCTTTTAAGAGGAACTTGAGTAGTTTGGGAAGTTTAGTGCAGTGCGTCACTGGGTCCATGACGTCTTGTCTTCAATACCGGCGTTACATTGGTAACCACCAGTAGCATATGTATTGAACCCGGTTTCTGCCCTAAGGTTGAGTAAATAGAGGGCTATTTCTTTTCACCCTTTTCTCATTTCATTTCTTTTTCATTCTTCAACCCCTTCAGTGCTTACCGAGACTTCATTACTAGAACCTTGTTGGGTTTATTCTAGTTCTAGCTCTATCTCAGTCCGCACTCTTCCCATATCTCACTTTTCTCCTTTTTTCTTCATACCTATGGACTTCTACACTATCTAGTGGATTGTCCCTGGGTAGATCCCTCCGGTTTTGGCGGATCATGGAAACAAATACCTAACCTTATCATCCTTATATCACCATACCTAAAGTAAATTTTGTCAGTCTATTTAGTATTGTTCATCTTCCATTGGAACCAATAGAAAACCATTTGAAAATCAATTCAGATACTTGTGATTAGGGGTGAAAACGAGCCGAGCCGAGCTCGAGCCTGCCAGAGCTCAAGCTCGGCTCGTTTATATATATAAAGCTCAAGCTCGGGCTCGAGCTTGTTTCGAGCCTCATATTTTGAGCTCGAGCCCGGCTCGTGAAAAGTTTCAAAAGCTCGAGCTCGATTAACTTATATAACATGTTGAATGAAATAAGGCTCGAAAGCTCGTTAATCATACTAGGCTCGAGCTCGTTTATTTTTATAAGCTCGTATATGTATAAAAAATATATATACAAATATATTTTTAGGGCTCGTTTAGGCTCGCGAGCCTAAACGAGCTTTATATATAAAGCTCGGGCTCGAGCTCGATTATTAAACGAGCCCAAATTTAAGCTCGAGCTTGTTTAGGCTCAGCTCGTTCGAACTTTTTACCGATCCGATTCTGAGCTTTTCACGAGCGGCTCGACTTGTTTCCACCCCTTCTTGTGAAATATTATCAAAGCGTTTTGTACCTGAATTGTTTCTGATATTTTTAGAAATAGAGCTCCCCCTCAACATGTGCATCATGTATTTGAAATCATTTTGGCACACAGAGGCAAGAGGAAGAATTAACTTCTTTGATTACCATTTTCTAAAAGATATCAACATCACTTCCCTGATCAAATCAAGTAGATAAAGCATATTGGGGAAGGATGAGGTTTTCATAAATTTGCTCCCCTTCAATATGTGCCTCGGGGTTTGAAGGAACCAGCACTTAGATACAAATCAATCACGTTTCAATTCTTTGTGGTTTAAAAGGATGCTCCCCCTCAACATGTGCATGGAAAATTTTGAAATCGTTTGGCACATGTGGGGAGGAAAGCTTGCTAAACACTTGTGAAACCATTTATTGAATTATCAGTTTAAATCCAATTTAAATCACAAATTCTCCCCCGATCACAATTTTCAAATCATTTGAGATTTGTGATCTCTGTAGATTTAAATTGATTTTGAAAGCTTTTGAGGGGAGATGTGACTTGATTATGAGAAACATTTAACCGATAAGGATCAAGTTTGAGACTTTAGACTCCAAAGATTAAACATGCTTGACTATCTTTTGAAAACATAATAATAACAAAGGTCTTGTACCAATTGTATACAATATTGTAAAACATTGTTCTTTTTGATTATTCAAGAGCAGACCTTTCTCGATTACGTGCCAATTGTTTGAAAAATACTTTTTATTATTGAAATCATTCTCCCCCTCAATCAATGACATATGTTATTGATTGAAGGATAGAAATTTTGACACATGAAAAGCCCGGATGATTTTCAAGAGTAGATTTTGAAGTATTTTCAAAGCAATTTTGTTTTCATTAGATGACAAATATTTTTCAGAAGAATCATTTGAAGGAAAAATATTTGAAAGGAAACATTTGTCTTTTTGACGATAAACATTTGTTTTCAGAATCAGAGCATGAGATTTGAAGATTTAAGATAAAGCATGGCTCTGTTCTTTCTTTGAAAAGCGGGTTACTACCGGAAATGACAATAAACCATTGTTTCACTTTTCTCCCACAAATACTTTTTGATTTTTTGATGATTTGTTTTTAATTTTTTTTTTGAGAACATTCGAACAACATCTAAAGACCCGTGTCATTCTTTGAATGACAGCACAAAGACCATAGATGTTATCGAATCGAGAAAATTATGACAAAAAGATAATATATATATATGGATTTTTTTTTTGAGATTTTTCAAGATTTTTCAAATTTTTATGGATTTTTGAAAGTTTTATATATATATATATATATATATATATATATATATATATATATATATATTTATTTTTTTTTTCTTTCTTTCTTTCTTTTTGTGGGTTTTGTAATTTTGTATTTTGCTTTTTGAATAAATATTTACAAGAGATAGATGAAGAAAGACCTTTACTCCGCGTCTTCCATTTGAAGACGTTTGAGTGTTTCCGGTTGTAGACTCTTTAGACCAAGTCGTGGAAGGATAAACTCAAAACGTTCTCTAGGAAGAGCTTTGGTGAAGATGTATGCTAATTGATATTCTGTCCTCACAAAATAGAGTTCCACCACACCGTTCTCTACTTGCTCCCTGATGAAATGATGTCTAATATCAATGTGCTTTGCCCTTGAGTGTTGTACGTTGTTGCATGAGAGAGCAATGGCACTTTTATTATCACAGTACAGAGGAATTTTGTTGAATTCAAAGCCATAGTCAGATAATTGGGATCTCATCCATAGGATTTGAGCACAACAAGATGACATGGCTATGTATTCAGCCTCTGTAGAGGAAATAGAAGTACTCATTTGTTTCTTTGAAGACCAGCTCACAAGCTTATCACCCAAAAACTGAGCACCTCCAGACGTACTTCAACGTGTATCTTGACATCCTGCATGATCAGCATCTGCATAGGCTGTTTGTGACATACCGGTGTCCTTCGGGTACCAAAGTCCCATATTGATGGTTCCTTGAAGATACCGAAAGACCCGTTTAACCGCTTCAATGTGCTTTTTGGTAGGCTTAGCCTGATATCTAGCACACATGAAAACAACGAATAGAATGTCTTGTCTACTGGCTGTGAGGTACATCAGGGATCCAATCATACTACGATATTTCGTTTGGTCTACCATAATCCCTGAGTGGTCCTCATCCAGTTTGGTATGCTCTATCATGGGAGTGTCAACAGGGTCACAAGAATCAAATCCAAATTTCTTTAAAATCTCATTTGCATATTTATATTGATTTATAAAAATGCCTCCGGGACTTTGTAAAATTTGTAATCCCAAAAAAATGACATTTGTCCCATCATTGACATTTGAAATTTGGAACCCATTTCATTTGAAAAACGGTCACATTCATTGGGGTCAGTCGAGGCAAAGATAATATCATCAACATATATTTGAACGTGAATTAAGTGTTTGCCTGACTTTCTGGTGAACAATGTCGGATCAACTGCTCCTTTGGTGAATCCAGTAGATAGAAGAAATTTTGATAGCATATCATACCATGCCCTTGGAGCTTGATTCAAACCTTAAAGAGCCTTCTTCAAACGATCGACATGAGTAGGATGCTCTGGATTCACAAAGCCTTCAGGTTGGCTGACGTATACGACTTCTTTAAGGTCACCGTTAAGAAAAGCCGTTTTTACATCCATCTGATAGACTACCATGTTCTTACTTGCAGCATTAGCCAAGAAGATTCTGATTGCCTCGATACGAGCAACTGGAGCAAATTATTCCTCAAAGTCAATACCCTCTTCTTGACGGTATCCTTTTGCAACCAATCGAGCCTTGTTCTTTAAAACATCACCATGCTCATCAAGTTTTACTTTGAAGATCCACTTTAGAGCAATGATCATGGCACAGTCAGGAGCAAGTACTAATTCCCATACATCTAGTCGATCAAACTCATGAATTTCTTCTTACATGGCATTGAACCAGCTTTCTTCATTCATAGCAGTTTTAACATCTTTTGGTTCGGTCTTAGATAGTACAGAGTTGAAGAAGCACCATAAGGCAGCGGTTGCAAGTTGTCGACGAGTGGATACTGAACGAGAAGGGTTTCCAATGATGTTGTCCAATGGGTGATCATGTGTCCACTTTCTAAGGTGTTCACGTGGTTGTTGTTGAAGAACAGAAGTAGCAGAGTCGATTTCTCCTGATGAAGATGGTTCTAATGATGATTCAGGAGCAAATATATTTTCAAAAGGTTCATCTTCTGGAGGAGCAAAAGGATTTTCATCATCTGTAACAGTAGCACCATTTCCATTGTGTACACTTGATGATTGAGGCATTGATGATGATACTGAGTGTTCAGCAGAAGGCGCTTCTTGACTTAGTGACATGGAAACTGAAGGGTTAACTTCATTGACAGGGATAGGAGCAGCCTCTGTTGATGGAATTGACAGATCATTAGCCCTTGGTTCATAGTGTTCATCAAACATAGGATCAAATAATTTCTTCAAATCATCTTCTGAAGGAGGTACATAATGAGTTGCTGGTGAGGGATTTGAAACGAGAGTAGAACTGATAGGACTACTTGATGAAGGTTGAAATGCGGGTCCAGAACTGGATTGTCCTAGAGCCATTTGACCGGTCAGCTCATCGAACGTAACGTGAATTGTTTCCATGATATTTCGGGTTCTCTTGTTGTAGATTCGGTAACCCTTCTTGTTTGGTGCATAACCAACAAAAACTCCAATATCTGCCTTTGCTCTTAATTTGCCTAAATCTTGACCGTCATTTGTTGGATAGTACAAAGCACCAAACACACGAAGGTAGGAGAGATCAAGTTTTCGTTTATGAACAAGTTCTTATGGAGTTTTTCCATGAGAGGTATGAATAAGGGAACGATTTTGGGTGTAGCAAGCAGTGGCAATGGCTTCAGCCCATAGAAACATTGGAACCTTTGAATAAATTAGCATTGTTCTTGCGGCTTCCACAATAGTTCGATTTCGTCTTTTAACTACACCGTTCTGTTGAGGAGTTCGTGGAACACTTCTTTGATGACTGATTCCAACACTTTCATAAAACTGAATTAAGTCTTTGTTAACAAACTCTGTGCCATTGTCTGTTCGAACAATTCTAACAGTATTGTTGAGTCGAACTTGTAGCTGTTTGATAAGTTTGATGATGGCATCTGGAGTTTCATCCTTTGTCCTCAAAAACTTTACCCAGGTAAATCGAGAGTAGTCATCAACAATGACTAAAATATATTTCTTCCCATTTATCGTTTGCACTCTCATTGGTCGGCACAAATCCATATGAAGGGTATGAAGAACTTCCATTACTGAGTTTGTGGATTTTGGTTTGTGGGCATATTTCGTGCTTTTTCCCAATTGGCAAGCTGAACAAAGATGATCTTTTTCATACTTTAATCTGGGTAATCCTCATACTAAGTCCTTTCTGGAAAGATTGTTTATGGTACCAAAGTTCAAGTGATTGAGACGACGGTGCCATAGCAATGACTTAGTTTTGGAAGCCTTTGACAGCAAGCAGATGAGTGAAGATTTCATCATATCTTCGATAGAGATGGTGTATAGGTTTGAACCACGAGTTCCTCTGAGAAGTTCCACACCATCAAGTTCTCTAACAAAGCAAGTATGTTTTCTGAAGGCCACTTCTAAATCTGAGTCACAAAATTGTCCGACAGAAAATAGATTATGTCCAAGACCTTCAACATAATATACCCTGGAAATCATACTATTTCCAACCACGTAATCTCCATAACCCATAATAGCACCAAAATGATCGTTTCCGAATCTCACAGTTCCGATGAGTTTACTTACGAAGTTCATGAACCGCGACCGGTCTCCAGTCATATGCTTGGAACAGCCTGAGTCCAAGTACCACGGAACGATTTGAACGATCTGCAGTTGAACACAGACAAGAATGGATAACTGGATAACTGGGATCCCCATGCAAGAATGGGTTCCATTTGGTTAGTAACAGTGATTGGAACACCCAAATCAGAGATAGAAACAATGGACTCATTAGAAATAGATGCAGTGCGAGTGTCCGTGTTTGACCTATTCAAAGTATGTTCGCTTCTTAAGGGAATAGTTCTACCAGTAGGCATCCATTTTCTAGTAGGCATTGACTTAGCAAATTTAGGGCAAAGCTCATTAATCTTACGGCCAGTAGGTATCCATTGATAACCTATATTACTAAACTTCCTTCCTGTGGGTTTTCACTGTTTTCTAACTTTCTTTCGCCTTTGCCTTTTAGCCTTCTTAGCTTGAATTTTAACATTAACAGTTTTATCTGGGCATTTAACAGCATTAGAAAAATCATTCACACCACATTCAAGATTAGTAACAGAAACCACGCAATCATCATTACATGTTTTGCCAAAAGTAGCAGAATTCGCATTAATTATAGTACGCTTAGAGCTAACACTAGAATCAACACGATTCATTTTATTCAAATTCTCCCTAAGGTGATCTTCTACTCTATTCCACTAAACATTCCTAGCACGCAAGGTCCTATCATTCTTTGTGTTGCCTTGAGGCTTTGACCCGCTTGCTTTGGTGTCACTTCTTACTCCTGTAGAGGGAATTGGAACATTAGTTGGTTTTGCTACTTTTTGCATTCCTGAACTAGAAGTGCAGGGATCTGAACTACTTGAAGGCACATTGAAATTCACTTTCTTAATGCTGGGCATCAAATGGTTTGTATACTTAGCACTAGGCATGGAACAAGGCATCACAGCTTTATCTTTCGCACCTAAGGGTTTAGGACATGTATTAAACATTCTAACATCTCTTGAGATCGTTTGGTCTGAATGCAAGCAAACCTAATTTCACTATCAAGTGGCTTATTTATGAAGTCCTCTTCTACAATCTCACGAAGACATTCAAGACTATCCTTAAGACGAGCAAGATAATTATGAAATGCAAGTTAGTTATTCCTAAGATGAGGAGGAATATATTTGACTGTCACAGTATATTTGCAGTCTGCAGATGACTTTGATGCAACATTCTCATTAAAGACAAGTGGCATTTTCCCTTTTTCCTGCCTCTTTAGATTTTCAATTTCCTTTTGTAAAGACGTTATTTTTTCGTTGTTCTTGTCACGAGTGACTTTCATTGAATCATATAACTCTTTAAAGTGTTGTTTGACCTTTTCATTTTCTTCTAGAAAACTCTCATTTTCCTTTTGTAAAACATTAATCAAGTTTTGAAGATGAAAAGTCTGAGAACTCTGAGAATATAAAGGAGGAGGCATTTGGGAGCCTATCACATTGTTCTTTTCACCCTTTAATTGTGAAATTTGGGTTCTCAATTTTCTGATCGTGTTACAATGAGCTCGAATCTGTTCATCACGTTTGCTAATTTCAAAAACTGCATCAAATTTAGGAGCATCCAAGGATGTCTTGATATTTGATGTTTTAACATTTTCTTTTAGATATTGATATTTTAATTGCAAAGCAAGATGCTCAACTTCCAATTTAGAAAACTGTTTCACCAGGTTATCATGATCATCCTGTTCAACTTTATCATGCAGTTTAGCGTTAGTTTTTTCAAGCTCAATAACACGATCATGGGAGACTTTCAGAGCAACAATTAATTCATGAAATTGAGAAGCATTAATGGAACAATTTGCAGCAGTGTAAAATACATCTTGAGTAATACATTCAGAAATAAGATTCTCATTCAAGGTATGCAAGTTCTTCCTCTCAATCTCATTATATTTTAATTCTCGCTCATAGTCACTAACCTCAACTATCATTGCATCAAATTCCTTTTCCATTTCTTTAATATCAGAATCCATCCCCTTTTTAAGACTCTCAAATTGACCTTTTAATTGTTTAAAGAAAGGCATGACCTCAGTTAAATATCATTCTTTAGTTTTCTCAAAACCCCTTTCCTCTTCAGTTATCCCAGTGGGTGTGATCCTTTTCTTACAAGTTTTCTCAAAATCAACAAATAATTGAAAAATTACATATTGACTGATTAAGGTCTTGCTCTTAGTGGGAATGGATCTAGGAACTAAATGCATTGGGGTATTGGGGGGATAAACATTGGCATGAAGCATTCTTCTACACGGGGGATTCTTTTCAACAAACTCATCAGCTTTTTTCATGTCCATATCCTTTTTCCAAAACACTTGTTCAGGGGTCAGCTGTGTTTGAGGTCTAAACTTGTTAAAGGCAATCAAATTATCCTTAGCATAGTTGGGTGTTTTATAGCTGATTTTCTTTTCTATGCATAAAAGGGCTCTTAAGCTTTTCATCCAATTTCTTTCTAGTTACCTCTTCTAACTGTTTATCTTCCTCAGTATTCTCAGCGCAACTAGGTTTCTGTCTAGGCTTAAGGATTTCATTGCCATCATAGATTACCTTCTGTGCTTTTCTAGCTTTCAGACACGCCTTAGGGTTTGGTTCATCAACTAACGCCACACTATGTTTGTCACTTAGAAATCTATGCTTAGTGATCATGTGAGCAGTCTGAGTGGTGTTTCCTTGTACGCACAATTTATTTTCAAGTTTGTTTTTCATAGTTTTTAGGTTGGAAAATTAATTTAAGAGTTTTGATTCCTTGGCATTAAATTCCTGTTTGAGCACTTTTACATTTTCTTGAAGTTCTTGTTTTTGCTTAGCCGTTTTGTTAAGCTTTTCTTTTAAGGAATCTAACACTTGTTTAAGTATTTCTTCCCTAAAATTACTTTTTTCTAATAATTGTATGCATTTGGTCATCCATCTCCTGCTCACGGGTAGTTAACTCAAACTTAGCACGTTGTTAAAAAATGGCTACTTGTTCTTTATAGGCATTAAGTTCAGAGATGGCAGAATCATTAGGAACACTAGCAGTGTAGTCATCAAAGATATAGTCATCATTGACTGCATTAGATACATCACTTGGTTCAATCGCACTCTCACATTGGGTCACATATTGATCATATGGGCCAATATTATCATTGCCCATATTAGCAATATCTGAGTCACTGGTTTCCTGCGATTGAACCTTATCATGTATCTTTTGCTGATCAACATCATCATATAGTTTTAATACCTCTGAGATAATTGACTCTTTTGATGGACCAGCTTGCTGTGGTGAGGGGACCTTTGGAGAGACCATTGGAGAAATGCTAGCCATGAAAATTGTCTGTGCAGTAGGTTCATCATCGACGTCAGATTCGTATGCATCACAGTCGGCGACTTGAAAGGCATTCTGATGATTATGACCTATCTCCTGAATTGGCTGCTCATCCACATCTGCATCATATGTCTTGGCATTGCCCTCAGCAAGAAACAACAACTCCTCTTCATCCAACACAGCTCCATTGTCCTGAGCTTGCACAAGTAACATCTTATCTCTGAAGTACTCTGCATTTTGTGGGCGTTTTGGAGATGTGCAGTTTCTAGCTATATGTCCATCACCACCACAGTTGTAGCATTTGATCGGCTTTGCTTGTCCTTGATTTCCATTCCTTCCCCTATTCTGATTTGCCATATATCCTCTACCAACTCCACCTCTACCCTGTTCATACTGCCTTTCTTGAACTGGTTGCACCATAACCTTACCATCTCTGACAGTTGCTTGATTGTGTGGATTGGATGCTGTTATGAGGTTATTGTTGGTGTGTGGAAGAGAGTTCATGTTTTGACTGACCATGAGAGACAGTTGATTGATGAAGTTTTCCATGAATGTGTTTGGGTCTGGAGGCTTATATGTTGGATCAGGGATGAGTTTGTAATTACCATCACCCATGGGAATGACTTGAGAAGCTTTGGTAGTAATACCAACATTTGTGTAAAAGACTGTTGAGTCATTTGAGGATAGTGTATGAAGCTCAAGAACCCCAATGTATACTTTTCTCTCCCCTGATGATAGTGTATGAAGCTCAAGAACCCGAAGTACCCGAATGCCCAAAGAGAGTATAACCGTTAACATTGAAGAAGCATGCCGAATCACTGATTATCTCTGCTGATGACTATCTCTGCGGATGTCAACTTCGGAATAAGTGATTCTATCTCTGAATCACTGATTAAGCACTCAAGTGAAACAGCTGAGCGCCCCCAATGTACACAATTCTCTCTCCCCTGATGATTGCGATAATATTGATATCATCACACACTTGTGTACCTATTTTATATTCAGAAACTTTCTCTTACATCACTTCCCCCACGTAGTTGGAATAATAACACTAAAAGCCTTGATGAGTAAAACCTTGAGTTTCTCTGCGGTCATGACATTTGTCTTCCAGGGATATCTTCAATCACTTAGAAGAATTAAGTTCATCAAGTTTACTCGCTTTGTGTTTAGATGTGTGTCTCCTTCCCCCTTGCTGGTTTTGACACTTCAGAATCAGCAACATATTGTAAGCCCATATACTCGAAATCTTTTGAGAAGACCATTTGAAGTTTTGTGAGAATCAACTTGCTGAAGAAAGTGAGCAAGTCTAATTGGGGATTAACTTTGGCTTTTCACTCTCCCCCAATTAGTGCTCTCCCCTAAACCAACAATCTTTATGATGAATGCTTGAATTAAGAAGAAGTCTTTAGATCGTTAAATGCAACTCGTCTTTAGTCTTCTAACATGTAGCAGAAAATGTAGAACCGAGTGTAGAGTCGACCTTCTTCAAGATTGTCCAATTGGGGAATAGAATGTCAACATCTTCAACTCACCAAATGCATTCCCGTTAACTTACACATTGCAAATCTCCTTAACTAAGATCCCTCCCAATCAAACAAGAACAGAAAGATGGTCATCAAAGAAATCAGCCCAGCAACTAGAAGCACTTTGCCATTAATCAAATCAGCCCGTGTGAATATGTCAACCAACGGATCTTAGAAGAAACTCCATGTGAAGATGACCCGATAAGAAGAAGCTCGGTTCTTACATGAGTTTGGAGCCGTATGACCATATATGCTCAAATATAACTCAACATGTAGAATTATCATACTTCTTCTCCCCCTCAAGAATTGCATACGGAGATGCCATTCTTGATTAAACAAGTGAAAATCATCCAAATGTAGTCTATTCACACTTCTCTCCCGCAAAATTTGCATATGATGTCGCCATCGTCATTATATTGAGCAAGTGGAGTAAGACTTGTAACGATAGTCCGGTTCACTTGATAACTGATCGTGGATGAGAATGGTCATTAATAAGAAGATTTCTCTTCTTCAGAAGATAAAGCGCACTGAAGCGTACACTTTTCTTTTCTTTGGAGAACGAGGCTTGAACTGTTGTGTTCAAACGTCATAATCTCTCTCTTTTCATCATCTCTTGGCAAAACTTGTAATCAACCCCATTATCATTCAGTAGGCTCTTTGTCGTGACAGTTGATGGAGAAAACTGATAAGGTTTTAAAATGTACCTTTTTGAGGGGTCATTTAAGCCCTTATTTGATCAATTTTGTATCCGTTATTACTTAATATCGTTCCTTTTCACTTTTTAGGTATCTTGAAGGCAAAATGTTGGAATGACACTTATTTGGACGAAAAGGAGCGAATATACGAAGAAAATGGCCAAAATCAAGAATCGAGACACTCAGGCTGCTGGAACTGAAGGGGACGGCGTCAGGTGTTATCTGTGACGCGCGTCGCATCACTGATAACATCAAATAGTCCTGAATATTAATTGTCAATTTCCCCTGATAATGCTCGTTATTTATATCATTTATATGGTTTTACGCTTGTTTTCCATTGTTTTCCACTTTCAGGTAAATTACGAGCATTGGAGCTAAAGAGACGCGGAAATGGAAACATTACAAAAGATTTATCGCAGTATACTTATTTGGAAGAAGCTACGGCATAACTCGTCTCTCACATTATGCCGTAACTATTGCGTGACCCAGAAGTCCAACTTATCAAGAGGTTACGGCGTAACTCTTCCCAAAGGTTACGACGTAACTCCATTAGGTCAAAAGAGGTTCCACGCTGCTGATACTTACGCCGTAACTACTGCATCACTTATGACGTAACCGAGTTTACTGAAGACTACGGCGTAACCACTTATAAGGTTACGCCGTAACGAGCATATCTAGTGCATTTACGAGGAAATAGAAGGTTACGGCATAACTTCTCTATTGGTTACGCCGTAACCCAGACCTGGCCTATAAATACCCCACGAATTCCAGCATTTCAAAGCATCCCATTCCACACACAACACTCTGAGAATGTGGGAAAAAGCTCAAGGCAGGTTTAGGGAAGCATACGGAGCTGTTTCCAAGGGAGAAGTCACACCATTACGATAAGCTTTAGCGTTTATTTTTTATTTTACTTTCAATTCATGTATTTCGTACCTTTGAATATTGAATTGATTTTCATGATTAATATGAGCGGCTAAGCACCCTTTGGTGTTATCCTAGTTATGATTCCTTAATTTTTTTGTTTGCGTTCACCTTTACTTCCGTACAATTATTTCTAAGTGTATGCATGCATAGTTCTTTGGTAGTCACCCTTGGTTCGGTAGTTTTGAATTGCGATAGAGGCCAATTGCCTAGGAGATATGAGCAACTGACCCTAGGTGAGCGGACTGAGACAGGAAGGGTAAGATATGACCAACTGACGACCCTTTCTACTTGTGCGATTTGACCAACTGATCACCTATCGTTTGGATGAACTTAAGAATTGGGGGGTGTAGTGTCTAAGTTCCTAACGGCCGGGCACTCACTATTTAGAATCTAGCATGTAGCGGTACTTAATGACTTGGCTTAGGGGACCAGGAACAACAGGACTTATGACAGTGCGCCTGATTTCTCATGTGGTGGCATCTTTGCTGATAGGTTAGGGCGAATTGACCAAATGCTGTCCTCTCGAATTTGACCCCACCTGAAGTAATTGGAAGTAGGTAGATGGAGACATAACTAGCTAGGAGGATTAACTAGGTTAGCACCACTAGTCCTCTATTGATTTCCCTTTACCATTTATTTGCTTTTATTTTATATTCTGCATTAGTAGTTTAATTAATTAAATCCCTATCAAAACCATTATTATTCTGTGACAATTAGACTTAGTAATAATTCTTGGGACCTCGGCTTTACCATTTACTACACTACACACGACCGGGTACACTGCCCGTTAGTGCATTAGGGTAGACCATAGGTATAGCGAGACACTATAAATATTAAGACCTGGTCAAAAAAACCTGCATCAAGTTATTGGTGCCGCTGCCGGGGAGTTATATTAGGATTGATATTAAGTCTTTCATTTCATTTTTAAACTTTTCTCACGATCATATTTCAAGTTTTCAGGTACCATGGAAGTTATTAACATCAATGACCTCACTCTTGAGGAATACTTGGCGTTGACTAGAGCAGATCAAGGGCCGGGTCTCGTAAGACCAGCAATCAGAGCGGATGTTCTTTTCGAGATTAAAGACCAATTTATGAGGGAGCTTCGCGCTAACCCTTTTTCAGGAAACAGGGACGAAGACGCATATGAGCACATTGAAAATGTCCTATACATCGCTAGCCTTTTCAACATTCCGGGCGTGTCTCATGATGCTGTTATGCTCAGGGTCTTCCCAATGACCCTCACTGGAGCAGCTAGAAGATGGATCGAAAGATTACCCGCCGGGGCAGTTAACACTTGGGCACTACTGAAGAAACACTTTATCCAAAGATATTGCCCTCCATCGAAGATTTCTCATCAGCTTTTGGAGATCCATAACTTCAAACAAGAAGATGACGAAACTCTGTATCAAGCTTGGGACAGATACAACAATCTTCTTTATAAGTGTCCTACCAATGATCTAAATAACTAGCAGAAGGACAATATTTTCTACAAAGGAATAAATGTAACTACAAGACAGATGCTGGATTATCAAGGACCTATCCCAAACATGACTCCTACTACTGCAATTGAAGCCATTCAAAAAATGGCGGATCACTCTCAAAAATGGCATGACGGGGGGTGCAGCCTAAGCCCTAAGACTAAGACGATAAGCATTGCTTCCATTTCCAGCAAATTGGAAAACCTTGGAAAAGATATGAGGGAACTCCGGGAAAGTGTTCGTGCTATTCGTTGCAACAACAATGATGACTGGGATCTGCCCGGAAATTTTCCTATAAATAACATAAAACCCCGAGTCGAGAAGGTTAATTATGGAGAAGGGAGATCGTTCTATAAAGAACACTCCAAAGCAAGAGCTTCTTCACTCGAAGAATCAATAAGAAATTATCTTTACGAAGATAACAAACGGCAAACCAACAGAAACGCGCTATTCAAAAGATTCCAGGACTCCAGAAATACTCTTCTGGGACAGCATATGGAGGACGACAAGAAATTAATAGATGATGTTATCCCAAACAATTCATTGGATGATAGTTCCTGTAATGCCATATACTCTAGCAATGGAAAACCTCTCTACACCCTTTTCCGATACGATGAAGAGGAGCCCTCAGAATCACAAATACTAGATGAGGCCTTATGCAATAAGACAAGTTTGCCTGAGGTCAAAACACAATCCAACGACGAAGCAGGGACTGGAAACGAAGTTAAATTAAAATCCAGATGCTTTGCAGTCATCCTTAATCAAATCCCTCTCAAGGAAAAGGACCCAGGAAGTTTCATTCTCCCTTGATCTATTAATAATTTACATAATATAAATGCTTTAGCTGATTTAGGGGCTAGTATTAGTATTATGCCTTTCTCTATGTGTAAAAGGTTGAATTTAGGACCCATTAAACCGCTTTGCATGACCATTGAAATGGCTGATAGGACAATTAGCATTCCTAGAGGAATTGTAGAGAATGTGCTTATCAAAATTAATAATTTCACTCTCCCTGTTGACTTTGTCATTTTAGACATGGAAGAAGACCTCGACATTCCTTTAATTTTAGGAAGACCCCTTCTAGCTACTGCTCGTGCTAAGATTAATGTTTTCGAAAAAAATCATCACTTTAAAAATAAACGATAGAAAGCTTACACTAAATATGGATGACGTGGGTAAGTGTCACCAGTCGAATATGTTTGTGTTATCAAAAAAGGAAAAAACAAAATTACTCCTCCTTCCAACACTAATATGCACTGCATTTCTAATCATCGTAACATGAAGGATAAGAAACCCAAGGAATTCAGCAATAAAACGCAGCGCAACGATACATCGAATAATACGAAGAACGGGACCAACAAAACATGGCACGAAGTGCAAAAAGTAGATTACAAACACCTCACCAAATTGAAATATCATTGGTGCCAGGCCATCCCTATTGACCACGATAAAGGATTTGATCTATGGGCTTCATGCAACCCTTACTCAGAAATATGTGACGGGGGACAAGACAAGGAAAGGACAAAAAACAACAAATACTTATGGTCTTCAACCAATGATAAGGAGATAAAATTCGAAGTTTGGATAAGAATTCATTATGGTGAAGTTAGCAATGATGATAAAAAGAAAATATGGACTGATCCTTGTCTCAACCAAAACAATAATCACAAATCAACAATAACTGGCCAGAGAGTCGTTGGTCGAAAGCATTGGTGCGAAATGATTAAAACTTCTAATGATGATTCTTGGGCCTCATGTGATCCTTACGAAAACTTCTGTAATGGAGGAAGTAATACAAAACGAGTCGGGACTGACAAATTTCTTTGGACTTCTACAACTGACCATAAACGCACCGAGGTACAATGGACAGGCAAAATAAGATTTAATGACTGGGTAAAGATCAAGTATGGGAGAGTAGATTCATCCACTAAAAACAAAATCTGGAAGGACTGCATAAAAGATAATGATCATGAGATTCTTCAAGGTACTGGTAACACAGCAGTTGATAACATAAGAAATGATTGCAGTTACAGGATTGAAGACAATTCCTTTGAACCGAAATACTATTGCATTAAAAGAACCACTGACAATGAACTACGACACGCGGTATGTGTGACTAACTTTGACGATGAAGAGTATGAGCAAAACAGATGCAAACTGCTTGGGATCCAATATAGAAAACCTCCTCCTATTATCACCGAAAGGTTCATATTCCCTAGGTATTCCTTAGGTCCGGATGAAAAGTTTTGCAAGGTTTCTAGGAAGGGAATCAAGGAATTCCATCGCACAGCCCCCAATGTCACCTGGATCCGGAATAACTTAAGGATGGACATTGATAAAGTGGGGCATGATCAAATGCCCCCATAGGAGCCCCGCGGCTCTGAGTCTAACTCAAAGACTCGTTAATAAAGAAAAGTGCTTTTTCGGGAGACAACCCGAATTATCCCTTTTTTTTGTTTTTATTTCCTTTCTGTTGGGTTTTGTGTTTTCTAACCATTTTGCACGGAATGAGGAACTAATTGCTGCTGCAGTTGCTGCTCTGAGCAGAGTTATGGCGTAACTTATCTTGGTGATTACGCCGTAACCAGCATTTTAGCAGTAGAAATATTGACGCATTACCAATTACGGCGTAATACCATCTCTGTGGTTATGCCGTAACTACTCGCTTCACAGCTCATACCAGGTTTTTCCAGTTACGGCGTAACTCCCTAATAGGAGTTACGACGTAACTCTCCTCTGCTTTAATTCTTTCATTTTAAAACACAGTAACCTTGTATTAGTTTTTTTTAAATGAACTTTGTGGGTGTGTTCCCTGTAAACCCTCACGAGACTTCACTCATCCACTTGGGACACAAAGTGGTTTAAAAGGCTTGTTGCATTCGCTAAATGCAACCGTGATTCCTACGAAAGTGAGTTAGGTTTGTTTTTTCATTTTTATTTTATTTTTTTAGAATTATGCTTGTCGGTATTATGATTTCAGGGATGGAAGTTTGTTCATGACGCTTAAACGAAGGCACGGTTCTTTCTCGTGGGCCTTCTTCTTTTTGGAGCAAATTTCAGGGAAGTTCTCGCTCTAATTCTACCTTTCTCTTCACCTTTATTTTCATGCCTAGTACAAAAGGGACTTTGTACAATTCAAGTGGGGGGAAGGGAGTAGAATTATATCTTGAACTTTATTTCGCCCTCATTTTTCTAGTTCATTTTGAAAAATTATGCCATTTTGAAAATTTTGACATATTTTTCCTAACCTAACTAGATTAGACCTTAGCCGAACACATACAACCCTTGACATTACATGGT
This sequence comes from Chrysanthemum makinoi, assembly GCA_910596185.1. NCBI lineage: Eukaryota > Viridiplantae > Streptophyta > Magnoliopsida > Asterales > Asteraceae > Chrysanthemum > Chrysanthemum makinoi. The sequence continues at coordinate 37,098,420 of OU343218.1, read as the reverse complement.
GAGATTAGCCTTATCCGTTTCCAATATTTTACCCCAAATCCACCAAATTATGAGTGTGCTGGTAGCTTGTAAACTTTAGAACTTGGCCTTTGCATCATTTCGAGACCATAGACGAGGTATGTTGAGTTAGCTCGATGTATTTGGACTTTTCAGTTTTAGAAGGCAATATTATAGGATTATCACCCAAACAGCCTACCATTGTGAGTCTATCGATTAGTCACCTCGACTTTTTGACCCCCATGTGAAATCCTTTTGTTGCACTCCCCTTTAGTGCAAGATACCCCTATATACACCCTTCTGAGCCATTCCTTTCATTTTGTCAACCCAATATATTGTTTCGTGACATCCTTACACCTTAGCCTACCCTGTAGTCTTTATTTGTAATTGGGAAGTCATCATTTGCCTAAGTTCAAGGTTCGAGTGGAAAGGTTTGGAAATCACGCTTTCATCTACAACAATTATGAAGATTATTGAAGACCCCCCGAATTCCCATTGTTCATCTCAAGTGAGGGGATGTTATGTTATATAGTTATGATTCAAAAAAAAGAAAAAAAAAGAAAAAAAAGATGATTGAGTTATGATATTGTAAAGTGCGATGTTATAAGCACTATAGTATGAGCTTTATTGATTAGTATCGAGGAGGCCACCTCGGTCACATTAGAAGATTGGAGTTGGAGGTATACCAACTGAAGAAGAAAATGTAGTGTGCCCATCACGACGTCCTCTAATGACGCATCTACCTTGCATTTCATGATCCGGTCTCTAGACTTCTAAGCTTGAACTTTGGGCGGACGGTAAGTGGTGATGACTTAGTTATAGATTTAGACTACCTGCTTGTTTTTCATTTTACACCAATTATATATCCCATATCTTATCCTACCCTTTAGTCATGAAGCGTGTCTAGGTGATGCAGCGAGCAATCTATGGTTTCTTGGCCATGGATTTGGTCATGTATCATTGATTTTGTCCACTTCTCCGTGACATGTTTGTAATGACGAGTCACCCCTTAACCTTTGTCGTGTCTACCCATATTGCCTTCGAGAATTGTTTAGCCATTAACTCTAGTGGTGAAGATTTGTGTAACCGCCAAGCTTATGATAGAATACATGCTATAACTGTGCGATTGAGTGATCACCCCGAAATTGACACTTAGAATAGTTGAGAGATTTGAGTGTTTGTACCCCTTTCGTGAGGTGTTCAGCTTTGTTTTATTCTAGCATAAGGGATTTGTAAACTCATATTTTCCAGGTTTTGGGAGATATCTTTTTAGGAATCTATCTAATAAGGTCTACTTGAGGGCAAGTAGAGTTCAAGTGGGGGGATATTTGATAACATCAAATAGTCCTGAATATTAAGTGTCAATTTCCCCCGATAATGCTCGTTATTTATATCATTTATATGGATTTACGCTTGTTTTCCATTGTTTTCCACTTTCAGGTAAATTACGAGCATTGGAGCTAAAGAGACGCGAAAATGGAAACATTACTAAAGATTTATCACAGTATGCTTATTTGGAAGAAGCTACGGCGTAACTCGTCTCTCACATTACACCGTAACTATTTCGTGACCCAGAAGTCCAACTTATCAAGAGGTTACGGCGTAACTCTTCCCAAAGGTTACGACGTAACTCCATTAGGTCAAAAGAGGTTCCACGCCGCTGATACTTACGCCGTAACTACTGCATCACTTACGACGTAACCGAGTTTACTGAAGACTACGGCGTAACCACTTATAAGGTTACGCCGTAACGAGCAGATCTAGTGCATTTACGAGGAAATAGAAGGTTACGGCGTAACTCCTCTATTGGTTACGGCGTAACCCAGACCTGGCCTATAAATACCCCATGAATTCCAGCATTTCAAAGCATCCCATTCCACACACAACACTTTGAGAACGTGGGAAAAAGCTCAAGGCAGGTCTAGGGAAGCATACGGAGATGTTTCCAAGGGAGAAGTCACACCATTACGATAAGCTTTAGCGTTTATTTTTTATTTTACTTTCAATTCATGTATTTCGTACCTTTGAATATAGAATTGATTTGCATGATTAATATGAGCGGCTAAGCACCCTTTGGTGCTAGCCTAGTTATGATTCCTTAATTGTTTTGTTTGCGTTTACCTTTACTTCCGTACAATTATTTCTAAGTGTATGCATGCATAGTTCTTTGGTAGTCACCCTTGGTTCGGTAGTTTTGAATGGCGATAGAGGCCAATTGACTAGGAGATATGACCAACTGACCCTAGGTGAGCGGACTGAGACGGGAAGGGTAAGATATGACCAACTGATGACCCTTTCTACTTGTGCGATTTGACCAACTGATCACCTATCGTTTGGATGAACTTAAGAATTAGGGGGGGGGGGTAGTGTCTAAGTTCCTAACGGCCGGGCACTCACTATTTAGAATCTAGCATGTAGCGGTACTTAATGACTTGGCTTAGGGGACCAAGAACAACAGGCTTATGACGGTGCGCCTGATTTTTCCTGTGGTGGCATCTTTGCTGATAGGTTAGGGCGAATTGACCAAATGCTGTCCTCTCGAATTTGACCCTACCTGAAGTAATTGGAAGTAGGTAGACGTAGACATAACTAGCTAGGAGGATTGACTAGGTTAGCACCACTATTCCTCTATTGATTTCCCTTTACCATTTATTTGCTTTTATTTTATATTCTACATTAGTAGTTTAATTAATTAAATCCCTATCAAAACCATTATTATTTTGTTACAATTAGACTTAATAATAATCCGACACACATAGCTCTTGGGACGACCTCGGCTTTACCATTTACTACACTACACACGACCAGGTACACTGCCCGTTAGTGCATTAGGGTAGACCATAGGTATAGCGAGACACTATAAATATTAAGACCTAGTCAGTAAAACCTGCATCAATCACTTTTGTGACGGCTCAGTAGCCAAATTGCTTATTTACAAGTGACGGTGTCAGGTTTTAAAAGAGTAGGTCGTCGCAACTCAGACGGCCTAGATTTGATCCACACGACTTCAGAGACTAAAGGGGACGACGTCACAAGCATAAGGTGATGCCGTCGCAAGACTAACGTGACCAAGACAAAACCCTAATGACGGCGACCCGACGACGTCACAAATTAAAGGGTGACGCCGTCGCATATGTAATCTTATATATAGAATCCGAATTTTTTAGTTTGGAGTGTGTAGTCTTTTGGAGTAAAAACCTAAACCGAACCAAGGCTGTCTTGTACAGTATTTTAGGGTTCCAAACCCTATCTTACATCAAGATAAGTGTTTTACTTCATTAATTTATTTATGTCTTCAATTCCTTGTGTGTATGCTTGCATGTTCTCCATGTCCGGCTAATTTACTTGTGTGTTTGCTTAGGGAATATGAAACTTAATTATTGAATATTGATTGGTTGTATGTTATCTTAATTGTTAATGATCTAGTAATGCGATAGGTCATCCGTTGTGTAGTTAATGCTTGATTAATCTTTGTGAACCTTAGTTTATAATACTTAGAGTTGTTGTAGGCTAAACCATCCGAAGAGTACCTTAGAGTTAAAGTTTATAAATCCTAGAGACTTTGTAGGCAATAACCTTTGGTAGTTTCCAAGAGTTAGGGATAAACGCATACCCTACGACCTTAGACACACAACGCAATTAATAATAAGGACGTGACAATTCAACCATCAATAGGAGATAATTAAGGAGTAATAAAACCTAAGTAAATACATCTTTAAATCATCATAGGAGCACACAATAATTAGACATAGACTACATACACCTTAGTTTAGATAATTAGATAAGTAGAAGTAATCGTTAGAAATACCAACCCCCAAATCCAAACCCCGAGATTCGTACCTTTCCATTTCCTAAAAAACATAAAAAGATAAAAAAAAATAATCTTCCTCAACCCCAACCTTAGCGTAGTAACTTCTCACTAGCATTCCTATTCCCCTAGAGAACGATATCAATTCCCGTGGCTTACCCTAACACTACACTACAACAATTAGGTTCACTGCCTAGGGTGTTGAAAAACTTGCTCGACGAAAAGGAAGTTCCTTTGACCCCGAAAGACGCGTGTAGTGTTATCAAGTTTTTGGCGCCACTGCCGGGGAATAGAATAGCTAGTTAGGAGTCCACCTCATTTAGGTTTCCTTGCTTGATTCCTATCAAGTAAGATTTTTTCTCATCTTTTTTAGCTTCCTCGTAGTCTATCCCCCTTCTTCGTGACCTTTGATCGTAACCCCATCACTTTTCATCATGGAAGGTGATAACCCACCACCATTCATCAACCTACCACCAAATGACCCGCCAAGAGCCCGTACTCTTGGTGAATACTCGAGACCAAGCCACCTAGGCTATAGGAACACCATTGAGCTTCCCGACCAAGCCCAAACTACGGCCCTGCGATCCGACACCATCCGGTTGGTGTAAAACGGATGTGCATTCCATGGACTTCATTCCGAAGATCCTAATCAGCATCTTAAGGATTTCCTTAAAATTGTCGATTCCATCGACCTCGATGCTACTACTCGGGAGACCACGCGTCTGCGTCTCTTCCAATTCTCTCTACGGGACCAAGCTAGTAATTGGCTTGAGTGACTTCCCGCCGGCTCCATCTCAAGTTGGGATGATCTCACCTCTCGCTTCCTTGCTCAATTTTTTCCACCGGGGAGAACCACTAAGCTTAGGAATGATATCTTGATGTTCCAACAACGTCAAGGTGAATCTCTCTACGAAGCATGGACTCGATTCAAGGACTTACTTCATAAAGTCCCTCATCACGGCATTGATCTTTGGCTCCAAGTCCAACTCTTCTATGATCACGTCAGTCCCCCCCTCCAACGAACCATTGACTATGCCGCCGGAGGAAGGCTAAGTGACCTCAATGATAAAGCATGTTGGGAGGTCATCGAGGACCTAGATCAATATGAAGAGGAAGGTTGGGAAATTCCAGTAGTCCAGGAGAACATGCCAACTTCCCAAGCACAAGAGATTGTGAGTATGAAGGGGCAAGTGAATGAGTTAATGGAAGTAACTACCCATGCTGATAAGCATGTAAACGCGGTCAAGGAATTTTTGCTCCCAAGAAAATCCCGGCAAGATGAATTTGAGGACATAATGTTGACATTTGTCCACAAGCAAGAAAAGGAAATAAAACGTCTCGAAGCTCAAATGCAGAAAACTCACGACACTTTCTTGGGACTAGCTGACAAATTCATGTTGAACACGTTGGGATGACTCCCAAACCTTCTCCAAGTTCATTGAGCAGGGCAAACCCCCTCAAGGAATCACATTCTTGTTTAAATTCCTGTCTCAACGCTCCCCACTTGTTCCCTAGGAACATATTTATTGGAATGATGCACATGTCACTTCCCAACTTCCCCAATGTTAGGAAGAGTTCTTTCGGTTCTAAGCCAGGGTCAAAAAACCCTCACCCCCAATACTTCGGAGTTTCTGGGATCACAATTGAAAGACAATTTGACATATACATTACTTACCATCGTGGAGATTATTGGTGGATTGACAAAATTGATCTTAAAATAAAAACCAAAATCTTTGTCAAAAATAGTAACCAGATTTTTGATCCGGGCGGATTAACAAAACCATTTTCTTTTGCGAAAATTTGTGCGTGACGCCGTCACATATAAAGCATGACGCCGTCACTACGCCAGATCAGACGGAAAAATACATCACCATCCCTTTCATTCTTTACCCTACACATTTTTTATCCGCCCCACACCACACACCCATGTTTTCCCCACCTCAAATTCACCATTTTGCCACGTCAATCTCCACAAGGTAAGTAGTATATATTGATCTTTGTCTAGTCAATTGCTCAATTTCATGCTCAATTTTGATTTTCCCTTTCTCATCCGAAAACCCCCAATTGGTTAATTTATGCTAAAAGTCGTCCATGGATCTTGTTAATTAGGCTTAAGATTAGGCGAATGGTAGTATTATCATATGGGGTTAACTTTGCGAGAAGCCTTGACGGCTTAGGAACTAAAACCATCTAGCCATATCCCATTGTTGCTGCAACGAGGGTGTTTGGGTCAAGGGTCATGGTTAAAAACCTGGATTTTTCCCTCGCAAACGTCGGATTTGAATTTTGGTCGGGGTGACGGCGTCAGGTTTATTTTGTGACACCGTCAGAACCTTCTGACTTCATCCTAGTGTTACGAATTTTACTCATTTGTTCCCCATCTATTTGATTTTCTATTACAGATGAGCAAAAGAACGAAGAGAACTAAGGGGCAGTCTTCTAGTGCCCAGGAAAACATTGCTGACACAATTGTTGGGTGGGGAGTATTTGTTGAGGAAGGGTGCCAAACCCGTTACAATGATTTGCTTCATCAGACTATTGATTTTGGGGCTGTTGTGGACTGGGGATTTCTTGAGGAGCATGATCTGGCTAGGGAGTTCTCGAACAGTTTTAGGAGAGACAAGTTCACTAACCCCTAGTGGGAAAGGCTGTTTAGGATGCGTGAGCCCGTGTATGGCGAGTTGGTGCATGAATTTCACGCATCTTATCTGATGGATATTAATTCATGTCGAGATAACATTGAGTTTCAGGGGGTCCGATTTAGGTTAGGTGGAGAATGGAGTGCTATGTCGGTACTTGAGTTTGGATGGAGACTGGGATTGTATACTGCTGGGGATACTGATAGTGATGTTTTTAGGGCTAGATTGGCAGCTGGAATTACCCATAGGGATGACATACTGGGTATTTAGTTCTGGAACACAATAGCTAACGGGGAGTACATTACTGGAAGTACTCTCGCATCTCAGATCCGGGATCCACGGATTAGGCTCATGCACCGTTGCCTCACCTTCTCTATCACAGGGCGCCAGAGCACGAGTCATCGTGTCACTTTACCAGATCTATTCTATCTCTACTGCATGTTGGCCGAGGGTGTGCACTGTAACATCCCATTCTGGTTGGCCGATTACTTGAGGACTGCTAGTGGGATGAGGTTTGAGGATAAGGTGTATGGAGGCATGTTTATCACCCGGTTGGCCCAGTCCTTTGGCATTTTGGCAGAGGAGGCACCCGAATACCTTAATGTGGTGGCGCCAAGGGTCGTCAAAGCTAAATCCCTAAAAGCTATGGAGGTCATCATGGACTATGGTAGGGGCTACGCGTGGTTTCGTGCTCAGCCCAACTTTCAGGATAGTGATCATGACGATGATGACGAGCCACAGATGCCAGTACAACAACAGGGAGATGAAGCAGGGAGCTCTGCCGACGCCTACCGACACATGTCCAGTGGAGATTGGCAGGCCTACCAGGGAGCGTGGATGGGCCGCATGGATACGTGGATGGCACAACAAGATCAGAGGGCTAGCTAGACCTACGATCATACCGTCAAACAGATGCAGCATTTGTCCATGCGTGATCAGCTCGACCCACACCTGCAGATCGATCCATTCCCAGGACGGGAGGAGGATTACCCACCTTATGGGTATTTGGGCCCTCTTCCCCCTAGTTATGACTACCGTCATGGACCTCCTCCCCAGTGACTTATGTATTTGTTTATGGATTGTTTATGGATTCATATGCTTGGTTGTTGAGATGATTTAATTTGGGCATGTAATAGTTTAGGTTATCTTGACTATGTGGTGAACTTTAATTTGTGACGTATGTATATTCGCATCTGGGTGGTTTATTTATAACCTGTGTGGTTGGATTATCTTGTTTGTGTCATATATCTTTTATTGATTGCTAATTCTCATGTTTAAATTTGTAAAAATACTTTATTTTGTTTTTAACCTCGTCTTAATTACATATAAAGGTATTTTACATAAAGGATAAGTGTAGGGAGGATTACACACGTTTTCAAAAGAAACATAAACATGAGAATTTCAATTAATTAAAAGATATACATGTGTGTTTGTTCGAGTCAAATGCTTGTATCGAGTCATAATGGACGTTTTGCAGGAAATTTTTCCAGATTCTAAAGATGTAAATTTTCCAGAATTTTTTTTCAGAAAATCGCAGACCAGTTTTTGTCAGGATAACCTGACGGCGTCAGGAAGGAGCAAAAACAACTGATTACTTTTTCTTGTTTTCTGAGCTACTTATAATTGTTTTAGAATTTTCCAGGTCTTAATTTTCCAGAAATTCTGTAAACATCCATTCCACAAGCATTATATCCTAGTTTAGTAGAGTCTTATATATATTCTTACCGCCGATTTTACGCGAAGGTTTCGTTTGTTTTCTTCAAGTGTGCAGGTTTAATTTATCAAGAAGAAGATACATAAGATGAGAAGGAGCTTATCACGCAAACGTTCTTCTTTAAGAAAAATGTAACCACCACTTTACACGGATCCTACCGAGCTACTTATAATTTTTTGGAATTTTCCAGGTCTTAATTTTCCAGAAATTCTGTAAACATCCATTCCACAAGCATTATATCCTAGTTTAGTAGAGTCTTATATATATTATTACCGCCGATTTTACGCGAAGGTTTCGTTTGTTTTCTTCAAGTGTGCAGGTTTAATTTATTAAGAAGAAGATACATAAGATGAGAAGGAGCTTATCACGCAAACGTTCTTCTTTAAGAAAATTGTAACCACCACTTTACACGGATCCTACCGAGCTAATCAGGGGAGTACTAGTTTCTTTCATCTTTTATTACCTTCCATTATCATAACTTTGATACTTTCGGAGAACATTGGGGACAATGTTCAGTTTAAGTGTAGGGAGGGAAAATAAAACGGGAACTTTGAAACTATGCTTATCCTTGATTATTTGCTTTGTCCAATTGCATTTGTGTAATAAACCATGAGAAAATGTCAGTTAGGGTAATTTTGGCACCAAATTTTTAAATTTTCATGACATATAGGAGTGGGCCATTAGTCTTAATAAAGCATCTCATGGATAGGAAGTTATATGACTAGCACAAAAACCCTTTACCACTTAAATTCCACCCAAAATGTGAGGATCGCCCTTAGATTAGTAGGAATTAAAGCATTCATATTTAATGCTTAGTGTGTGAACCGGTAGTATAATAGATTCTAGAACTTGTTTTGTGATGCATCCCAAGATCGCTAGTAAGACTACACTTGTGTAGTTAGGAATAACTAAATGATAAGAGGCATTAGGATAACCCTTGTTTGATACCCGTAATATAATTACTTCTTCCACATCGGTTGAGTAATTCCCCCACACCTTTGCGTTGTACTCATTTTTAGTACACGATACCCCTAGTTAACCCCTCTGAGCCTATCCTTTTCGCGGTTCTCGTGATCTTTCGGTTTTCCGGAATATCAATGAAGAGCATTGTTTACACCCCACCCCCAAATGTACACCCAAATCGCCTTAGCCTACCTTGTATGCACTCACTTTTAGTGCATTGTTGCTATCACACTAAACCCTTAGTTCAATTATCTAGTTGCTTGCATAAGTTGCTAAGTCGAGTCATATCCTTTGTTCACAGTTTTGGGACGATTGGGACTCATGGGAAAAGTTAAAGTTTATGAAATGACGGGAAGGGAACGTTAAATTCAAATTCCCTTTATTTGCGTAATAATGTACTCCAAGTGTTTTGATCTTTTCAATTCGGGTCAAATTAGTGTTAGAGTAATAAAAACTCAATTGTAGGGATGTGCCTATAAATCCCTATCACTTTGATGTTACCATAGAGGATGGTAGAGTAAAAGTGTATGAAAAAAAAAATACGGGCTACCATCCTACATTTATCTTTAAATTATGTTTGTTTGTTTCAGTTATCTAGAGTCTAGAGTGTCGAGTCTTAGCTTAGCAACGCCATTCTTCGCATGCTTGTAACATAAAGATTTTTGACTTGCCACCACTAAATAGCCTATCCCTATCGTAAGCCTAACATTACAACCCTTTAAAAGACCTCTTTGATAGTATTTCCTAGGTGCTTACGCCAAAGCGATGGAGGTTTGATCTAGTCTCAAGCCTATGGTAATCTATGTACTAGGACCGGTTAATGAGTTTTTATCTTCCATTTCCACTTTGATATATTTCATATACACCCGAGATATGTGAGTATCCAAACACCCCTTGTGAGGTGCTAGTATGTAATTTCCGTGCTTGTTATGACTTTTGCGGGGCTTATATGTGTTGTGGATTGTTTTAAACCAATGCTTCATGACCCCTAACTTATAAATTAATTGGCTAAAAGCACATTTGCTTGAGGACAAGCACATACCAAGTGTAGGGATATTTGATAAGGTTTTAAAATGTACCTTTTTGAGGGGTCATTTAAGCCCTTATTTGATCACTTTTGTATCCGTTATTACTTAATATCGTTCCTTTTCACTTTTTAGGTATCTTGAAGGCAAAATGCGGGAATAACACTTATTCGGACGAAAAGGCGCGAATATACGAAGAAAATGGCCAAAATCAAGAATCGAGAAACTCAGTCTGCTGGAACTGAAGGGGACGGTGTCAGGTGTTATTTGCGATGCCGTCGCATCACTTTTGTGACGGCTCAGTAGCCAAATTGCTTATTTACAAGTGACGGTGTCAGGTTTTAAAAGAGTAGGTCGTCGCAACTCAGACGGCCTAGATTTGATCCAGACGACGTCAGAGACTGAAGGGGACGGCGTCACAAGCATAAGGTGACGCCATCGCAAGACTAACGTGGCCAAGACGAAACCCTAATGACGGTGACCCGACAGCGTCACAAATAAAAGGGTGACGCCGTCGCATATGTAATCTTATATATAGAATCCGAATTTTTTAGTTTGGAGTGTGTAGTCTTTTGGAGTAAAAACATAAACCGAACCAAGGCTGTCTTGTACAGTATTTTAGGGTTCCAAACCCTATCTTACATCAAGATAAGTGTTTTACTTCATTAATTTAATTATGTATTCAATTACTTGTGTGTATGCTTGCATGTTCTCCATGTCCGGCTAATTTACTTGTGTGTTTGCTTAGGGAATATGAAACTTAATTATTGAATATTGATTGGTTGTCTCTTATCTTAATTGTTAATGATCTAGTAATGCGATAGGTCATCCGTTGTGTAGTTAATGCTTGATTAATCTTTGTGAACCTTAGTTTATAATACCTAGAGTTGTTGTAGGCTAAACCATCCGAAGAGTACCTTAGAGTTAAAGTTTATAAATCCTAGAGACTTTGTAGGCAATAACCTTTGGTAGTTTCAAAGAGTTAGGGATAAACGCATACCCTACGACCTTAGACACACAACGCGATTAAGAATAAGGACGTGACAATTCAACCATCAATAGGAGATAATTAAGGAGTAATAAAACCTAAGCAAACACATCTTTAAATCACCATACGAGCACACAATAATTAGACATAGACTATATACACCTTAGTTTAGATAATTAGATAAGTAGAAGTAATCGGTAGAAATACCAACCCCCAAATCCAAACCCCGAGATTCGTACCTTTCCATTTCCTAAAAAACATAAAAAGATAAAAAAAAATAATCTTCCTCAACCCCAACCTTAGCGTAGTAACTTCTCACTAGCATTCCTATTCCCCTAGAGAACGATATCAATTCCCGTGGCTTACCCTAATACTACACTACAACGATTAGGTTCACTGCCTAGGGTGTTGAAAAACTTGCTCGACGAAAAGGAAGTTCCTTTGACCCCGAACGACGCGTGTAGCGTTATCAAAAACCCAATATGATGAATTTGACCCTGAAGAAAACTAACCCAAACTCGTGACTTAAACTTGCACATATGTAACAAAGAGCGGTGCCAATTTCCATTAGAATCTCTAAGTACTCTCTAAGTACTCTATACTCTTCAACCAACCAACCATCAAGTATTAGACGTACATCACCTCTTGAAAATCCACAATTCAATGTCACACTGAGCACTACAACGTAACTCCTTAAAGTGATAGTTATTTTGTGGTGGTAAGAGCCCAATTCCCCCAAGTGGTAAAATAAAAGGAAAAAGTCACCCAACAATAACTAGATTTCCAAGTATTCGTTTTTGATAAGAAGCTCGAACAAGGATCTTGAAGAATCTTCATCCAACCATCCCCGATACCTTCAGATACTAAGTACACTCGCCCGTGATATTTCACTTCAACCTCAAATAAATAATAATGAATTAACGCTGTTGTCACATCTTCTGGTTAAAAGCTCAAATCTAGCCTCCTTTGACGTTTTTAAGTGAACTATGATAATGGTTTTCATCCCGACCATGGTTAGAAGCACATAACCCCATAAAACCATGTAATAACCAAACTGCGTGACGAATATCCAAACACACATCCAATTCATGAAGTACACCCTTTTATCCATTCTTCAAAGTAGAGACCATAGCACCAGCATCAGATAAGATTCCGAAATACACTTTCCTTTCTCCAGGATGGTTCCATCATCACGGGATTTTACAATTCTATGGTTTACACCGAGAAATCGTTTCTTTTTCAGGATTTTACAAAACCAAGAATAAACCGTAAGATAGATCCGGAAATGCACTTAACAATTACCAGGATGTTTCCATTGTCACGGGATTTTACAAATCTATGATTTAAACCGAGAAATGGTTTCTTTCACGGGATTTTACAAGATCAAGACTAAACCGTAAACAATGTTAGTTTGAACGTGTTATGACAACTTTGGTTTCGGTCAAAATCTGTTTTAGAGGAACATGCAGCGGTTCATCAACAGTTCATAATCCAATCATCAACAACATCATCAACAATTATTTACCCATATGTAGACAACTTCACAAACCATACTAAGTCGAGTAGTATAGACTACTTCCCCCTGAGGTTGACCGTAAAACATCAAAGTACACGATTCTCCCCCATGATGGTTTCGAACTTTTGGAAGCATCATTAACATGTACGACCATTTGCACGAAAAGTTCTTGTCATAAGCAAACCTCTTGAAGGAAATCATGAGTGTCACTGAAGATTCTTGAAATATTTTGCTTAGACTGTGAAGTATCATTGACATTCAATAGCATCGAATAATCTATGGGAATTGCTGATCACATCTCATCCAATCAACTCTTTGATAAACACATCTTCCACATATTCTGTCGGCTAATGCTGTGACCTCCTGGTGAAGTAAACCCGATATACCAAACTTGATCATGAAGTAAAATTCTCCAGATTTGTTACTTAAACTTGTACTAATCCTTGTGAAGAAGAAACGGTGTACCCAATGTACAAAACCTCTTGACGTATCCTCAACTGCGTGAGGCACCGTAGTGATAGTTACGTTGTGGGTTAAGCGAGAAAGAATCACAAGAGTAACTAAATTCCCAAGTCTTTATCACACTCTATAAATGCCCAAACAAGTCATCTTCGCGGAAGGATAAAAAGAAAGAAGATGAAATAAGCAATCGCGCCCGGAAAATCTCACATCAAATCCAAATAAGAAATACCGTCCAAACAACCCCGTAGTTAACTTTGTTCAATAAATAGTTTAAGCCGTGAAATAATATTTTCCGTGAAAATGTATCATACCACAACACTCTCATCAACGTAGCAAATCTCATAACTTATCAAATCTCATTGTCACATAATCTTATTATCAGATCTTATAATTCAGTATATCTCATCATCAAATAGTATCATCAACCCCAATGACTCATACTAACCAGTCTGTAAACTTGGCCCATTGATACAAGAGTTTCACCAAATCCATTTAAATATTTAACCCGAAGTTAACTCATCTCCCGATCCAAATTAGTCAATGTTCAATGTAACTCTAAAACGCATGTCATAAACAAATAATGTTCTCCTGGCTCATAGACTGCACAAATCCACTTAGATCATAAACCAAATTAGTCCATGGATGCTCATTATCCGACCCAATTAAAATGTACACCCAATCCATTAAGCACATTCGTACGAATTAATTAATGACCACATTCGTTCAGAAATTACCCCATTCGTTAAGTACCCAATTAAAATATTTCATCCCGTCACAAAGTTCAATATCACAAGGTTAATGACCACATTTGTTAAGCACCTGCTGGGACCGATCCACGAAATTTAAACCCCCGAGGCCCAATTAACGTCCAACATACGGCCCATGATACAATTGATCCAAGATAACACTACCCTAAATTCGGGGTATATAATACAACCAAATCACTCTTAACCCTAAAAAGTCTCACACACTTATCCATAATAACCAAAACCTTCACCCCCATCAGTTTATCTCCCCAAATCGCATCTCAACCCTAAAAAAATCTCACCCAAAAATCAGGAGCAATATCAATAAATCAGACCGAACGAGGTACCATCTTGCTCGCCATAGGTTTGGCTTGAGCACGACATAAAAAACCACAGGGATGGTTTGAGCATGGAGGTGGCTTCAATCCTTTTCGGGTAGGTTTTAATTGTTATATAACATGTTTTTCGCTTAAGATTGACATTCAATTTATACCGAAATAACGATTTGATCCAACAAGTTCGTTGAAATCATTTCATTACCTTCGAATAGTTACAAAGAAAAATGTTTTGATCGATGATGATAAGATTGTTGTGTAAAAGCCTTCAATGATATTTGAGTTGTCACAAGAAAAACACAACAAAATTATGAGATCTTTTCTTTCTTATGATTTAGATTCATGTAAAATCCCATATAACAAAAAAGATTTGATTAAACCCACTTAATGTTTTGATTTGGTCAGTCACGAAATAAAGAAACAAGTATAATAAACTTGTTATTACTCTTTCTTGTTACTCGGATATTATCAATTCGTTGATATCAGTGATGATTTCTTATGGGTTGTTAGGTACTGAAAAGAATCATTGAGACATCAGTTACCCATAATCAATGGAATCTGAGATCTTTGAAACTTAGTTGAGTCTTGTGATTTGTGATGATCTTGTAGATGTTGTGAGTTGTTGTTGATGTATAATGGTGATGCGTGATGTTTGTTGATGTATAATGGTGATGAATGTTGTTCTGGTTTTGGTCACAAGTCGCTTCATCTAATTTTTATTCACAAGTCGCTTTGATTTTTAACCGCATCATAACTTTTCAACTCGCATTTGACTTATCAACTCACATTAGACTTATCAACTCGCATTTGAATTTTCAACTCGCATCTTGACACAACTCGTATCTGTCCAGATTTTCCCAACTCGCATCCATGAGTCAAAACTCATGAAGAAATGTGACACAAGTCGCATATAAGAATACCAGCTGCAGACTTAAAATCAGTTTAAAATCAGACAACCCGCATCCATGAGTCAAAACTCATGAAGAAATGTGACACAAGTCGCATTGAAACCAATGCGTCGAAACGCATCTAGTAACAACTCGCTTTGCAACCAAATCAGGACAAATCGCAGTTGACCAAAGTCAACTCCCATCAGATACATTGAACCTAGACAGTCACTTTCTGGACAGTCAATTCAACTCGCATTTGGACAGAATTGACAACTCGCATTGAAAAACCATGCCTGTCAATTTCTGAAAACAGGCAACTTCAAAACAGATTTAAAATCAGTGATACTACTCAAAAGACTCCATGAAACTCGTACAATCAGATTAAAAAAAATTGTTTGGCCATCAATATGCATAGATCATCATTAAAACCATATCAAACCGCTTCAAAAGCCACATCAAACGTAGTACACGAATCGACCAACAAACAACACAAAACTTAGTTATCACAACCCATACAAATCAAACCGCATCCAAACATCACAAACCGCATAAGATAAACCGTATAAAAACCATTCGAATCACCAAAAACAACACAACCTGGGCTCTGATGCCAATTGTTGGATCGTAAATAATATGTTGTTTAGATGATTCGGGTGGTCTAGGATTATGATTAAACAAGTGAGCCATATTTAGAGAGATGAAGAGAGGATAGGGAATTCTAGAGAGAGAAATAACAAAACAAATGAAAGGTTAGCTTAGAAGTTCCAACCCTCTACCTTGGGAGGTAGAGGGTATTTATAGTTACAAACAATACGCCCTCTTGTCGGG